>CM026323.1:17208160-17574416 GCA_014843725.1 Amphicarpaea edgeworthii
CAAATCCAATGGCCAACATGTTTGCATCCTCCCCAAGAAACTAGTGTTGGAGTTGGTACACCATCTAAAGAAAGTATCGGATTCTAAAGATAATGGAGTGGTTCAAATGGCAAAGGGAAAAGGAAGCAGCTCAGCACTTGTCTCCTACGAGACGAGCTACGGGTTGTCAAAGTCTGAGTATGCTTACCTCAAACTCAAATGGATAAGTACGTTGCCTCATTGTTGATGCAAAATGTCATACGTTCAGCAAATCCAATGGCCAACATGTTTGCATCCTCACAAAGAATTTGGTATTGGAGTTGGTACCACAATTGAAGAAAGCATTTCATGAAAGTGTTGGATTTTAAGGATCATGGAGTGATTCAAATGGCAAAGGGAAAAGTGAGGAGCTTAGCACTCACCTCCTACATGACAAGCTACTGGTTGCCAAAGATGAGCATGCTCACCTCAAACTGAGACGGATAAGTTTGCCACCTCATTGTTGATGCAAGAATGTCATACGTTCAGCAAATCTAATTGCCAACATGACTACATCCTCACCAAGAAACTAGTGTTGGGGTTTGTACACTGTCTAAAGAAAACATTTGAAGAAAATGTTGGATTTTATAGATCATGAAGTGCTTCAAATAAAAATGGGAAAAAGGAGGAGGTCAGCACTCGTCTTCTTCATGACGAGCTACAGGTTGTCAAAGTCTGGGTATGGTCATATCAAACTCAGACGGATATGTATGTCACCTCATTGTTGATGCAAAGTGCCATACATTCAGCAAATCCAATGGCCAACATGTCTGCATCGTCACTAAGAAACTGGTGCTAGAATTGGTACCACGTCTGAAAAAAATATTTGAAGACAGAGTTGGATTTTAAGGAACATGAAGTACTTCAAATGGCAAAGGAAAAAGAGAGTAGCTCAACACTTGTCTCCTTTGTGACGAGCTATGGGTTGTCAAAGTCTGAGCATGCTCACCTCAAACTCAGACGGATAAGTACACCAGTACACCACCTCATAGTTGATGCAGAGTTCCATACGTTCAACAAATCCAATGGCCAACATGTCTACATCCTCACCAAGAAACTCCTGCTGGAGTTGGTACCCTGTCTGAAGAAAGTATATGATGAAAGTGTTGGATTCTAAGGATCATGGAGTCCTTCAAATAGCAAAGGAAAAAATGAGCAACTCTGCACTCGTCCCTTCTTGATGAGTTACGGATTGTCAAAGCTTGAACATGCTCACTTCAAACTCCGACGTGAAATTACACCACCTCATTGTTGATGGAAAGTTCCGTACGTTCAAGAAATCCAATTGCCAACATGTTTGCATCCTCACCAAGAAACTGGTGTTGAAGTTGGTACACCATCTAAACAAAGTATTGGATTCTAAAGATAATTGAGTGGTTCAAATGGCAAAGGGAAAAGGGAGGAGCTCAGCACTCGTCTCTTATGTGATGACCTACAGGTTGTCAAAGTTTGAGTATACTTAACTTAAACTCTGACGGATAAGTACGTCACCTCATTGTTGATGTAGAATGTCATACGTTCAACAAATCCAATATCCAACATGTCTACATCCTCACCAAGAAACTGGTGCTAGATTTAGTACCCTGGCTGAAGAAAGCATTCCAAGAAAGTGTTGGATTCTAAGGATCATGGAGTGCTTCAAATGGCAAAGCGAAAAAGGAGGAGCTATAAACTCGTCTCCTTCGTGACAAGCTATGGGTTGTCAAAGCCTGAGCATGCTTACCTCAAAGTCAAATTGATAAGTACACCACCTCATTGTTGATGTAGAATGTCATACGTTCAGTAAACCCAATGTCCAACATGTTTGCATCCTCACCAATAAAACTAGTGCTGGAGTTGGTACACCATTTGAAGAAAGCATTTGAAGGAAGTGTTACATTTTAAAGATCATGGAGTGCTTCGTATGGAAATGGATAAAGGGAGGAGCTCATCACTCGTCTCCTACATGATGAGCTATGGGTTGTCAAAGATGGCAAATGGAAAAGGGAAGAGTTCAACACTAGTCTCCTTTGTGACGAGCTACAGGTTGTCAAAGTCTAAGCATGCTCACCTCAAACTCAGACGGATAAGTACACCACCTCATTGTTGATGCAGAGTGTCATACGTTCAACAAATCCAATGGCCAACATGTCTACATCCTCACCAAGAAACTCGTGCTAAAGTTGATACCCCATCTGAAGAAAGCATATGATGAAAATGTTGGATTCTAAGGATCATGGAGTGCTTCAAATGGCAAAGGGAAAAGGGAGGAGCTCTACACTCATCTCCTTCTTGACAAGCTACAGACGTTGTCAAAGCCTGAGTATGCTCACCTAAAACTTAGACGAGTAAGTACACTACCTCATTGTTGATGCAAAGTGTCGTACGTTCAACAAATCCATTGGCCAACATGTTTGCATCCTCATTGAGAAACTAGTGTTGGAGTTGGTACACTATCTGAAGAAATCATTCAAAGAAAGTGTAGGATTTTAAAGATCTTGGAGTGCTTCATATGGCAAAGGGAAAAGGGAGTAGCTTAGCACTCATGTCCTACGTGACGAGCTACAGGTTGTCAAAGCCTGAGCATGCTCACCTCAAATTCAGACGTGAAAGTATGCCACTTCATTGTTGATGTAGAGTGCCATACATTTAGCAAATCCAATGACCAACATGTCTGCATTCTCACCAAGAAACTGTTATCGAAGTTGGTACACCGTTTGAAGAATGCATTTAAAGAAAGTGTTGGATTCTAAAGATCATGTAGTGGTTCAAATGGCAAAGGGAAAAGGGAGGAGCTCTACACTCGTCTCCTTCGTGACGAGCTACAGGTTGTCAAAGCCTGAGCATGCTCACTTCAAACTCTACAATCAATAAATCCAATGGCCAACATGTTTGCATCCTCACCAAGAAACTAGTGCTAGAGTTGGTACATCGTCTGAAGAAAGCGTTGAATTCTAAAGATCATGGAGTGCTTCAAATGGCAAAGGAAAAGGGAGGATCTTTGCACTTGTTTGGTTTGGTTTAGTTCAATATTTATAACAATATCCGAAATCCGAACTAAATTACAAAAAATATGCAATTTTTGAGATTTTTGGTCCATGCAATTTTTTTAATTTTTTAAGTAGTTTGGCGGTTTAGTTCAGTTTGGTTCAATTTTTTAACATCCCTAATTGGTAGTACTAGACAGTACTAGACAGAACTCTCAAAATGCATAAAAAAAAAAAAAAAACACTAAACTGCTGAAAAGAGATAAATTTAAAAACCAATTGAAAAAGAGCTAGTTCGTAGCACTAGGAATGTATGACTAATCCAAAGTCATGCATAGTGGAAGTTTTGTTTCCCTTTTTATTATTTAAAAAAAGAGAGTAAATGATGTATTTAATTTGTTCCAAGAGGAAGAAGAGCATTTGAATGCGGGAAATTTGTATTTCTAAAACAAAAATAGTAATAATACAAGTAAAAATAAAATGAAATAAAAAAATCCTTTTTCACCCCCTTTACAAGAAAAAAAAATATAATTTTAATAGTCTAACCGATTGTATATTGGAATTTTCTCATATACCATCAATTTCACCATGTGCTTTTCAATAGCAAAGTAAGATGAATAACATTTTTCTAATGCGAAATATATGTTCTCAATATATATAGAGAGAGAATTAATTAAATGACTTGGTAAAGAGGAATAAATTAATTAAATAATGACTTGGTAATGAGGGATGAATTAATGTTATAAATAAGTGAAACTAATTAATTATAAATTATTTGGATTTAATTTATTAAATTCAATTGGTTTATTAAGTAATAAATTAAGAAATAGATTTAATTAAACTTGAGTTTAATCTTATTAACTACATAAATGGGACCAAATTTAAGTTTTGTATATAGACTTAACATTAGAATTTTATTATGAATAGTTCATATAGGGCCGGCCCTAGGGTGGGAAGGAAGGGCCACTGTCTAGGGCCCACTACTTTTGGGGATCCAAAATTTTTTTTATATAATATTTTAATAAAAAAAATATATTAATTAGTTTTATTCTAGAAAAAAAATGTAATTTGATTATTTTTTCTAAATCTATTATTCTCTCATTCATCCTCACATCGACAATTTAAATTTAATGAGAATAGGGGTTAACAGTTATAGTATCTCCAAAATATTAAAACAAAATATTTCATTTTTAAAGCACTAATAACTTATAAAGGCTATAAAGCTTAATTTTCTCCCATTATATTTTTTTCAAAAAATCTTCAACGTGTAAAAATCAATTTGTTACAACTAATAGTTAAAAAACTTATTATATTTTTTATATTTTGTGCAACAGATATAAATTTATTATCTATATAAAGAGATGATGAAAATTAAAAGAAGATTACATTAAATTACTTTGCGTAATATACCCTTATAAATTTTCTTTCTACGACACTCTAAGTCTGTTTAGGAGGGAGTGAGGAGGTTCGGAGTCCATCAATTCAACTTGTTTGGAATTAATTTGTTATTGGAATGAAACAAAGGTCAATTGGTATGTATATTACTCTCATTTGTGAATATTTATTTATATTTATAGTTAAATTTAATTATTGAGTCAAATTCAATATTTATTGATTTTATATTAATTTGTTAATTTATATGTTTACAATGTTCTAATTTAGCTACTAAAATTAGCAAACGTGTGTGACCGAGTATTCAACTTCAACTTCTACTTTTAGGTATTATTGTTCTGTGTATTAGTTTTATAAACTACGTGTTTTTTTGTCTTATGTTAATTGACTATTTAATTTATCTTTTTAGTATGTTTCCTAGAAAACATTTATCTAGAAGTGAAAAAAGAAATAAGAGAAAATGAGAGGAAGAATTAATAAAATCACAACAAAGAGCTCTTGATAAATTTATTTTTAAAGTAGGTTCTCATGAAAATTTGGATCAATCAAATGAAAATTTGCATATTGAAAACCAAGTGAGAATGATGGGATTAATGTTTCAAGTGAACCTAATGATGTCCCAAATGAATCTAATATTGAAATTTTTTGCATTGACAAAGAACAATCAATTCCTCCTTTAGATATTTATGATCCTAAAAATTGGGGTAATCTTGATAACAAGCAAATAAATATTTTAGTTGAAAATGGACCTATTAGAGAAATAGATCTTGTTTTTCCTTTGGATAACATTTCTAGACATTTTTCACATACATGCTATTCTAGAAAGTTGAGTAATGGTGATAAAAAATGGTTAGTTTATTCCAAACATGTTAACAAAGTATATTATTTTTGTTGTAAGCTGTTCAAATTTGATAATAAAAAAAAGTTCATTTAGCAAATGAGGATTTTAGTGATTAGAAGCGTATTAGCGGTAAACTTAAACAACATGAGAATAGTTTTAAGCATATCTCTAACATGAATACTTGGAATAAATTAAGAGTAAGATTTGACAAAAATCAAACAATTGATAAAAAAAAATTCAACAAGAGGTTGTGAAATGTCTTGCTAAACATAATTTGGCCTTTTGAGAATCCAATGAAAAATTATATCAAGATAGCAATGGTAATTTTTTGGGGTTGATTGAAATAATTTCAGAATTTGATTTGATAATGTAAGATCATGTTAAACGCATTCAAAAATGTGAAATTCATTATCATTATCTTTTATTGAATACATATTTAAATTTTATAATATTTATATGTAAGGACCTCTTAACCATGATTTCACCCTAGGTCCATAAAATGTGAGTAGCGGAGCTGAGTTCATATGTGTGTATACGTGGAGGAGTCAAAATTATTTGAAGTTTATGAAAAAATAAAGACAAAATTTAGATGGAATATTCAGCTAGCTAAAGATCTTATCTTGGAGTACTGTCAAATTTTTGAAACAGACCTTTAGAAATCTTCCTCTGGCATGGAATGGGAAAGACTTCCAGCAATGTACATATTATTTTGCTGATAAAATAAAGACAAAATTGTAAAGTTTTTTTTGAGCAACTCACATATATCTAGGGTAGAGCACACAAAAAGAGTAGGAAACATTGTTGCCCATAATCTTACTAGATTAGATTTCTCTTCTTTTCACTCTGTTTGGATTTATGCAACATTATGATTTACCTAAAAACAAAAGACAAAACTTACATGCAAGTAGGTTTAATTAACTTATCTTCAACCAATTTTGAGCTTGTGCTTCAACTCATTCAGTAATCAAGAATAATCCACGATGAAGAAAAACACTCAAACAGGATTTATGCATCAAATCGGGCAACCTCATGCAAATCGATTACAAACCTAAGTGCTAATTAAAATATGTAATCAAACATATCAAATCAATATTTTGCACAAGGCTTCTATTTCATTCACACCCATGTGTGAAAACAAAATTAAACAAATAAATGAAAGCTTAATTCAATATTAACTAACCTTCTTAGCCTTTGCAGCAACTTCTTCCTTAAGAGCTAGTTGTCTCTTATTCAAAATTTGCAAACTATAATTTAAAAATCAAAATTAAATTATTATATTATCAAGTACTTATGTCCCACTATCAATAAACTCAAGTAAACTCCATGCTTATAAAAAAACATCATGCATAATCTTCTCCAATTCCACACACACCAATATTTAATTTTTGAAATATAAATTTATCATATCTTAGTTATGATAACATTTTCACTATAACATTTAGGAAAGTATATGCATATTTATTCTTACTTTACTTTATGTGTTGTTATTTTTTATTTTTTATTTTTTATTTTAGAAGGCAAAGAAAGAAAAAAGGTATATTATATAAATCTCACTGTATGTGTTAAAAATTTAAAATGAATAAAACAGGAGTATATACCTAAATTCTAACCCTCCTACTTCTTTATTACTATTTAACTTATATATTTCCCTTTAAATGCTTTCATAAGTCAGTCCCATCATTTTCAACCAACGTTACTATTTTATGTTGTCACGCGCGTAGAATTGATTTGTTTGAAAAATATAATCTAAAACGAGGTTTAGATGTTACACATATATATTGATTAAACTGATATATTCTATGCATACTCGATCAATACCGGGGTTCAAATTCTTCATCATTTTATTATTTTAGAATAACAAAATGAATTACATGAAGAAATACAAATCAAAATCTTGAAAGGTAGCTCGAAACCTTGATAGATGCCAAGTTGTCTGCGAAACCTGAGACATGAAATCTAGATAAAATAACATGGAATGTGATCTGACCTAATGAGGTAGATACCAAGTTGTATGTGATATCTACGTATTATCACTTAGTTAAGAGACATAAATAAATAGTTTACCGTAATGTTTTAAACATACAGTATACTGTATAAGAAACATGACATGCAGGTGAACCCAAACTTGGATGACAGGGCCAATTATAAAAAATATTATCTAACAAAAAAACCATATAATTAATTGTATATAAAATATTCGTAATCAATAATAATAATAATAATAATAATAATAATAATATACACATTAAAAAGAACAAAAAAATATATAATTAAATAAACTATTTAGGTATTTCATGTTTAATAACCAGCAAAATTGACAATTCAAAATTAATATAAAATTAGTTAATTATATTTATTATATAATATATATAAATGTAATACACTACCAACAAGTCGTTGGTTTGAGTAGTAACTGGATTTGGTCCCCTTAAAAAAGCTCTCAAATTCGAGCCTTGTGAATGAAAAGAAAAAATATGTAATATACTAATTGTCAAATTTGAAATATAAAAATTAAAAATAAGACTCGTGGCATCAATCAGTGCCACTAACGGAATTCACTAAAGGACCAAAAGCCAAATATAAAAATACTTTAGGAACCAAAACTGGTTAAACGAAACATTATACTCAATACTTTATGAACTAAAAACATATTTTTCCCTTAAAAAAAATCAAAAGATAAAAATAATTATATAATAACTAAAGTTAATAAATTATTAATATAATCTTCATATAAGGTTTCTATAAAAAAAAAATACTATTAATTTTATCATTTAAAAAAAGAAAAAAATGGTGATACACCGATGGTGTAAAACACCGTCAATCGATCACAACCATCTAGTTATGGTTAGACAGTTAACTTTTATAAAATTATTTCAAAAGTCATTAAAATGGGAAGTTATGATTGTCAATTGTGTAAAATTATTTTACATTGACGATACATGAGCATTAATCTATAAAAAAAAATTAAAGATAAAATTGATTGTATAATAATTAAAATTTAATATTTAAATAAGATTTTCTTTAAAAAAAAGAAGATGGATATTGATTTGATAATTTAGAGAAAAAATAATTAAAAAAAACAAATTATATAATATTAATAATAAATATAGTCAAATATAATATTTTTTACAAAATTAAAAAGTAACCAAAAAAAAGTAACAAAGTGGAAAAAAGAAAAAAGAAAAAATGCTAAATGCACTACAAAATTTCTAAACACACCTCTCAAATTATTAAATGCACCCCTAAAATTACTAAATGTACCTCTATAATTGTATGGTAAATGATTTTGTGAAAAAGTTCGCCCTGATGACATGAACGATAATTATAAAATAAGAGAAGTCATACTATTTCATTTTCACATTTTATTATTTTTAATAATAATAATAATAACATAAAAGTCATTATCTACATTTAGGGGTATTCATAAATTGAGTTGATCCAAAAAAATTGCGAAACCGATCAAAATCGAACTTGGTTTGGATTTTTTTTTTTTTTGTAAAATCGAGTAGCTTGGTTTGATGTTCAGTTTTGAAGTCTAGTGACAATCCCGAAGATGTCAGACATAGTAGTTTCTTACCACCACACTGAGTCTGTAATTATCTCATCTGGGTTAGATGAAGAGATAGTTGCTCTATCTCCTAAAGCATCTGCTGTTCCCTCATGGGACAACAGACCATTCAATCTAGACGACAACACTCCTCTGTCCAGATTCAGAGAAGACACTCTTCCTCCTCCTCCTCCTCCTCCCTCTGGCCCCTGGCATTGGAAGATAATGCAAAGATTCTCCCTGTACTATGTGGGAGAAAATGCTAAGTCTGCAACGTATAGAGAAGAGACTCAGTTGGAGCCAGCTGCAGAGGACTCAATTGTTGCTATTGTCAAGGAAGCATCACTGAAGAAGCTTCCTCCTCTGTAGATCGATCAAGGAATCATCCCTTACCAGAGGCCAATTCACAACTCTCACCTTCTAGACACTATTGAAGATGATGCACATCTAGCTAGAAGGCTACAACAAGAAGAATACGCCTCTGTCATCCCTTTAATGCGTCAATTAGTGCATGAGATTGCACATTGGTACAATTGCATGAGAGAGGAATTGGACTACTTTATAGTGGAACCAGCCCTACTAGTTGAGCTAACAGAAGATGAGAAGAAGCAACTGGAGGCCACTGTCAAAACAATGCATCGTGATGCATTGTATTATCTATCGAGACCAAGGGTTTCTATTCGACCTCCTTGGCTAATTACACGAGGAGTTGCTCCCAACAATCCAACCTTCCAGGCCACTTGTGCTTAATACAGGGCTCTGTGCCACTTGAAATTTCAAGGCACAACCCCCAGACAGTTGTATCCATCTAGCCTGCATATCTCTGAAGACACTGATATACATGTTACTCCAAACCGTATAGTCACCAGGCTCCTAACTATCAACCCCAGCAAGTTAAAGGGGAAGAAGATTGCACGAGCAGACAATCTTCCACAGCACATACTAGACATTGAGCCTCTACCCCAATAGGAGCATGTTCTGCCACCTGAGAACACAGAAGAAGATGTTAGAATCTACTGGTAGACTATGATGAGTAGTATGCTCCACACCACAGGGTCATCCAATCTCCCAGATGAAGAGAAGCAGAAGATTAACACTATAGGTGAAGGCTCCTGCTCCTCCAGTAGTTTCATTCACGTGTCAGACACAGTGGTTGTGCCCACTCTACTGACCCCTCACACCCTTGGAGATAAAGAGGAAGCTAAGAGGATGTTTGCTGAATACTATGCTGAGTTCAAAGCTGCTCAAGCACTGATAGTTGTAGCTAAGGCAGCTGAAGAAGCAAGAATCCTAGAGGAGGCCGCCAGACTGAGAGCTATATTAGCTGCTCAAGAAGAGGAACAACGACTCAATGATCTGGCTCAAGAAAAGAAGGCCAAGGAAGAAAACGAGAAAAAGCTTAAGGAGTTGGCCCTAAAGCAAGAGGCTGAGGCAGCTCAAGCTACTGCACTTGCTGTTAAGCAAGCTGCAAACTTGGCTGAAAAGTCTATAGAGTCAACACTAGCCTAAGAGTGCACTGATCTAGTGTCCACTCAGTCCAGGTCAAGCACTCCAATTACAGCTCTACCACTACATGCTGCAGCACAATCAGCCCCTCTACCTGACTTAACTGCTCTTGAATCTGCATTGGAAGCTAAACTGGGATCAAGAATATTCGTTGAGGTTGCTGCCCAAGTCCAAGCTCAACTGAATGCCAAATTGGATGAGCAAAGAGCTAGCATCATCAAGGAGGTCACACTTGCCTTTAATGCCTCTATTGCTGCCATTCTTACTCCCAGACCTGCAGCTACTCAAGCTCCACCACCGCTGTCAGAAGATCCTCCGGCAACAGAAGCTCCATCAGAAAGGCTGGAGAATCCTCAACCAAACAGTCAACCCCATCTTCCAAACCATGACTATGATGGCATTTTCTACTCCATCCTCCACCTTTTTGTTTATGACAAAAGGGGAGAGAATTTTGGATGTATAGAATTTACAGATAATGCTTAATAAAATAGTGATTGGTTCACTAATTTTTATACACCTCAATTCACTGTTTATTACTATCCGCTTTAATTATTTCATACTTTAATCTGTCATATGCATCTGCATGATAGACTCAGGGGGAGTTCATCATGTTAATAACTGCACATACTTAACTGCCATGAAATAATTCACACTTTGATACATACATGTCTGTGATTCACTGTCTGCTAAGTCAAAATTATAACATGTGTTGTCATTATCAAAAAGGGGGAGATTGTTAGAACCAATACATTTGATGATGTTTGACCCCTAATACCTTGATAGGTTTTGATGATAACAAATGTAATAATATTCGATCAACTGATAATTTGAGACTAAGTGATTTCAGGAAATTAAAGTAAGAACAAACAATGGTAAAATCTCTCAACTCAAATCCTACGCTCTAACTGTCTGAGAACTTATAATGGTTAAATTTAGCACTAAAATTGGCTATAAACAAATTTAAATAAGTGATGGGAACACAGATAAGGACAAAGAAAATGAGGCACTTGGAGGACCCATGACAAGGGCAAGAGCTAGGAAAGTGAAGGAAGCTCTTGAACAAGTGGTGACTAATCTATTAGAGGCCCAACACTTGGAGAATAAAGTTTTGACATGCATAGCTCACTTGGAGTGAGAAGAGCCAATCTGAATAACAAGACTTTTAATTTTCTTTTGGGGTTATTTTCTTTTTAGTGTGTGGCTGTATATAAAATAATATATATATATATATATATATATATATATATTGGCTACAGTAGGATTAGAACCCAAGTCTTTTTATAAGGATTTGTTATTCTTAACCGCTACTACATGTCAGAAACACTTGTCCTTAAGAGTTTTGTTTTTTCTTTTGTTTGCTTAAGTCTAGTGCATAAACTCCTAAGCTGAAATGTATTAAAACAATTGGAGATCAATAAGAAAGGAGAATCATATTTTTGTTCAGACTTGTGAGAAAAGCTCTCTGCTAGGGTTCTTGCTTGAACCTTTGATCTTATCAAGAATTCACATTCTTGTGGCGATCTTCCTTTTGGCTTATCAAACCCAGGTTTGTGGCGCCCTAAAACCAGTAACCCTCTTGTTCCTCTTTGCTGTTTCATCTCTAAATTCGCGTTTTCATTTCACTTTGGTAACTATTGCTCGAATTTCTTTGGCCCATATCTCATGTTTTACGTGTCCAATTTTAGCGTTTCTTGAGTCTTTTTCGTAGTTCAAAACGTGAGTGTTCACCTCGTTTTGGAATCGCCGCAATCGGACTTCTGGGCTGCGAGTTACGACGTTATCCAAAGCGCAGTCTGATTTTGTGCCCTAAAACAACTTGTTTCAAAATTCCATCAAGGGGTTTCGTATCAATAAGTTATTAACTAATCATGCTATGTCCCCAGGCTAGACGATGTCTGATGCAAGGCTAGATGATGTCTGATGCCAAGCGCTAGACGATGTCTGATGCTAAGCACCAGACGATGTCTAATGCCAAGCCAAACGATGTCTGAGGCCAAGTTAGACGATGTCTAAGGTTGGTACAGACCATGTCTTTTAATTAAGAATGTGTTTGTTAAGCTAGACGATGTCTAAGATTGGAACAAACCATGTCTCTTAATTAAGAATGTGTTTGTTAAGCTAGACTTTGTCTGTGTTGGAACAGAACATAATCTGTCATATGTGCTGAGAAATATGGGTTGTATAATTAATTCTTTACTCAAATAAAGGCACTGCTACAACAGAAACAAAGGGAGATACCCTTTGACATTACTTTCTTTTATTCCTCGTATTTCTTGCATGTCTCGTACTATGTAAAGTGTGTAGGTACAACCAAAAGAACCAATCAGCATTGGGATGCACACTTTTAGCTAAAAGACAAACTGTAACAGAGACAGAAACCTACTCCCGTCAGATAAAGCACAATCAAAGCTACTTCAACACTCTATTGTGTGAGACAACGAAAAGAAGTCTTCTCCAACGTTCAAATTCATGAAGCTCACTTTATAAGGAAGCCTCTTTGAAACGAGAAGACATAGATGAACGATTGAATGTGAACTGAATAACAAAATCAATCTAGATAGTAAGAGAAAGCATTCTGAGATAAGGCCTTAAACATGAGCTGAGAGAAACAGAACACCCATCCTCTACAAGCTCATGTAGATTCAACATTTGATCATATCCTCTCTTTGAGAATTATCTGAATCTTATACATATTTGTATAGAAAGTCAGGAGTGACTTAGTGATAAAAGAATACTTGAGAAGTATAATCTTAGGGGGAGATTCATACCTGTAACCAAACGTGGTTTAGAATACTTGTAGCCAGGAGTGGCATAGAGAATACTTGTAGCTAGAAGTGGCAGTGAAGAATACTTGTTTTGTAATCAATTGATTATAGTGGAACCCTTTAACAGTTGTTAAAGGAGAACTGGACGTAGCTCAAGTTGAGCGAACTAGTATAAAAACAAACTCTTATCTGCTATCTTGTGATTACATATATTTATCTTACTCATTGTGTTCTTTTGGAAAGACTTTCTAAGCTTTGCCTTGCAAGGATATATTTGTTGATTTAAACTAACATATATCCAAGAAGGCAACTTGTGAACTAATAGCATTTACAAAAAAGTTTTAAACCCACTATTCAACCCCCCCCTTCTAGTGTGTTCTTGTGTATTTCACATTTTGCAATGAGTATAAGTTCACAAGTTGCCTTTATAGATATACGTAGGTTTAAACAAATAAATATATCCTTTCAAGGCAAAGCTTTTGAAACCTTTTCGAAAGTGCACAGTGTGCAAGATGAACAAATGCAAACACAAGATAGCAAAAGTATAATGCTTGTTTTATACTAGTTCACTTAATCTGAGCTACGTCAAGTTCTCCTTTAACAACTGTTAAACAGTTCCATTATAATCAACTGATTACAAAACAAGTATTCTTCACTACCACATCTGGCTATAAGTATTATCTATGCCACTACTGGCAACTAGTATTCTAAACCACTACTGGTTACAAGTATAGATCTCCCCCTAAGATTATACTTCCCAAGTATTCTTTAATCACTAAACCACTCCTGGCTTTATATTCAAATAAGAATAAGATTCAAGTAACTCTTAAAGAGAGGAAATGAATATGGTTTGAATCTCTAAGAGCTTTGTGGAAGATGAAGTATTCTTTTCTCTCAGCTCTAGTTCCTCACTAGGTATCTAGCTTTTCTCAAAATGCTTTTCTTTTTCTTTTCAACTTCTGCTTCGTTGTTGTTCATTAGTCTTCTCGTTACACGGAAGCATGTATTTATAGTAGAACTTCATGAATTTGAACATTGGAGAAGAAAGGTTCCATTGTCTCACAGTTGAGTGCTGAAGTTGCTTTAGCTTGAGCTTGATTGGATAGGAGCAGATTCTTGTCTTGTCACAATTCTGTTTTAGCTGTAGGTGTGCTTCTCAAAGTTGATTAGCCTTTTTACTGTACCTACTAGACTTCATATTATTCGAGACATGCAAACAGTCAAATGAGGAATAGAAGAGAAGTGTTCAAAGAGTATCTTCCTTTCTTTCTGTATTAGACAATGCGTTCTTCAAGTCAGTTGGTGATAATTAAATGCATAGTCCACAACGCATATAGTAGTGCATGGTATGGTCCAACATAGACATAGTCTGGTTTGACTGTGCATGGTCTGGTCCAACTATCACATAGTCTAGTTCGAGATACATGCATGGTCTAGTCTAGAACTAATGCATAGTATGGTCTGATACTTCTATCGTTTGGTCTGAGACTTCACATTGTTTGTTCCGAGACTATTGCATGGTCTGGTCCGAGACTTTGCATAGTTCGTTCCAAGACTACTGCATGGTCTGGTCCAAGACTTTGTTTCGTCTATTCCAAGGACCTTTACATGGTCTGTTTAAATACTTAACGCAGTTTGATTAAAAGCACTTTGACCATCTTACTTAGTTCTTTCTCGTAATTGAGGATTTTTATCTTTGAAACCAACAAGTCTATCACGCTTCATGCGTGTTTAAGACTCATTGTGCATTATTGTCCAACAAGGACATCAGATTTTTATTGGAGCATTAGTCGTTGATACATATGATTTAATCATTCTTTAACTAAACTTTGTAAACAAATTATCTTTTGAACTTTCGGTTCAAATTGTTTAGTACGAGGTGTTGGATATTTTGATTAACCAAATGAACAGAGAAGATCACATTACGTCAGATTATTAGAGAAGGGGTTTTAAGAATACCTGACTCCATAAAGCAATTCTGATTGAGATGCAGCGAAAGCTTTATTAATCAAGAACTATTGGTTCAATGATCTTCCTCAACCAAATCTCCTTACTCCTTATAGGACCTTCATTTTCTCTTCAGATGGGGGAGAGAAGAAAACCGTTTCTGATTTGGTATATTGGGGACCACAACTGTGCTTTACATTTTTAATCTATTAAGTTCCCATTATGCCCCAATGGGTAAAACTAGTAATCCACTCATTAATTCCATATTATTTTCTATTGACAGTTTAGGGGCTCTCTAAATTAGATCACTTAAATTGAGCCCCTCTAAATGTAAATAACTAATATAAATGTTATAAATTAATATTTAGTCCATATTAATTAATTAGGAATAAATAAATTCCTAACAATCTCCCACTTGGACTTCATATTAACCTTAGACATTTATACCACAAAATTCTTTAGGCGCGCAATCGTACGTTATTCACTTTTAGACTCCCCTTTAACAATCTGGCTCATCTCATATAACAACAAGGAATTACTGCAATTTTCGTCACAAACTCAACGTGACTAAGCCACAATGATCACCATTGTTACTTATACTTGATGACATAGATCAAATATGGATAAGTGATAATCACTTTATATACGTAAATATTGCATCAAGATTTTGTAGTGATTATCCAACTTTCTCAAGAATTTTAGCTTAGTTTGAAATCATTTAATATAGATTTGTATAGTTTGATAATTCTAACCCTAGGAAGTTATTTTGTGAGAAATATACTCTAATTTATGTGTGCAGGCCTAGATTCAACAGTAAAGGGAGAATGCAAGAAGAAGACATGACTCGCTAAGCGACACATCTCGCTCAGCGCTTCCCTCGCTGAGCGCAACAGCAAGCTACGCGAGCTAGGCGGCCTATGACGCGTTGAGCGCCACATTGTGCTAAGCGAAGTTTTCATTCGAACAGAAGACTCGCTTAGCGGGACATCGCGCTTAGCGGAAGTTGCTTTCGAACTGAATATGCGCTGAGCGGAAGATTGCGCTTAGCGGAACACCTATTCTGAGATGCATTATGCAGTGTTTTGCGCTTAGCGGAAGTTTGCGCTAAGCGAGGCTTCGACTATATAAGCTGCACTTGAAGAATTTTGAGGCATTCAAACTTTTTGGATTGGTTGAGCTGCTTCCTTTGTTTTCTCTGTTTTCCTCTATTCTCTTCATCTCCTTTTGTAACCTTTTCAAGGCTTCTCATGACAATGAGAGGCTAATCTATTAGTGTTGAGGACTTGGAACTAGGTGCTGATCATGTAAACGATATTCTTCATATCTATTCATTGAAATATTCAGTTTAATATTCATTTCTCTATCTTTATTCTTGTTATATGATTGGATCAGTTATATATGCATGTTTTAGAGTTTACCTGCCATTGACAGATGCTGTTGAACTTGGAACTGAGTTTGAACTCTAATGGAGTGTATTTCTAGACATAGGATAGACTCCATTAGCTTCACAAAGATCTCTAAGCTTCATCAAACCACTCAACTGAACTTACTAAGACATCGAAAGTGAGGTTGAGCAGTTTAGGCTTGATTTGATGAGAGATCACGTTTTGAGGACTTTTAGATTGAAGTTAATCTGAACTATTAATGTGAATGGAGAATATATCTTATATGTTTACATGGGAAGCAAACCGGTTGAACCAAATCCTCAACATATCCATTATTCCATTCTAAAACTCAAGCACATCAACTGTTCGATCATTGTCCTGAATCAACATTGTCGTTTTTATTGTTTATAGTTAGTGTTAACTGTAGTGTTTAGTTAAATTTTTGTTATTATTGATGTTTCAAGAACAACCAACTATAAAAACCAAACTAATGTTTAGGAATTGATTACTTTACTGATAGTCAAATACGGACAATTCCCTGTGGATTCGATACTTCGGGATCTTCCCTTTTAAACTACTTGTGCGATATTTGGTACGCTTGCCAAAATAGTCCAACAATAAGTGGTATGAAAATAACATGTCATGTGATCTAAATCATGTTTATTTTCAATTAGTCCAAACTTTATTCTTTATAGAGATCAATCCAAATGCAAAAAAAATTGCATATAAAACACAACATAAGTTCATAATAAGATGATAAACATCGATTTTATTTCTGCAGAAAATCCAAACAACAAAATGTTTGAAAACCATAAGATATATAACATAAGCAAGACTCCCACTAAACTAAGGTACCATCAAGAATTACACCCATATGAGCAATGTACTCATGAAAAACTTTAGGTACCAGACCTTTAGTAAGTTGATCAGCTAGCATGGAATGAGTCCCTATATGTTATATACAAATCAGTTTATTCTGAACTCTTTCCTTAACAACCAAAAACTTAATGTTAATGAATTTTGACTTGGTTGCACTCCTATTACTGTTGGAGTAATGAACTGCTGAGTTATTGTCATAATAAATTTTCAATGGTCTTTCAATATGATCGACCACTTGTAGACTAATGACAAATTTTCACAACCATATTCCATGATTGGATGCCTCAAAACAAGCAACAAACTCCACAGCCATGGTTGAAGGAGTTATCAAAGTCTGTTTAACAGACTTCCAAGAGATAGCTCCTCCAGCCAACATAAATATGTATCCAGATGTGGAGTGTTTACTATCTTGACATCCAGCAAAATCAGAGTCTGAGTACCTAATGATCTCTAGATGATCAGATTTCTAATAGGTAAGCATGTAACCTTTTGTTCTCTTTAAGTAACGCATCACGTGTTTTGCTGCTTTCCAGTGCTGTATTCCAGGATTACTCAAGTATCTGCCCAAGACTCCCACGAAAAATGCTATGTCGGGACGAGTGCAAACTTAAGTGTACACCAACTTCCCACAGTTGATGAGTAGGGAATCTTTTGCATCTTAGTTCTTTCAAGGTCATTACTGTGGCATTATTTGAGACTGAATTTGTCTCCTTTAGCTGTAGGGGTATCTCCTGGATTATTATCTTTCATGCCGAATCTTTCTAGAACCTTATCGATATAACTCTCTTGTGACAACCTTAGGATACCTTGAGAGCGATCTCTTAGTATCTTGATGCCTAACAAAAAAGAGGCTTCCCCAAGATCTTTCATTTCAAAAAATTTTGTTAGAAATCTCTTGGTCTCATGTAAGAAGTCTATGTCGCTACTAGCAAGCAATATATCATCGACATATAATACTAAGAATATGTATTTACTCCCACTGAACTTATGATATATACAATCATCAACCACATTCGCCTCAAAACCATATGAGGTAATGACTGGATGGAACTTGTAATACCATTGACAGGAAGCCTGTTTAAGATCATAGATGAATTTCTTTAGTTTGCACACCATAGACTTTTGGTCACCTCACACAAAGTTTTATGGTTGCACCATATAAATTGTTTCTTCAATGTTACCATTTAGAAACGCAGTCTTAACATCCATCTGATGTAGCTCTAGATCAAAATAAGCTATTAGTGCCATTATTATCCTAAAAGAATCCTTTGAAGATATCGAAGAAAAGATTTTTTTATAGTCAATGCCTTCCTTTTGAGTAAAGCCTTTAACGACTAGACAAGTCTTATATCTCTCGATATTACCCTTTGAATCCTTCTTGGTTTTAAATATCCATTTACAACCAATAGGTTTCACACCTTTAGGTAATTCGACGAAATCCCAAACGTCATTGTCTTGCATAGACTTCATCTCATCCTTCATGACATCAATCCATTTTTAAGAGTTAGAACTGTGTACAGCTTGACAGAAGTTGATTGGATCATCCTCTGTTAAACCAACACCATCCTCATGTTCTTGAAGAAAGATAATATAATCATTTGGGATTGCACTTCTCCTCTCTCTAATGGATCTTCTTAATGGCACTTCTTAAGGTTGTTGAGGTTTCTCTATAGGTACTGGATGGAGAACCTCATTGTTGTCTTGTTTTAGAACAATGTTATCAACAATTTGAACATTGTCTTCTATTACTTGAGTGGTGTCCTAAGTAGTAATAGGTATAAGGACTTGATCACTATCAACGACAGGTTCTTCCTCAAAGACAACATTCCTTATGTTCCTTTCCTTCCCAAACTCAACTTCCTCAAGAAATCTCGCATTTCCTATTTTGGAAAATGATCTTGAAGTCGGATTGTAAAACTTATAGCCCCAAGAGCGTTCAGCATAGCCAACAAAATAGCAGCAAACCGTTCTTGCATCTAGCTTTCTTTCATGTGGCTTATAAGGTCGTGCCTCAGCTAGACAACCCCAAATGTGCAAGTGCCTGATGCTTGGCTTTTTGTTAATCCAAAGTTCATAAGGGGTTTGGTTAATTGCTTTACTTGGCACCCTATTAAGGATGTAAACTGCAATCTTTAAGGCTTCTCCCCAAAGTGACTCTGGCAAAAATGAATGACTAATCATACTCCTCACCATATCCTTAAGAGTCTGGTTTCTTCATTCTGCTACACCATTCATGCTAGGTTTGCCTAGCATAGTGTATTGTGGAACAATTTCACACTCTTTGAGAAAAAGCACAAAAGGTCCTTGACGTTGTTCTCCTGATCCGTCATATCTGTCATAGTATTCACCACCACAGTTAGATTTGACAGCTTTAATTTTCTTTCCAAGTTGAAGTTCAACTTCATCCTTAAAAGCCTTAAAAATGTCTAGGGATTGGGACTTCTCATGTATTAAATATAGGTAATCGTATCTAGAAAATTCATCTATCAATGTAATAAAATATTGTTGTCCATTCCAAGATGCCGAATGGAATGGACCACAAATATTAGTATATATTAATTCTAAGACGTCCTTAGCTCTTTCGACACCTAATTTCCTTATGTTTGTTGGTTTTCCATTTATGCATTCGACATAGACATCAAAGTCTAATAAATCCAATGGATCAAGAATTTCATCCGACACAAGTCTTTGAATTCTCTGTTTAGAGATATGGCCTAAACGCTTGTGCCATAAAGTGGCTAAATTCTCAATTAATTTTCATTTTGTACCACATGTTGTTTGCAGTAATGTACTCTCTGACATTTCCTTTGCCCTTATACCTCATGGAGACGAGTTTAGCCAAAAGGCTGCTCATCTCTACCTTTTCATTATGGGCAAAGTACTATTCAATTTCTACAAGAAAATTATTTGCACTTTGACCCTCAACAATAGAGCCCTGAAACGCCTCTAGTATAGAGTGCTTCATGATCATGAGACACATTCGGTTGGACCTCTCCCATTTCTCAATTTTTGCCTCATTAGAGACTTCTGAAGTGGAAATGGGTGGTTCCTCCCTCAGTGCTAGATCCAAATTCATACAATCGAGAACAATTTCTATGGTTTCCTTCCAGATCTTAAAATTCGTCTCATTCAGCATTGGGATAGAATTCACTTGAACAAAAACATTCACAACAATAGCAACTAAAATAGAGAACAAAAAATTAAATTAATAACGTGTTTATAAATCACCAAATAGTTCATATATATATAACAAAACATGAAAATATTTCACACAATGAACTCATAACAAGATACCCAGCACAACATTAATTCCTAATTTTTGGACAGAAAAATTAATTTGTAAATGGTACTCTCTACGCAATGATCAAATATTAACAATCAGCTCTGTCAAATAATAACTTTTCTTTGGACCGAATATTATTCACATGAAAAAAAAAATACTTTATGATTGTCACATACTTATCATCACAATTATTTTTTGGCCAAATTGTGTCTTCCTTTAAGCCGAGCACAATTCGCATAAATAATCTCATACAAACATCTATGTAATTTTAATCAAATCAGTTTACACAATAGGGATTACTTTGGCAATATATTGTTTCAACCAACTAGATTAAAAAATTACCAGACATACAATAAATAGGAAGAGACCATAAAATTTACACCCAGACTGATAGCAATAATTATATGAAACACGCATTGCACAATTTCTAAAAAAGAAAAAATTGGGCTTTACGTGCAGGTGCAAAACACACACACACACACGCAGCAATTGATTAAAATCAATGAAAGGTATGTGCAACAATTGATTAAAAGAAATGAGCACTCACGCACCGAAAAAAAAATCTCCCATGAAGGTCCAATAATAACAACGTAGAGATTCACGTATCCGAAAGAAAAAAAAAATCAAATACTGGAAAATTCTTAATAAAAAAAAGGCACATGTAATCATTTTTCCCCAAAATTAATTTAGGGTTCATAAAATTAAAAGAGGGATTCATGTAAAAATACAATTTATACTATAATCCCAATAATCTAACACTAATGGAGGCTCTGATACCACTTGTTTGATATTTTGATTAACCAAATAAAATAACCAAATGAACAGAAAAGATCACATTACGTCAGATTATTAGAGAAGGGGTTTTAGGAATACCTGACTCCATAAAACAATTCTGATTGAGACACAGCGAAAGCTTTATTGATCAAGAACTATTGGTTCAATGATCTTCCTCAACCAAATCTCCTTGCTCCTTATGAGACCTTCATTTTCTCTTCAGATGGGGGGAGAGAAGAAAAGCGTTTTTGATTTGGTATATTGGGACCATAACCGTGCTTTATGTTTTTAACCCATTAGAGTTTCCATTATGCCTCAATAGGTAAAACTAGTAATTCACTCATTAATTCCATATTATTTTCTGTTGACAATCTAAGGGCTCTCTAAATTAGATCACTTAAATTGAGCCCCTCTAAATGTAAATAACTAATATAAATGTTATAAATTAATATTTAATTCATATTAATTAATTAGGAATAAATAAATTCCTAACACGAGGATCAAGATAATGATAATTCATTACAATTAATTTCTTTTTTTTCTAACTGCTTACTATCTTCCCCTCATGTTAGGAAAACATTCAAAATAACAATTGACAAATTGAATCGTAAATAAATCTATTGTTGATTAAAAAGCAATTTCAAGACGAGAAAAATTAATTAATTAACTTGTTGGTGAGATGCAAATCAATATTTCAACATTACATGTTGCATATCCCCAATAAGACATTGAAAGTTTTAATTTCATAAGTAATGGTGTTGCAATCACTTTTAAATATTTAATAAGTGTCAATAAGTCCATTTTGTGTATGAACATGAACATATTTAATAGGATGTTCAACATAAATTCCAATAGTCATACAATACCCATTAACAAATGAGATGTAAACTCACCAACATTATCAAGACAAATTTTCTTAATAGGTTAATTGAGAAAATATGCTCTTAGTTAAATAAACTGAGTTAATAATCTCGCAAACTTCTAGTTACAAGTTGAGAACAAACTAACATGTGATCATCTGGTTGATGCATCAATTTAAACCATGAGGTACCTAAATGATCCACATGATTGATTATTGTTCACAAATATCACCATATATCCATTCTAAAAGTATAAGAAAGTTATCCTCAATTTCTATCTTTCTTGGGAACAAGTAGTAGATGAGATATCATTGAACTAAAGAGCTTCTGGCTCTTCAATGAGTTTTCACATATATTTTTAATTATTTTTCACATTATAATAAACATGGGATGACTCAATCGATCATGCCAAACAATCAATTTATTTTGATTTGTAAACTTCTAGTTTACGACATTATGCTTTTTCATTCTAGTAATACTCACGTAGTACAAACCATAGCAAAAAAAAAAATCATGTAATTTTGTCAAACAACAAATTTATTTTGATCAATAAACTTCTAATTTACGATAACATGTATTTCAATTATACTTGGCTTGAGTAAAATGCATTTGTATATGGTCATTAATAATCTTTTGACTTAATATTAGGCAGTACACCTAAACTTCGAGAAAAGTGCAATATCGAGAAGTTAATACCTACATAATGAGATTTTAATAAATGGTAAAATATCACATTCTTCAAGAATGTACAAAAAAAACATTTTTTTCACTATTTTCTCACTTCGAATGAGAAAAAAAATCATTTTTTTATATTCACATTCTTCCAAAAATAATCATTCTTTTATTTTCACATTCTTTAAGAATAATACTATATGTTCTCATTCTTCAAGAATGAAAAATTATTTCCTTTTCTCCTTTTGAATAAGAAAATAAATAAGCAACATCTAGGTGAGTAGTATACATATGATCTTCAAAAATAAATAGTCAAAATCACCATCTTCATAGGCAAACCAAGAGTTTGCCCAGAATTCTTTGTGACAAGGAATTACTTAGTATTTGGTAAATTTATTTTAACTACATTGCTACTTTAGGAATACATTACTAATAATAATTAGAATAATTATTTAATAATTATGGTGCAAATAAAAATCGTACAAAATAATCATACAATATTCATCATAAAAACAATCGTACACTATCCCAAAAAAAGAGTATGGATATGAATATATAGTAAAAGGACATACTAATATAAAATCCTTATAATATATAAAAGAAAAATGTGGTTCACAGTCATCATTAATCTAGGTATGTGACACAATCGACATATTAAAATAATAATAATAAATAGATAAAGTTACTCTTCACAAGTTATGTGCATATCTAGGGTTCTCTCGACCACAAATGTGGGGATCCATTTACACACATACTGCATTTAGTGCTAATCCCATCACCTTAATACCTCTACTCTTCATTGTGGACTTCTCTCTTACTTCTAGTGAAGGAAATTATCCTTTTATTTTCACTTTTGTATTATTTTTTCACTTCTAGTAGAAAATAATTAATCTTTTCATATTCTTCAAGAATGATTTTTTTTTTTTATCTTGCCTTCTTATGAGAAAAGAGAAAAACAAAAACTTTTTTACTTGTTGCATTCTTTTCCCACTCTAGCGAGAAATGAAAAATCTTTTAAATTTCTTTATTTGATAAGATTGTGTGAGGCTTTCATTTAAAAATTATCTTTCTATTTTCACTTTTGTATTAAAATAATAATCTTTTCTTTTTCATATTATTCAAGAAGAAATGTGAAAATTATTCTTTTATTTTTCTCATTTCAAGGAAGAAAAATGAGAAGAAAGGAAATCAAATTTCTTCTTTGACAAGATCTTCAGGATAGGATATGATAATTTCTTATTTCTTTAGTTAATGATGTCTTCGGGAACATATTTATTTTATTTTCTCACTTTAGGAGAGAAAAAGAGAAGAAAGAAAATCAAATTTTTTCTTTCACAAGATCTTTAGATCTTTCATAATCATTTCTTTATTTAACTGTGTCTTTGGGATACATTACATGTAAATAATAAAAAAAAAAGTCACATATAAAGTGTACTCATCATATGTTAAATAATGAGAGTTTTACTTTGATTGTTGACTAAAAAAGAAAAAGATACAACTTTTTCTAATAAAATTCTACACAAGAGCTTTTTTACTCAATGGAGGAAGGAAACTTGTGCTGATAACATGTTAAAATATAAAGAGAAAGAGAGAATAGAAAAGTAAAGAAGAAATACAAGAGTTCAAAATAGAAATAGAATTATATAATTTTCAACCAGAGTGACTTGTTTATAAATATAAAGAGATTAAGACAAAGTGTTACAAATAATAATAAAGAAAGATTACAAAATAATATTCTAAAATATATTTACAGGCACAAATATATTATTCATAACGCAAACATATTTTATTTCAAATTTCAAACTAATTGATGATACAATTTAATTTAAATTAATATTATTATTACTTTTTTTGACAAGTTAATATTATTATTACTCATAGTTTGAATTTTGAATTTTCATAAAATCTTCTAATAATTGATTCATCTTTTTCACCTTTGTTGTTCTATATATTCATTTTCCCTCTCTCTATATACATCTGGAGGGTTTTTTTCTCTTTTCTCTTTTTTTATGTGTTTTTTTCTCTCCTATATTTTTTCTTTCTTTTTGCTTGATTCTTAAACTTTTTTTTTTTTTTTTTTTTTTATGAATTAGGTGTAAAAATACTCTGCACGAAACGAATTTGTTTTCTATTATATTCTTATATGATTTTTTATTTCTTTTCTCTTATCTAATTTTCAATTTTTCAGTGACTCTCTTATGGTCTATTTCTTCCTCCACCATTTATTTCTTCTCCCTAACTCATTCTCTATGTCTTTCTATGTAAGTTTTCATATGCATGCCAATTTAAATTTTCTTCATCTTGCATGTTTAAGAGAATTCATTTTTTGTTAATTTCTTTTTTTCATAGGTTTAATCTCTTCACTTAGGGGGGTGTATTGAATTAGGATTTTAAAAGACTTTTTTTGCATAAAAAAGTCTCAAAGATTTTTAAGATTTTGTAGGAAACTAAAAACTTTTAAGATTTTTTTAAAAAGACTTTTGTGATTAGAATTTTGTAGTTTGGATTTAATATATTTAAAATATAGGATTTGAAAGGATTTCACAAATTTATAAGATTCGAAAAGATTTTATGGATTTCTAGAAGAAAAAAAAAACTATTCACACGTTCATGAGCTGAACCCTCTCGCTTGTTAATATCGTACATGATATGAATAAATTTGAGATTTCTTTTTATAGCATCCTAAACATTGCTTTTTGTTTTATTTGTTGTATATCTTTTCAAAATTAATTCCAATAATTTAGAAAAGTCTTTTAAAACTGAGTTAAAACTTCCTCCAAACTCAGATCTACTTTTCTTATGAAAATTTTCATTTCATTATGAATTTATAAACCTAAAGGGGAATGAGATAGTGGACCACGTAGGCTTGTAAGTTGATTCGTAGTTATGTGGGTAGGAAATTATGTCCAAAACAGAGAGAATGAAATAAAAAGTCTGAGTGATGAGAAAGAAAAGTCTCTCTAGTTGGATGGGATTGTTTGTTGGATTTGATATTTATATAATCAACTAAAAAGTCCATAAAATTCATTAAAATCCAATTAAAAAAAAAGTCCATAAAATCTCCATGATTTTGAATAACAAATAACTTTTTTTAAGTTATTCAAAATCTCAATCGAATACCACAAGATTTCGTTCTTCTAAAAAAAATCTTGATAATCTTGATTAAATACTAGATTGTTTTTTATTATTTAACAATCCTGATTAAATACCCCAAGACATTTTTACCAAAAAAAAAAATCATTAAAATTCTAAACAATCATAATCCAATACACCCCCCTTAACTTATTATTTTTATTGGACTGGTTTTTTTTGTTTTTTATTTATTTATTTAACTTTCAATTTGTAGGTTTAAAAGAATTTATTTTTGTTAATCTCTTTTTCGTAGGTTTAATCTCTCTTATTTAACTTTTTTTTATTTTTAAGTATGTTGATCTCTTTTAATTTGTTTGTTTATGTTATTTATGCTATTGTACTCTTTCTCTCTTTAATTCATTTATTTTTTCTTATTTTTCTCATGATTTGTATATTTATTATTGGACTGTTTTTTTTATTTAACTTCCACTTTGCAAGTTTAAAAGAATTCATATTTTATTAATCTCTTTCAATTGAATCCCTTTTAGTTTTTACTTCCCTCTCCTTTGTTAATTTCTTCTCATTATAAATCCGATAATAACAATAATCATCATAAAATTTCTATAGTAAATTTAATAATAATTATGAATTCAAATTTAAATTAGGTTAATTAATCTTATAAAATATCAAAATAATTAAAGTAATATGGAAATTTAACTTTGTTAAATATTTTTATAATTAATTAATATATTTAATAATAAATATAATAATGATAACATATTTAATAATAATTTTAACATTTTTATATAAAAAAAATAATATAATTTTTTTAAACCAATCTAAATGGATTAAACTCTAAAAAAAAAAAAATGTGACGTTACACGGATACATGCACTAGTATAAATAATATTTTTTACATACTTAATTAAATTTCTTAAATAAAAATAACTACCTAATATTTTATTTTATTTTTAGCAATACCTAACATTAAAAAATCAAATTGAAAAAATTCAAAGGAACCCTCCCAAACCCAAGCGATAGTTTCAAATATAAGATAAATAACTAATTTAAGCCATTATGCATGATAGATGTTTTAAGTGTGTTCTTAAACTTTGCTGCCTCTAGCAACAATAACCAACACACCAAAAATCCAAGATGAGTCATTTCGTCGCCCTTATGCACTTCAATAAGAATAAGAACAAAAATAAGTTAAATATAATCCAATAAATACGGGAATTGGTAGCTAAGAAAGGAATGAAAATCAATTAATGTCCGACTAAAGAACAAGTGCCAAATATTTCCACGAAACTGTTGAAAATTGAATTATTCTACAAGTTGAAAAAGATACTCGGAATGACACATGTTTGATTTAAGGGAGGCAATGTCGGTTATCTTTTTGTTAAACAAGCAAATTACTTATTACATGGTTAGAAATTAGAATGCCTATGCTTATTAAGTGTCACTTAGCACTTTTTACTATATTATATTGCTTGTAATATGCCTATAAAAGGCCACCGCTTAACATTTTCCATCTTTCAGATATCAATTTGGCCGGATTTCAAACTTTTATGGACTAAAATGAATATTTACCCGTTATACGTTTATACAATTCCTACTAAGCATTTCTACTCAATTGCTTTGAATTTAAATTGAAGGACTCCACCGATGCTTTACCATCACATCACCACTTGACCACTTCCAACTACTTTCCTCATGACCATTCTCAATGTACAAATTATGCATATGTAAAGAGAGCAACATGCCACTATTTTCGCCATTCAATACAAACATTCGGCAATTGAAACAATTATCATCCAAACCATGTAAGCAACAAACAATTTGGCAATTTTTATCATATCCTGCTGTGCCATCTCATTTGCCTTCGGTCTAATACATTACCATACATCATTTTAATCTCTCTCTATTTTTAAAGTTCAAACAAATGTACCAAAATTGTTTTTAAGGAAAATAGTACAATGCTGTGTCAAGCTGATTTCTTTTCTGGTTTAGCCAAAACTGGAATTATCAACAACACATTGGGATCTGTATTACTGCAACCAATGTGCCAAAACTTATCACATTGGGGGTGTCTGTCTCAAGGATAGACCACAAAGGCACAAAGAAAATAGCATTCTGGACCATATTGCTCCCAAAATAGCATTCATCAGATAAATTCTACCTTAGATTACATCAAGCCAAAGAAAATACTGAATAATACTTGCAACCATGCATATATAAGTATAATAGTGTCATGTGCTCTACAACACCACAACCCCCCATATACAAAATATGATCAAAGTATCTCAAAAAGGATGGATGAACATGACAAAAGATAACATGCCCAAATGAGGAATGTACATCAACATAGAAAAGCAGGGGAACTAGTACAAAACAAACCCCTTAATTTTTTTCATCTGCCAGCAATTTATCTTCAACAAATCCAATGTCAGAACGATAACAATAGGACTCAGGATCCATCTTCTCCCAGTTGTCACCTTGAGGCTCACGCTTCTTGAGTATGAATTTACTGGTTTCATCATCATCATCATCACTCTCCCACAGCTTAACCTGGACTGCTTTCTTCTTCTTTGTCTTTTGCTTGGATTTAATCCTTCCATCTGCCAGCAGCGTATCTTCAACAAATCTAATGTCAAAGCCATAATAACACGACTCAGGGTCAACCTTCTCTCCGTTGTCAGCTTGAGGTTCACGCTTCTTGAGTATGAATTTGCTGGTTTCAGCATCATCACCATTCTCCCACAGCTTATCCTGAACTGGTTTTTTCTTCATCTTCTTTTCCTTGGATTTAATCTTTCCATCTGCCAGAATCTTATCTTCAACAAATCCAATGTCAGCGCCATAACAACACAATTCAGGATCAACTTTCTCCTCATTGTCACTCTTCTCAGGTCTTCTCTTCCTTTTGGATTTGATCTTTTCAGTTGCAATTTCATCTCCAGTCTCTTCAATGCCATAACAACATGATTCAGGATCAATTTTCTCCTCATTGTCACCTTGAGGTTCACTCTTCTTGGGCCTTCTCTTTCTTTTGAATTTGATCTTTTCAGTTGCAATGTCATCTTCATTCTCTTCAGTGCCATGACAACACGATTTAGTATCAACCTTCTCAATCCCATAACAACACGATTCAGGATTAATTTTCTCCTCATTTTCACCTTGGGGTTCACTCTTCTTGGGCCTTCTCTTTCTTTTGGATTTTATCTTTTCAGTTGCAGTTTCATCTCCATTCTCTTCAGTGCCATGACAACACGATTCAGGATCAACCTTCTCATTGTCACCTTGAGGCTCATGCTTCAACCTTCTCTTTTGTTTGGATTTGATATTTCCAATTACATTTTCACCTCCCTTCTCTTCAGTGCCACAACACGATTCAGTACCAACCTTCTTCTCGTTGTCATCATGAGGTTCACTCTTCTTGGGCCTTCTCTTTCTTTTGGATTTGATCTTTTCAGTTGCAATTTCATCTCCATTCTCTTCAGTGCCATGACAGCACGATTCAGCATCAACCTTCTCATTGTCACCTTGAGGCTCATGCTTCGACCTTCTCTTTTGTTTGGATTTGATATTTCCAATTACAGTTTCATCTCCCTTCCCTTCAGTGCCATAACAAAATGATTCAGTACCAACCTTCTTCTCGTTGTCATCATGCGGTTCATGCTTCAACCTTCTCTTGTGTTTGGATTTGATATTTTCAATGACAGTTTCATCTCCCTTCCCTTCAGTGCCATAACAAAATGATTCAGTACTAACCTTCTCATTGTCATCATGAGGTTCATGCTTCGACCTTCTCTTGTGTTTGGATTTGATATTTTCAATTACAGTTTCATCTCCCTTCCCTTCAGTGCCATAACAAAATGATTCAGTACCAACCTTCTTCTCATTGTCATCTTGAGGCTCATGTTTCAACCTTCTCTTGTATTTGGATTTGATCTTTTCAATGACAGTTTCATCTCCCTTCCCTTCAGTGGCATAACAAAATGATTCAGTATCAACCTTCTTCTCACTGTCACCTTGAGGCTCATGCTTCGGCCTTCTCTTATGTTTAGATTTGATATTTTCAATTACAGTTTCATCTCCCTTCCCTTCAGTGCCATAACAAAATGATTCAGTATCAACCTTCTTCTCATTGTCACCTTGAGGCTCATGCTTCGGCCTTCTCTTGTGTTTGGATTTGATATTTTCAATTACAGTTTCATCTCCCTTCCCTTCAGTGCCATAACAAAATGATTCAGTATCAACCTTCTTCTCATTGTCACCTTGAGGCTCATGCTTCAACCTTCTCTTGTGTTTGGATTTGATCTTTTCAATTACAGTTTCATCTCCCTTCTCTTCAGTGCCATAACAACACGATTCAGTACCAACCTTCTCATTGTTGTCATCTTGAGGCCCGTGCATCTTCAACCATCTATTCCTTTCAGATTTGATCTTCATCGCAATTTCATCTCCATTTTCTTCCCAACTCTCCTGCATGAATTTTCCACAAACACTCGTAAAAGTAACAAATGAGGAGAAAAAAATAACATTTCTCTCATTTTGGTTTAGCTTATTTTTTGGGGGGAATCATTTTTTGACTAGCTTCTTAACATGTTCACGACAAAAAATCGTTCCTCCATATTTAGGCATTAACTATAATGCTATAAATAAGGTCACTTACTCCCTTCAAACTCTTTCTGTTGTTAGAAGCTTCTTCATTCTTCATCTTTGTCTTCTTTACATCATCAATCACACTTCCTTCTTTCTGTGCAGGCAATGCTAAAATCCAATCCATTCTCCTACTAATAACACTAATATAAAAAATAAGCTTAAAAAAAAACAAATAACTGTTAGATTAAAATATAGGCTTAAATATGTTTCTAGACCCTTAAATATGGATCATATTTTTTTATGATCCTCAAAATGAAAAGTAGCATTTTTTAGTCCCTCAAGATTGGAAAATGCTTTTATTTTAGTCTTTCCCAGAGTAGGTACCAAACAAGAATAAGATATTTGCAAATATGCCACAAACCTACAAAAATGCCACAAATCAAACTGTGACGGCTAAAATAAATGCCACAAGTTGCAAATATCATATTTCTTGCTTGGCAGTTTCCTATTTTCAGGAGCTAAAGAAAAAAGTCTTTTCATTAGGAGAACCAAAAAATACATTACCCATATTGAAGGATTAAAAACATGTTGAATCAATCAATCGTCAAAAAAGGTTCTTTCTTCGTTGTTGTTGTTGTTTTCATTTTGAAGTGAAGTAAGAAAGGACAAAAAAAAAATAGAAATAATGAAAGAGCATGATATAGAAGCATGTAACTTACCAGTTACCGCGAAGCTGTGAAAGGAAGGAAGAAGAAAGTGAAACTTTTTTAGAGAGAGAGAGAAAAGAAGAGCAATAATGAACAGAATCATTCGATTTAAACCTATGGTCTGGGTAAAAATATCAGTCCTTAAAGAAGAGAGACTTTTTGAGGAACCGAAAGACCCGCCCGTGTAAATGGAAATGGGGGAATATCGATCGGTATGAAAGTATGAAACCCTCTTTTTCTGATTTTCTTCTCTCTTTCTTCTCTGCTCAAGCGCGCGGTGGGCTATTCCATTAGGATTTGAAGGAATTTTAAATATGTTTAATTTTTTATAAAAATATATACGAGTATATATTAAGATGGTAATATTGTTAAGTGATAAAAAAAAATGTAATGAATATTATCAAGATTTTGCTTTAAAGGATAACGAAATTTGTTGATATTCGATTGAGATTTTGAATAATAAAAAAAAATTATCATATTATTCAAAATAATAAAGATTTTGAAGAAATATTTCGACGAATTTGTTTTTAAAAGGACTTTTCTATGATATTGAATTTTTTAAAAAAAAGATACATACCTTAATAGAAAAAAGAAAAGAAAAAAATGTTTGAGATACTATAAATAAATTCTGAATCTTTTTTTGATGAATAAAGAAATTAAAAAAATGGCACTAAGGCCTACAAAAAAGAGTGTTTGAGGCATTAGCAACTAAGTAATTCGAAGCTGAAGCTGGACAAGAATTTAATAAAATAAACGGGGAGGAGGATTTGGCTCCTGACTTAGCAGGAATGTCTGCCACATTATTTTCTTGCCTAAGCGTATGCTTGAAGCTAATATTACAAGGTAGTTGTACATAATCACGAATGGCCGAAACCGCACCTGCATGAGGATGAACAACGTCAAGCCCCTCAATGATGAATTTTAGAGAAGTGGTGGAATTCATCTCACAAATAACATTAGAGAAACCTTTTGTGTGGGCAAGTTTAATCCATGGAAAATAGCACACAACTCAGCGGTGGTGTTTGAAGTAAAACCACAATTGCCCATATAACCCGTGATCCAATTGCTTGCAAAATCTCGTAGAATGCCACCAAAACCTGACAAGCCAGGATTACCAAAGGAACTACTGCCTGTATTGATCTTGATGTAGTTTTGCAGAGGAGGTTCCCAGTTAACCAGTATCCTATCTGTTGAGGATGAACTGGTCGAGCTTATCCCTTTGGTTAGATGTAGAAGAGAACTTATCTGGTTATGCATATACCGGTCTGGCCAAACTATATCATTAAAAACCACCTCATTCCTTGCATGCCAGATCATCCAGCAAGTGATGCTGAATAAGAGCTGAAAATTTCTTTGAATATTACTTCTGAGCCAGTATGCAACATCATCAATGAAGAAATCAAGACCATACTGCAACTGGATGTATTGCCACACCTTACATGCATAGGGACAATCGTGAAGGATGTGAATCCATGTTTCATTGGCATCTCCACACCTGCAACAAGAAGAATCAGTAGTAATATGCCGCATGAAGTGGAAAGAGTTAGTAGGAAGACTCCCTCTATAAGTGAGCCAAATAAAGTGTTTAACATTCTCAGGTAGCTTGGACTTCCACACCCACAACCAAAACTCAACACAGGTAAGATGAAAAGCAGGCTCTCGGCTCAACCATGCATAGGCGGACTTGGTATCATACCTTCCTGAGCTAGATGCACTCCACCTAATAATATCCGGCATAGAGGGATTAAGAAACAAGTACAGAAGGGTGTTCCAAATGTCTTGGGGCAAGGTTGTAGTAAGGACGTCAAAGTGCCAATAGCCATCAAAATAGACATCCTTAACGCGTAATTGCATGTCCCTTTCATGGACCTCATCTACCATGCCATACAATGGTCCCTCCTCTAACCAAGGATCAAACCAAAAGGAGCAATCCCCGTCTCCAATCCTAAACGTGAAACCTTGCTTGAGATGAGATAAGGCTTTCATGATAGAGGACCAAACATACAAGCTGCTTGTGGAATTCTTAAGGTGAAGAATATTCTTTTGGCCAATATATTTCTCATATAGTAAGCGAACCCATAACTTATCCTTGCTGTGCAAAAGATCCCACACATGCTTGCCAAGTAGGGAAATGTTAGCTTGACGACATCGACGAATGCCCAAACCTCCTTTGGCACGAGTTTTAGAGATTGTAGACCAATCTATCCAATGATTGTGATTCCCTCCCCAGATGAAGCACCTTAACCTAGAGTCAATTTTATTGCAAATTTCCTCCGGAATCCATAGGTTTTGCATAGAGTAGGAGGGGATAGCAAATATAACTGACATAGCCAAAGTTACTCTGCCAGCACGGCTAAGGAGTTGGCCCTTCCAACTTGCAATGTGGCTATTGACATGGTCTGTGAGGGAGGCAAAATCCGCCTTAGTGGTCCTACCTACCAAGAGAGGGAACCTCAAGTATCTGCCTAGATTATAAGTGTGTTAGAACTCTAATATAGTGGCGAATTGCTGGATTTTGCTACGCGGAACATTCTTAGAGACGAAGAACTTAGATTTCTGGCTGTTGACTTTCAAGCCAGAAGCAAGACAAAATAGCCAGATAACATCTTGGACCAACTACACTTGATTTGCCGACGCCTTATTGAACAACAGACAATCATCAACAAAGAATAAATGTGATATCTTAGGGCCACCTCTGGAGACCGTAACTGGTTGCCAATCCCCACTACTCACTTTCTCCTGAATGAGAAGTGCTAGCTTCTCCATGCATAGAAGAAAGAGATAAGGTGACATTGGGTCTCCCTGACGAAGACCACATCTCGGCAAGAAAGAGGTCAATCTCAAGAAGCTCCAATCAACCCTATCATAGGCTTTTTCAAAATCGATCTTGAACATAACATATCCAGTCTTTCCAATCTTCTTATGCATACTATGAACAATCTCTTGGGCAATGATGGCATTATCACAAGTTCCCCTCTTGGGGATGAAGCTACTTTGAAAGGGACCAATGATAGAATCTAGGTGTGGCCAAAGGCGATTCACTAGGACCTTGGAGACCAATTTGAATAGAACATTACAAACACTGATCGGTCTGAAGTCCCTGATGGACGTGGGATTCTCTGACTTAGGAATGGGAACTATCAAAGTTTTAGTCATTTGGGATGAGACAACAGTTGTGGCAAAAATCTCAGCTACCATACGCATAATATTATCCTTGATATGTGGCCAGAAGGTTATGAAAAATATAGGTTGAAATCTGTCTGGCTCAAGGGCTTTGTAAGGGTTCATGCTAAAGAGGGCATCCTTCACTTCCCACAACGTGACGGTAGCGGCTAGGCCGAGGGAGACATGATCCTCTAATCGAGGAACATGCACTAGCTGTAAGCAATTGGGAAAACATCTAGCAGTAGATTGGAAGAGACCTTGGTGGAACGATTGAGCTTCCTTCTGAATAAGGGATGCATCAATGCACCAAATATTATTGATAAACAGGCCAGAAATGTTATTCTTGTGTCTTCTGATAACCGTTTAAGTATGAAAGAATTTGGTATTCTTGTTGCCAAATCTTACCCAATTCTCACGGGACTTCTGGAACCATAACATTTCTTCGCGAAAAAGAATTTGGTTGTACTGGTCCTACAAGGCTTTCTCGAACTGAATCAAGTCGGAAGTAGCCCGAGTCTCTAGTTCTCGATGGACTCCTTTGATACGAAATTCCAACTTCTTTTTGTCTTGAAAAATATTCCCAAAGACCTCTTTGTTAAAGGTGATAGAGCTGTCACGAACCTTATTAAGCTTATGGAAAGTGTCTCCGGTAGTTTGACCCCATGCTTGTGTCACAATATTTGCATACTCCAGGTGGGAAAGTCAAGCTGCTTGAAAATGAAAGGAAGGGTTTATGCGAGAGTCAACTTTTCGACAAGAAAGAATGAGAGGATTGTGGTCCAAGTTGTGGGAGAGAAGAGTTTCCAACAAAGCATTAGGGTAGGCAAGACGCCAGTCAACGTTAGCCACGCACCTATCGAGTTTTTTTTTGTATGAACCCCCTTGCTTGAATATTCCTACGCCACGTGAAGAAGCTCCCTGTGGTTTCCATATCAATAAGGCCACATTGGGTGAGAACGTTGTAAAGAGCATTGGCCCTAGCTTGGTGGAAGGCTCCCCCTGTGACCTCCGATGGTTGAGTAATCTCATTCCAATCGCCAATGACTAGCCACGGTCCTTCCATGTCATTGCCAATCTCGATCAAGTGGTCCCAAAGAACAGCCCTCACCGTAGGAATAGGGGAGGCATACAGCGCAGAGCAGTTCCACCTACTATTCGCCTTCTTTAGCCTGAAGGTAATACATTGATTCGTGGAGTGTAGAAGGTTTATGGGTTTTAATCATATGTTTGACGTGCCGTTTCGTACAACGGCCAACCGCTCCTCTTTTGTTCCATGATATGATTGATATATCTTGTAAGCAATTCATGACAACATAATGAAAAGAGGAGGGGAACCTGAGCCATGGCCCTACGTTGGCATGGCTTGGCTTACAGGGACTAACTCTTGAGCCACATTGGCTACCTTCTTCCCTTGAGAATCTTCAACCATAACCACATCAATATTAAGGTTCGATGCAATAGCATTAGCATGCACACCAGGTACTGTGGTGTTAACCCCATTTTGATTTACATGATTATTCGCATGAATATTGAACATGGACGATGATGGCGTTGATGTGGGGTCCGGTGGAGTAGTATGAGTTGGAGGTAGTACCTTTTTATTTGTCTCACGTGAATTCATGTTGATCTTTGCAGCATTTTGAATTAATTGTGCAATAGGGGTAGAAAAATCTGAACATGATTTTTTATGAGCAGGTGGGGCCATGTGGCTAGATTGATTTGCATGATTGCTTTTTAAATTTCCCACTTTCTCTTTCTTGCCACAAATATTGGGATTCTGTTGTGGGAGAGAGAATTTATTCTTATCCTTTTTAAAAATAAAATCCCGAGCCATCATATTCTCTTTCTTTTTTGAATTTGAATTATTGTTGTTCTGTTTCTTCCTTCGTTGCACAACAAGTCAATCACCATGAACAAGATCATGATTGGCATCTGTTATTTTTCTTACGGTTTCCACCTGCTCTCCTGAATTAATGGGGACATTAATTTCAATAATTGGAGACGTATCTACTGTTGTTGCGGTGGTTGCCGGAGCAATTGGCGGCACCGTTCCTTGCGAGGTTGATAGTGGGGTTTCCAACGGAGATTCTAGTTGTTTCTCAGTGCACTCCCTTGTAACATGGCCCGTAACAACCACATGTGGAGCATATACGATGAAGACCTTCATACTCCACTCAGTACCAAAAACCTTTCAACCAGACCTTCCCAACAACTGGTTTAGTAAGATCGATTTCAATGCAAACTCGTGCAAACCTGCCTTGCCTGATGTCTTTAGTATTGGAGTCCACTTTAATTGGTTTCCCAATGGCCGCTGTTAGTGCAAGCAAAATGCTTTCATCATAGTAAATAAGGTTGAGACCCGGAAAGCGAATCCACACTAGCGTTTTTTCAATCTTCGCAGATGGAAAGATAAACTCAGGAGACCAACTGATCAGTGCATCTTCATGCACATTCTTCTACTGTTATTCTTAGGCATTTCCTTAGTTTATTTCAGTAGTTTCACCATTTTAATGTGTTTTCATATTTAAGTCTGTTTCTAGCTTTATTTAATTTTCGTATTTTATTTTCAGCATTAGTAGCTTTCAATGAAAAATTCATAACTGGAGCTACATGAATCGGATTGAGGCGTTCTAATATTCGTTGGAAAGATAAGAGAAAGATCTACAACTTTCATGTTGGAGTCAGAAGCTGATTCGGATTGTAGAAGGCTTGAATAATTCGTCGAAGTTGCAGACGTTAAGAAATAATTTGTTTTGGGTCAATTTTATGGGCCTGGTTTGTATTTTTCGACCCAGTTCGGATTATTAGTGAAACTCTTATTCTATTAAAATGCTAGGGCCGGCTGCTGTGCATATATTCACTCTGCACTCATTCACTCTTCACTCACTCACTATTCACGAAATTTCTTGGAGAGTTTTGAGCAATTGTAATGGAGAACTAATTTCCGAAGAATCAATCTACTGCAATCGGATTCCACTTTGAGGTTCTTTTATAAATTCCATGTCAATCTGTTTCCTTTGATTTATTCCAATAATCTCAATTATTTGCTTAATTTGATTGTTGTTATAGGATATAAATCTTAAATTCGATTGGTTGTTTGATCTTGAATCAATTTCGCGTTAACGTAGCTTTTACATTATCGCGTTTGATCGGATTGCGTTTGCTTAATTCGCAATAGTTTTTAATCCGTTTGCTTAATTCGAATTCAAGATCATATGCCGTATAATTTCTATTGCGCTTGTCAGTGATTATTATAGTCGAATAGGATCAGACCCGTTTAGGGAATTGGAATTTATAGGGATCAATGATAAGTCGGAAGTCGATACAGTAGGTTAATTCGCTTTAGCTTATTCGATAATCACAATTTATTTTAATTCCTTTTTCTTGAAATCATAATCTAAACCCCCCATTAACCGTTACTACATTGATTAATAATAATACAAGAATCCTTGAGAACGATACTCGAGTTGTCGTTACCATAACTACATTTTCAAAATCACTCGTTTTTGATCCGTGCGCGACAGCGGATCAAAATTGGCGTCGTTGCCAGGGATTCTTGTCGTTATTAATCAATATTAGAGTCATAGGCTTAGTGTTCTCACGTTTAGGCCATAGTTTCCCCACGGTTTTGGCCAATTTGCGTTTAGAGTCGAAAAAAATCGGTTTTTGGAAAAATTGTGTCTGATTGCAAATCTTTTTTCCCTGCTGGGACCAGAAAAATCGTGCGATCAATAGTCCCTTACTTTAGAAGACTTCTAGAAGAGTTAAGGGATTCCAACCTCAAATTGCCAAATTCCTCTTTTTTCTATTTTTAATTAATTTTTTACTGTTTTCATAATGTCGAAAAAATCCAAAAAAATTCTCAAAATTCTAATTTCACTTCATTAGATTAATTTTGGTGTTTTTATTTTTTTGAATTTATTTTAATCATTTTCCTTCATTCTGTTTGTTTTTGTATTTTGACAATTGTTGCTGCATTGTTGCATTAGTCCTGGCTACTAGGTCTTCTTGTTCTGATCTTTTTGATTGTGATCCTGAGGTAGAAAGAACTTTGCACACACGACGTAGAGCAGATCCGAGGCTAGCAATAGTTCACCACCCGTAATTGATTCTGACACTGATTCCGATTACTTGCATAACTTTGTTGATTCAGATTCTGAAATTGTTTTTGATATGGCTGACCAAAGAACTTTAAGGCAGTTGGCTGCCCCTGATGTGAATTACAATGGTTTATGCATTGAGTATCCTGAAGTCATTGCACCTTTTGAATTAAAATCTGGTTTGATACACTTGTTGCCAAGGTTTAATGGTCTTGCAGGTGAGGATCCGCATAAGCATCTGAAAGAATTCCAGGTTGTGTGTTCTACACCTTTGAGGCCTGAAGGAATCACTGAAGACCATATCAAGCTAAGAGCCTTTCCGTTTTCACTACAGGTCTTTGCCAAGGATTGGTTATATGATCTTGAACCGAATTCTATCACAACTTGGAATGATTTGAAAAAAATCTTCCTAGAGAGATACTTTCCTGCCTCTAGAGTTGCATCAATCGAGAAAGGATATATGTGGTATTAGACAAGGTAATGAGACATTGGCTGAGTATTGGGAAAGATTCAAACAGTTGGTATCCGATTGTCCTCGGCATCGACATCGAGCAATTACTTATCCAATACTTTTATGAAGGATTGCTACCTATGGATAGAAACATCCTTGATGCTTTGCTAGTGGTGGAGCACTTGTTGATAAGACTCCAGCAGATGCCAAAAGCTTAATTCGGAACATGTCACTCAACTCCCAACAGTTCACAACCGAAATAATTCATGCGGTCCAAACGAAGAGTGTGAACGAAATTCAGGTTTCCTCCAACAAAGCTTTAGAAACCAGAATTGACGAGCTCACCTCCTTAGTGAAACAGATTGGCGATAGGTAAACCTCAACCGGCAACCTTGTGTGGTATTTGTACTTCCGCCGAACACCCGACCGACACATGTCCTATTTTGCAAGATGAGTCGATTCACCGAGTTACCCCAAGCTTATGCAAGCAGCCCTTTACGGAAACAATCGAAACAGGTACAACAACACTCTTGACCTGTCCACCAACAAATACCATCCCAATTGGAGGAACCATCCCAACCTTCGATATGGAAACCAAAGCAGCCCACACAAAAGAACAGATTAGTGTTACCCCTTCCGCAACCACGTAACACTCCACCAGCTACCACTTCTATATCTTCTAGACCTTCATTAGAGGACCTGGTCAAGCAACTAGTCATTAACAATCTTCGATTTCAACAAAGAACAGAATCTAGCATTCAAACCTTGCAGACCACAGATTGGACAGCTTGCCACCTCAATGAATGCCATGCAAGCCCAAGGATCGAACCAACTTCCTGCCCAAACAGTTGTGAATCCAAAAGGTCCTAATGCTGATGTGAGTGCAATTTCCTTGCGATCCGGAAAGGTTACAAAACCAGCCCCTGAAAAAAATAAAAAAATTATTGAGGCAACATCTGAACCTTCTCCATCTGAACCTTCTCCACCTTCTTCTGTTGTGGTAGAAACTGAAAAAAATAAAGAAAAAGAGTACGTTCCACCAATCCCCTTCCCACATAGAGTTCTGAAAAATAAAAGGATTGAGGAGGAAGACAAAGAGAGAGAGATCTTGGATGTTTTCAGAAAAGTTGCAGTAAACATTCCGCTTCTTGATGTAATTAAGCAGGTTCCAAAGTATGCAAAGTTTCTGAAGGATTTGTGTACAAATAAGAGGAGGATGAAGGGAAGTGAAAGAGTCAACTTGGGAAGAAATGTTTTTGCTTTTATTCAGCCCAAGCCTTCATGTGAAAAAGTTACCGGCGAGCAAAATGTTTCAGCCCTCACTCAGGTCTTGCCGCAAAAGTGCAAGGACCCGGGAACTTTTGTTATTCCCTGTACCATCGGGGATAGTAAATTCGAGAATTGCATGCTTGATTTAGGAGCGAGCATTAATGTTATGCCTACTTCTATTTATAATAACCTTTGTCTTGGTCCTTTGCAAAGCATACGAGTGTTTAATCATTCAAGCTCGCGAACAGGAGCAATGCTCGCCCCATGGAGAGTAGTGGAAGATGTCCTTGTTCAAGTTAACGATTTGATTTTTCCTGCAGATTTCTACATTACTGGACATGGAAGGAGAAACTAAGTCAAGCAGAGCTCCCATCATTTTAGGCAGACCGTTCATGAAAACGGCAAAAACAAAAATTGATGTTGACGATGGAACCATGTCCATGGAATTTGGTGACATTGTCGCAAAATTTAACATTTTCGATGCCATGAAACATCCCTTGGAAGAGCATTCTGTTTTTCATATTGAATTGATCTCTGAATTGGTTGATGACACTTGTTCTGAATTATTTTCACTTGATTTTCCATCTTTATCGGGTTTTGATGATGTTTTCTCATGTGCTGATTGTACCGACACTAACCTTTGTGTTGTATGTGCTGAGATTGATTCTGTCTTGCAGGGTAACATGTCTCCTACAGGTGAAGTTGTTGTCGATGAAGTTGTTTATGCCGCTGATGCGCTTGACATCCCGGTTGCCCCAAACATTCCATCCATTGAGCAGCCCCCGTCCTCAGAGTTGAAACAACTCCCTGAAAACTTGAAATATGCTTATTTGGAGAGTAATGAAAAACTCCCTGTTATAATTTCTTCTAACCTTGATTTTGATCAAGAAAATAAGCTTTTGCAGGTTTTGAAGAAGCACAAGAAGGCGATTGGGTGGACATTAGCTGACATCCCAGGTATTAGTCCTTCCATGTGTATGCACAAGATTTTGCTTGAGGATGGTGCGAAAACAGTAAGGCAGCCCCAAAGGAGGCTTAATCCTTTGATCCTCGATGTGGTGAAGAAAGAGGTAACCAAACTCTTGCAAGCAGGTATCATTTATCCTATCTCTGACAATAAATGGGTAAGCCCAGTACAAGTTGTACCTAAGAAATCTGGACTCACCGTGGTGAAAAATGAAAAGAATGAACTTGTTCCCACTAGAGTTCAGAACAGTTGAAGAGTTTGTATTGATTACAGGAGGTTGAACCAAGCTACTAGAAAGGATCACTTTCCTTTACCGTTCATTGACCAAATGCTTGAACGGCTTGCTAGTAAATCACATTACTGTTTTCTTGATGGTTTTTCAGGTTATTTTCATATTCATATTGCACCTGAAGATCAAGAAAAGACCACTTTTACTTGCCCATTCGGTACTTTTGCTTACAGGAGGATGCCTTTTGGTCTTTGCAATGCTCCAGGCACTTTCCAAATGATGCATGATTAGCATTTTTGCCGATTTCATTGAAAATTGCATGGAAGTGTTTATGGATGATTTCACTGTTTATGGTTCTTCTTTTGATGCATGTTTGAACAGTTTGAATATGGTTTTAGAGAGATGCATCGAAACTGACCTTGTTTTGAATTATGAAAAATGCCATTTTATGGTTGAGCGGGAATTGTTTTGGGTCACATTATTTCGAAAAAGGAATTTCGTTGACCCCGCTAAGATTGATGTGATTTCTACACTGCCTTACCCCTCTTGCATTCGCGAGATTCGTTCTTTTCTTAGTCATGCAGGTTTTTACAGGCGTTTCATAAGGGATTTCAGCAAGATAGCTCTTCCGCTGTCGAACTTGTTGAAGAATGACATCACTTTCAACTTCGATGACAAATGCAAACGAGCATTTGACTTCTTGAAGAAAGCATTGACCTCCGCTCCCATCATCCAGCCCCCTGATTGGACCCTCCCCTTTGAGATTATGTGTGATGCTTCTAACTATGCTATTGGAGCGGTCCTTGCACAAAGAGTTGACAAGGCTGCCCATGTTATTTATTATGCTTCTAGGACTTTAGATTCTGCACATACCAAATTACACCACCACCGAAAAAGAACTTCTAGCTATTGTTTTTGCTCTTGATAAATTCAGATCATATTTGCTAGGTTCCAAGGTTGTTGTTTTTACTGACCATGCAGCTTTAAAGTACTTGTTGAAGAAGCCGGAAGCAAAACCAAGATTGATTCGGTGGATGTTGTTGCTCCAAGAGTTTAATGTAGAGATTAAAGACAAAAGTGGAGCTGAGAACTTAGTGGCTGATCACTTGAGCAGGATAGAGAGGGATGAAGATCCTTTTCCGATTCAGGATGACTTTCCTGATGAGCAGCTTTTACTTTTGCATGGAGTTACTCCTTGGTTTGCTGATATTGTTAATTATCTTGTTGCTGGTGTTTTTCCAACAGGTGCATCCAAGGCACAAATTCACAAACTCAAGAGTGATGCCAAATATTATGTTTGGGATGATCCATATCTTTGGAAGTTTGGTAGTGATCAGGTGATTAGGAGATGTGTCCCCGACTATGAGATTGAATCTATTTTACATTTTTCTCATGCATCTCAAGTAGGGGGACACTTTGGTCCGCAAAGGACTGCAAGAAAAGTCCTAGACTCGGGTTTCTACTGGCCCACTGTTTTTAAAGATGCTTATGAGACTTACCGCACTTGTAAAGAGTGCCGGATAGCGAGTATCTGACCATCACTCGTAAGAGTGAAATGCCTCAGCAACCTATGCTTTTCTGTGAGGTATTTGATGTATGGGGAATCGACTTCATGGGTCCTTTTCCTGTATCATTTGGTTTTCTCTACATTTTACTTGCTATTGATTACGTTTCAAAGTGGGTAGAAGCTATCCCTACTAGGACTAATGATTCAAGAGTTGTTGTAGATTTTGTCAGGTCCAATATCTTTTGCAGGTTTGGAATACCCCGAGCCATCATAAGTGACCAAGGCACTCACTTCTGTAACCGCACCATGGAAGCTTTGCTCTGAAAGTATGGGGTTGTGCACGAGTCTCTCTACTGCATATCACCCACAAACTAATGGGCAAGCTGAGATCTCAAACAAGGAGATCAAACAGGTTTTAGAGAAAATGGTGCAACCAAACAGGAAGGACTGGAGCCGCCGTCTAGAAGACGCACTTTGGGCCCAAAGAACAGCTTTCAAGACACCCATAGGGATGTCTCCTTATCGACTTGTTTTCGGTAAGGCATGTCACCTTCCTGTAGAGATAGAACACCGTGCTTATTGGGCGGTGAAAAGTTGTAACTTGGAAATGCAACAAGCGGGTATTGAAAGAAAACTCCAATTACAACAGCTTGAAGAGTTTAGGCTAGAGGCTTCGAAAGCTCTAGGATTTATAAAGAGAAAACCAAACACTTCCATGATAAAATGATTTCTAGGAAGGAATTCTCTGTGGGCCAACAGGTTTTACTATTTAACTCCCGCCTTAAGCTTATGGTCTGGGAAACTTCGATCCAAATGGATTGGCCCTTTTGTTGTTACTAATGTTCTCCCTTATGGTGCAGTAGAAATTAAAAGTGCAGGTACTGACAAAGTTTTCAAGGTTAATGGGCAGCGCCTGAAGCTATTCCATGAAAGTTCAGTGCCTGAAGATGCAACCATAGAAGAGTTTTCTTTGGAAGCGCCCAACCACACTGCAACTTGATCAGGGGGCACCCTTTCCTTTCTCTCACTCTTACTTTATAATTGAGTTCTTTTCATTGAGGACAATGTATGTCTTAAGTGTGGGGGAGGGAACCATTTGTTTTTGTTTTTGTTTGTTTTTGCTTTAAAAAAAAAAAATGGAAAATGCATGTTTTTTCGTTGATTATCTTGCTACAATTGTGAGTATTCTCTCTGTTCTTTGTCGAAAGACTTGTGGTGTGATGTGATTGATTCTTTTTGCACATTCTTAGTTTGTATATTTGACTAAACCCTAAATTGTACATCACTAATGGAAGATCACTAACCCTTGTGAGATTTTGAGCCTAATAATGGATAACATAAAAAATCCATCTCTTTCTTTCTTGTGTGATTTCACTCATGTTTGTTAGTCTCTAGAACTTGAATTGACTCTTGTTGAAGCTTTTTGTTTACTTGTGCACACTGAAATGATAAAGGCATCTTGTTTTGTTTTATTTATTTATTTATTTATTTTACCTAGTTAGCCAAAAAAGCCAACCTTGATAATATCATCCCTTTGTTTGGAAGCCCCTTTGAGCCTATTATCCTTTTTTTGTGTTTGAAACTCATTACAAGCCGAAAAGTGAAAAACAATGTTATCACCCTATTCAAAGGGTTGAAAGGGTCTTGTATAGAGTTGTGTGGGGTTGAACATTGTTGTTATGATTGTTGTTATGATGTTGGTTGGCAGAAAAGAAAAAAAAAATAGAGAAGGATGTCAATGCTAGTCCTTTTGAAAAAAAAAAAAAAGAAAGAGAAGAATAAAAGGAAAAGGAGAAGAGAAATAAGTTGTGAGGTTGTTGTTCAATCGCCATTGAAATATTATTTAGTTCAACTCCCGCAATTCTTTCAATTTTCTTTTAACTCTTTGAATTTTAGCTTAGTACCCCTTTAGGATGTATCTCACCCTAACCTTGGCCAAGTTACAACCATAATAAAAGTCCTTTTGATCTTTGTGTGCAATGTATTTCAAATTGTGAATGTTAGAGTCTTTTCAAGCTTATGGTAGTACTATCTCTCATGTTGTGCTTTGAGTGTAAACAAGAACCTAAACACTTGAGAGTTGAGTGGAAACAGATTTATCTTGTGAGGATCTTGATGCTTTTGATGTACTTTTTGGTAATCTGTTTTTCATATTTACTTTGACTGTCACAAAAGAGTTACTCACTAATGTCATATTCTTTAAGCTTAGAATTAGGAGTTTGCTTGCACTTTGTATCCTGATAACCTCTGAGTTTGCATGCTCTGTTTCATTTTTGTTTTGAAGTTTTTCTGTTTTGAATTTTTAATTTTGCTCGGAGTGCAAAAGTTTAAGTGTGGGGGAATTTGATCAGTGCATCTTCATGCACATTCTTCTACTGTTATTCTTAGGCATTTCCTTAGTTTATTTCAGTAGTTTCACCATTTTAATGTGTTTTCATATTTAAGTCTGTTTCTAGCTTTATTTAATTTTCGTATTTTATTTTCAGCATTAGCATCTTTCAATGAAAAATTCATAACTGGAGCTACAGGAATCGGATTGAGGCGTTCTAATATTCGTTGGAAATATAAGAGAAAGAGCTACAACTTTCATGTTGGAGTCAGAAGCTGATTCGGATTGTAGAAGGCTTGAATAATTCGTCGAAGTTGCAGACGTTAAGAAATAATTTGTTTTGGGTCAATTTTATGGGCCTGGTTTGTATTTTTCGACCCAGTTCGGATTATTAGTGAAACTCTTATTCTATTAAAACGCTAGGGCCGGCTGCTGTGCATATATTCACTCTGCACTCATTCACTCTTCAATCACTCACTCACTATTCACAAAATTTCTTGGAGAGTTTTGAGCAATTGTAATGAAGAACTAATTTCCGAAGAATCAATCTACTGCAATTGGATTCCACTTTGAGGTTCTTTTATAAATTCCATGTCAATCTGTTTCCTTTGATTTATTCCAATAATCTCAATTATTTTCTTAATTTGATTGTTGTTATAGGATATAAATCTTAAATTCGATTGGTTGTTTGATCTTCAATCAATTTCGCGTTAACGTAGCTTTTACATTATCGCGTTTGATCAGATTGCGTTTGCTTAATTCGCAATAGTTTTTAATCCGTTTGCTTAATTCGGGAATTCAAGATCATATGCCGTATAATTTCTATTGCGCTTGTCAGTGGTTATTATAGTCGAATAGGATCAGACCCGTTTAGGAAATTGGAATTTATAGGGATCAATGATAAGTCGGAAGTCGATACAGTAGGTTGATTCGCTTTAGCTTATTCGATAATCACAATTTATTTTAATTCCTTTTTCTTGAAATCATAATCTAAACCCCCCATTAACCGTTACTGCATTGATTAATAATAATACAAGAATCCTTGAGAACGATACTCGAGTTGTCGTTACCATAACTACATTTTCAAAATCACTCGTTTTTGATCCGTGCGTGACAGCGGATCACCAACATTGCACTGTAAGGTAATGATCAAATAACATTCAGGGCCCTTCATCCATAACCTTTTGGCGATCACCTGCGTTGTCAAACTTCACCATGAAATAACCATTGCCAATGTCCATAATTTCAAAGCCCGCAACTAGCTTCCATAGTCTATGTAGCTTATCCTGCATCAAAGAGTAGCCTATACTTTTGCCCAAAAGCTTCACCACTAATGCATCTTGCCAAGGAGCACATAGCCCATCAAACACCTTGTCAGAGATATGAACCATTGGTTTGAGGGGATTACCATCTTCATATTCAATTCTTGTCAATTGCTGTTGGATTAGGTCTACCCTAGGCCTGGGTGCTAAAATGAGTCTATCTCCCATGAACATATCATGGAAGGATGGTCGTGCAGGTGGAGTAGGAAAGGGATGACCGCCGCTGTCATCTGGTGGTTCGTTGCCGGAACCAGAGCTGTTCATCAAACCTGTAGAGAAAACAAAGTCCTGAGCCATTAATCCTAGGAGAAACAATAATAAATTCTGAATCTAATGACACAACTCGTTATATGATGGTCGATTTGCTTAATGATAAAGTAAAGAAAAACTTGTTTGTGCATATATTATCGAAAAAATATTTATCTTGTATATACTTCAAGTTAGACCATGATTAATTTTGTATGGTCTCGTTGAAATTGTAGTTAACTATGTTTTTTGGAATGTCTTTATTGTTGAGTTATTTAGTTTATATTTTAATAACATTATTATGGTTGAATTTTAGATATGTTTTATTGATTTTGCGGGTTAAGGCTAGTATAACTTTATGCTATAAAGGAAGATCGATTTGTATTCAATAGTTTTGAATTATTTTTTTTCTAAAATTCCATTGAAATCTAATAAATTCAAAAAGTGTTTTCAAATCTTTTGAATTCATATGATATAAATCCATTCAAATCATAATCACAAAATTATTTTTTTTTTTAAATCTTAAAAGCTTTCACATTTCTACAAAGTTTTTTAATTTTAAAATCTACAAGATTTTTTTATATCAAAATAGTCTTTTAAAATCATAATCTAATGCACCTCTAAATATATTTCTAGTCTCTCAAATTAAGTATTTATTAATTTTAGTCCTTGCAATAAAATTTATTTTTTTATTTTTTCAAATATGATAAATATTATTTTTTAGTCCTTTTATCCAAACTAATCAAACAAGGTTTATAGATTTTGTTTGAAAATTTTTGAAAGAAATATTAAAAACAACATTTATCACATTTAAAATATTAATCAAAGATTATTTTTAGTTTGAAGGACTAAATAAAAAGTTTATATATTTGAAATAGTAAAAACATATTTAAAAGCCTATAAAAGAAACATATTTAAACTTTCTTTCTTTCTTCTATTTGGTTTAATATTTTTTTCTATTTGAATATTTATTTTGTTGTCTCTTTCTCTCTATTTTATATAGGACAACACAAATTAAAGAAAATGAAACATAAACCATAGATATAGACCTCAAAGATTATCAATAAAATATCCGTAAAAAAAATCAATAAAATATAAATGTATTTAAACCAAAATGTGAACCTTGGATTACCCAAAAACAAATATATCAAAGGGAAAAAATTACTTCTCAAAGTCGTCATCTATGCAGTCATTCCGTATAACTTTACATTCAATCCTTGCAAAGTCATTCTAAGAGGAACTTTCCCTAAGAAGCAACTTTAGAAGGTTCCTTGTCATGTTCTTTCTCTGGATCCTCCCCAAGTCATGTAAAGGATCTTCATATTTTAGTCCTCTAAACCCAATCCATGACAAATTTTGTTACTAAAATGATATCTTCATATTTTATTAATAAATGAGACTTGAGTAAAAAGCTAAATATCATTTTATTACTTTATGTTTTAGGTTTTATTCAATTTATTTGTTTACATTTTAGAATACTCGATTTGATAATTTATATTTATGTTTTAAAAATGACACATAATGGTCATTTTGTAAATAAAGATAATTTTTTTCCTATGATGCGAATTTAAATTATTTTTAAAAAAAAATTAAATATAAAAATTATTTCATTAGATTTATTTACATTAAAATAATAGAACTCAACTAATATTAGAATTAAAAAAAAAAGTGATAAACAAAATGAAAATTGCATAAAAACTGTATTCAACAAACAATTAAATTAGTCAAAAATCCAATATTAAATTATTTTTTAATTAATCATGATATTTTACATAATTTTTATTATATTTGATATTTTGATTCTAACGTCAGTCATATTTCATAATTTTTAATTTTCATGCAAGTAGAAGTTAATAGAATAGGATCATCAGCTCTCTTACCCTGAAATAGATTCCAATCACGAAATAAGTAGGTCTTCATCAAATATTATTATTTTATTTTGATATATTTTATTTTAGATTTAAATATATTTTTAATCCTTCAAATATAATTCATATTTTTTTTAATCCTCAAAATTGAAAATTATATTTTCCCTAATAAATGATAAACAAGGAATATGAAATTTATAATGTATGAAAATTTTTTAGCCGACACAATTTAATTTACAACACTTTTATATTTTGTAATGGTTAAAAATCATCACAAATGACAAATCTCTTATTTCTTGTTTGATGCTTATAAGAGGAATGACTAAAAAAAAAATATTTTTCAATTTTAAAGGAATAAAAAAAAATTATTTGAAGAATTAAAAAAAATATGATTTAAATGACAAAAATATATTTAAACCTTTATTTTATTTTAATATATTTGTTTATCCTTTTGATGAGTTTCTAATTTCTATGCCTTTCTTGGATATTTCCTGCAGAAAACTAACCCAAGAGGAAACAATCTCCAACTAGTACGTGAGTCACTATAAAAGAAAGAATTAAATATATTTTTAATCTTTTACCAGAAGGTGTTTATTTTTATTTTTTTTAATCTTTCAAATGCAACAAATGTTATTTAGATTTTGTAATTTATAACGGTAATAATTTGATTTTGATAAAAAAAAAATCTTATATTTAAAAGATTAAAAACATATTTAAAGTTAAATGAAAAGTAACATAATTATGCATCAGAACTTTGGTTTTTTGTGTTTTTTTTTTATCCGAACATGTAGGAGAGTTAGATTCCCTTGTTCTACTATGTTCACACGAGTGGCCAATTGGTCATCCCCATAATTTCTATATATCTACTTCTCACACACACTCCCACAGAAAGAAAAAGAAACAAAAAAACTTGCATTGTAGTGTTACCAGAACCAGCATCATTGCAAGGATAATTCAATGGGATCTTCCAATGAAGGATCCTCTTCAGTATGGTCCAATACACACGCAAAGGTTTCACAGACCATCTTTTTGCATCACTAGAAAGAAGGGGGATCAATACATTCAGGGATGATCATGAAAGCCATTGAAGAGTCCATGTTTGCACTCATCATTCGATCACCAACTATGCCTCCTCAACATGGTGTTTGGATGAGCTTCAAAAGATTCTAGAGTGCAAGAAACAAGTTTTTCCAATCTTCCATGGCATTGACCCCTCTGATGTGAGGCACCAAAGAGGGAGCTTTGACAAGGCTTTCAGACAACATGATGAGAAATTCAGAGAAAACAGAGAGAAGGTGGAAAGATGGAGACATGCCTTGACAGAAATTGCGAGTTACTCTGGCCGGGACTCTAAGGATAAGTAAGTTGTTTCATCCATCACTTTTTTTTTTTCTTTCTGTTAATTGTTAATTTATGTTAGAATGTCGGTGGGGAGTTTACTGTTGGAATATTGTATGTAAAGACTCAACAAAAGACAAACAAATAGACTTAAGAAAACAACTATGAGACTTACCAGCGGAAATATAAAAGTTACAAAACATAAACCAAAAACTTAAACTTATATGAAGAAGAGAGAAACAAAACTGTTCTGATATATTTGAAGTTTATAACTCACTTTTGCATACCAAAAACTGTTACAACAACCTATTTAAATAGAAAATCTATAAAGCCCCTCATTGGGTAAAGAAAACTGTAAATAACCATGATCAAGCTACAGAAGCCAGCCATCATTAAACTATAACCATTGAGTGCTTTTTTTGAACAAGCAACCTCTTAACCAAAACACAAGCAACCCAAATTGAAAGACATTATAATATTAAAGATAAAATAAAATCTCAAATTCAACCGTTAGACTGTTTTTGTTAGGCCAAATAAGATATCATGTAGTATTAACACCTTCCTTACGCATAATAAATGATGGAACTTAAAATTCAGTTTCAAAGATTATTTTCTCTTGACAACAGTTACTTCAAATGTTTTTTTAGTAAACTTGGCAACTTTATGTTTTACAATCAATTAAAAGTATTTTTTTGGTTTGTTGTTTCGCCACATTCCAATTGCAACAAAGTGTTACTATTCAAGTTATGGTGATAAACTTGTCTCCATCCTAAGAAAAACTGCACATATGAGGTTGTATAGAATATAATACATCCAAGTTTTGATAAACAGACAACTGTATAATATGCATATCAGTGTTGGATACATAGTTACAAGATGGATACATTGCCAGTTATTTTGAATCGTCAGTGAATCATAGATTTTTTTTGTTTGTGTGGTACATTGAAGATCAAACATGAGACCTCTAGTGGAAAGTTTTTCTTTATCATTATACATTGGATTTGCAAAATATAAAATGATAGCTTGGTTTCTCTATATGAATATTATTGGACTAAAATCTATGTCTCCTATGTGTCTTTCTCTCTATACAACCATTGCTAGATTAGTCTATGAAGCAATCAAAGAGGAATTCAAGGTTAGTTGCTTTGTTGAAAACACTAGAGAGGTGTCTAAGTCAAATGGCTTAGTTCACATTCAAGGAAATTCTTTCTCATCTTAATGTGAGAAGCAGTGGTTTTTATAATCTTCATGATGGGGAAAAGATAATAGCAAACTCTTTTAGCAACAAAAGGGCTCTTCTTGTTCTTGATGATGTAAGTGAGTTAAGTAAATTGAAGAATTTAGCTGGAAAGCAAGAATGGTTTGGTCCAGGAAGCAGAGTAATAATCACAACCAGAGATAAGCACCTGCTGAAGACACATGGAGTGCATCTAACTTGTAAGGCTAGAGGCTTAGCCCAAAATGAAGCCCTCATCTCTTTTGTTTGAAAGCATTTAGAAGAGATCAACCTGAAGAAGAGTATTTGAATTTGTGCAAAGAAGTGATTGAATATGCAAGAGGCCTTCCAATAGCACTTGAAGTATTGGGTATAGTGCTTTAGAACAAATAAGAAGTTTTCTACACTCCAAAATCCAGGATACACTGAAAATAAGTTATGATAGTTTAGAACCTATGGAGAAGAAAATGTTTCTAGATACTGCTTGTTTCTTCAAAGGGATGGACATAGATGAAGTGAAAAATATCTCGAAAAATTGTGGTGATCATCCCGAAATTGGAACTGACATTTTGGTTGGAAGATGTTTGGTAACTCTGGATAGGATGAAGAATAAGTTGGGGATGCATGATTTGCTACAAGAAATGGGTAGGAATGTTGTATTTCAAGAATCTCCAAATGATCCTGGCAAACGTAGTAGATTGTGGTCTCAAAAAGACATTGATTATGTATTGACAAAAACCAAGGTAGGTGCCAATTTTTCTACCACTTTGGATACTTGAATGAAGCATGCAATTTTTTTTTTATCTGTAAGTTTGTGTTTCATCTCATTCTGCAAAATAACTTATTTGTCATCCTGGTTTTCTAGGGAACTGATAAAATTCAAGCCATGGTTCTGAATTTAGTTCAACCATGTGATTATGAAGCGCACTGGAGCACTGGAGCCTTCTCCAAGATAAGTGAGTTAAGGTTACTAAAGTTATGTGATATGCAGCTTCCCCTTGGACTCAACTGCCTTTCTAGTGCACTAAAAGTTCTGCATTGGAGAGGATGTCCTTTGAAATCCCTGCCACTTACTACTAATCAACTAGATGAAATTGTTGACCTCAAATTGTCTCACAGCAAAATTGAACAACTTTGGCATGGAACAAAGGTAAACATCATTTATGAAGAGCTCTTTCCAAGTTGTTTTTGTGTGTGTTTGGATGAGTAATAATAAAATTGATTTTGTTAAATTGATTTTAAAGTAAAATTCAGTATAATTTTTTGATCCAACGCAAAAGTTACTATTCGTTGCTCTAGCTCAAAAATCATTTCTGAATCCAGAATCAAATTTGAACCTTTTTCCAATGTAAAACCAAACATGTGAAAAATGATCTAAAATTAATTATATAACGTGAAACCAAACACACACTTACTTATCACCATATTATATCTTAGAAAGCTAATATAGTTTTTGTTTCCACAATACTAATCTTGAACAGCTTTTGGAAAAGCTAAAGACCATCAATTTGAGCTTTTCTAAGAACCTAAAGCAGTCCCCGGACTTTGTTGGGGTTCCAAATCTTGAATCATTGGTTCTTGAAGGTTGCACAAGTTTAACTGAGGTTCATCCATCCCTTGTACGTCATAAGAAAGTTGTTATGATGAATTTAAAAGACTGCAAAAGGCTCAAAACCCTTCCAAGTAAAATGAAGAAGAATGCCTTGAAGGATTTAAATCTTTGTGGTTGCTCTGAATTTAAATATCTTCCAGAGTTTGGGGAAAGCATGGAACATTTGTCAGAGCTTTCTTTAGAGGGGACTGCTATATCAAAACTACCCTCATCACTGGGATGTCTAGTTGGCCTTGCTCATTTGTATTTGAAGAATTGCAAGAATCTTGTTTGCCTTCCAGATACCATTCATAAATTAAAGCCCCTCATAGTTCTGAATGTTTCTGGCTGCTCAAAACTTAGTAGCTTGCCAAAAGGTTTAAAGGAAATCAAGGGTTTGAAGGAACTTAATGCAAGTGAAACTGCTATTGAAGAGTTACCTTCATGTATCTAACTCAGTGAATGGTTTTTTTCTCCCCTTTAAGTGGGTATTTGGGAATCAACAAACTCCTACTCCTACTGCATTTAGATTACCATCTTCTAAACTGAATCTACTACCCTCTTTGAAGAGAATAAATTTAAGTTACTGCAATCTATCTAAAGAGTCAATCCCAGATGATCTTTGTCACTTATCTTCATTGCTGATTCTAGATCTCACTGGCAACAATTTTGTTAGCCTACCAATTTCCATTTCGAAACTCACAAAGATTGAACTTCTTATCCTAAATTTATGCAAAAAGCTTTAAAGGTTGCCAGAGCTTCTTCCTTCAAGCATGCAACAATTGGATGCAAGCAATTGCACTTCATTGGAAACTTCCAAATTCAATCCATCCAAGCCATGCAGTCTGATAGAATTGGTACCAAATTCGAATAGGGAATTTAGATTTAATAATAATAGAATACTGGAACTTTATTAATAATAATATTGCTCTTGAGAAGAATTACAACTGGACACCAATAGCCAACTACCAAAACCTAATTCTTCCAAAAACTACCCCCAATAGAAGTACAATCACCTCTATTTAAACTAATCCTAATAACTAAAAATAGATAAACTAATCAAAACAACTATTAAAGATAAAAATAGATAAATTAAACTAGATAAACTATTTAAAATAAATAAACCAAATCTATAAAATAGATAATGATAAAATATATAACCCAATACTGTTTGGCTAACTATTATCATTATTTTTCCTTTTGTGGCGCCTCCTATATACCTTAGTAATAGGAGGTTTCAGTTGAAGTCTATCAATACCCCCCCCCCTAAAAGAACCACCTTGTCCTCAAGGGGAAAGTGAGGAAAGATATCTTGAACATCTGCAGCTAATTCCCAAGTATTGTTGCACGAAGGAAGTTGTTGCCATTTCACTAACACCTCCACCTATCCATTATGTGATTCACGCCACTCTACAATTTCCTCAGGTTGCACTTCCAACTCATGATCTTCATTCAGCATAGGAGGCAATGATTGAGGTTGTTGGTGCGGTTGGAGTGCTTTCTTCAGCAAGACACATGAAAAACTGGATGAATTTTAGAATGCGCCAGCAACTCTAATTTGTAAGCAACCGCACCTACTTTACTAATAACTTGGAAAGGACCATAAAAACGAGAAGCTAATTTCTCATTGGGTTTCTTGGCCAACAAATGGAGACGGTAAGGCTGCAGTTTTAAATAAACCCAATCCCCAACCTCAAACTCCACCAATCGCCGATGTTTGTTAGCATAAAAACGCATTTGATCTTAAGCTTTAAGTAAATTCTGCTTCAATTCCTGTAACATTTGATCGCGTTGCTCATGAAGTTGATTCACGGCTTCAACCTTAGAAGGGATGGTTCCAGCCTTAATCAACAAAGGAGGTTCTATACCATAAAGTGCCTGAAAAGGAGTCATCTTGACAGAAATATGATAATTGGTATTGAACCAAATTTCAATCCAGGGCAGCCAATCTGGCCATTGTTTCGGTTTCATACTAGAGAAGCAACGTAGGTAAGTTTCAAGACAGCAATTAACAACCTCTGTTTGGCCATCCGTTTGAGGATGATAAGCGGTACTAAACTTAAGCTTAGTTCCTGCCAATCGGAAAAGTTCCTTCCAGAAGTGACTCAAAAAGAGTTGGTCTCTATCTGATACAATTGAAGAAGGAAAGCCATGTAAACGGACTACCTCCTTAACAAAAACAACAGCTACTTCTTGAGCAAAGAAAGGATGGCCCAAAGAGCAAAAATGAGCATACTTAGTCAAACGATCTACCACAACAAAGATAGTATCTTTCCCTTTTATCCTTGGTAGTCCTTCAATAAAATCCATGGAAATATCACTCCAGACTTGAGCAGGAATAGGTAAGGGTTGTAACAGTCCCCCCGGAGCTAGAGTGTCATTTATTCCGTTGACAAATATCACACTGTTGCACATACTTCTTAATGTCTCCTCTCATTACTTCCCAAAATAAAAAGCTAGCCACTCGTTTATATGTGCGAAAGAAACCAGAATGGCCGCCTGAAGGGGTGTCATGGCACTCGGCTATAATAGTGGGAATTTTGGGGTTAGTTTTGGGTAAAACTAATTTCCCACGATAATGTAACCTGCCCCTAATTAAAGTATAATCTACATGTGAACAAGGATCAACCATTAAATCCTTAATAATGAGTTGTAATTTAGGATCTTGTTGTACCTCATTGTCCCATTTATCCACTTCTAGTGATGCTAGGATGGATAAAGCAGCGTACATTCCCTTCCTGGATAACGCATCAGCCACCGAATTTTCCCTTCCTAGTTTATATTGAATTTCAAAGTCCATTCCGATCAACTTGACAGCCCACTTGAATTGTTCTTCACTAAATAATCTTTGATTAGTAAGGAATTTCAAGCTTCTTTGATCAGTTCTAATAATAAAATGCCTACCCAACAAATAATGGTGCCATTTCTGGACTACTTGCACTAGTGCCATTAATTCCCTCTCATAAACTAACTTTAGTTGTGCTCTTTCGGATAACACTTGGCTCCAAAAAGCTATTGGTTTTCCTCCTTGCATCAGTACGGCTCCTAAACCCTTACTTGAAGCATCAGTTTCTACCACAAATTCTTTGGAAAAATTAGGTACAACCAAAGAAGGCAGTTCTGCCATGGCTTTCTTAAGGTCTTGAAAAGCTACTTCGGCCTCTTCATTCCAATGAAAATTATCCTTTTTAAGAAGGGTAGTTAAGGGTTTTGCCAATTTCCCATAGTCCTTGACAAATCTTCTATAATACCCCGTTAACCCAAGGAATCCCCTAAGGCTTTTAATATCCTTAGGTTTAGGCCAAGTACACATAGCTTCCACCTTTTTTTGGTCAGTTGCTACCCCTCCTCCAGACACAGTATGCCCCAAATATTCCAGTTTAGTCTGTCCAAAAGTGCATTTCTTCTTATTAACTTTCAAAAAGTTAGCCTGCAACACCTCAAGGACTTGGCTTAAATGTGAAAGATGTTGTGATAAAGTCTCACTGTATATTAATATATCATCAAAGAAGACTAGAGCAAATTTTCTGAGGAAAGGCTTAAGCACCTCATTCATGAAGGCTTGAAAGGTTGAAGGGGCATTTGTGAGACCAAAAGGCATCACTAAAAATTCATAGTGTCCTTCATGAGTCCTGAAGGCTGTTTTCTCAATGTCCTCCTCCTTCATCCGAATTTGATGATATCCAGATTTGAGATCCAACTTAGTAAAAATAGTAGCTCCACCCAATTCATCCAGTAACTCCTCAATGATAGGGATAGGAAATTTATTGGGTGTGGTAATCTTGTTCAAGGCTCGATAATCCACACAAAACCTCCACCCTCCATCTTTCTTCCTAACTAAAATGATGGGGCTGGAATAAGGGCTGATACTTGGCCTTATTAATCCCGCTTCTAACATGTCCGCAACTAACTTTTCTATCTCAGATTTTTGATAATGAGGATATTTATACGGCCTGAGATTGGGAATTTTAGCCCCCTCCTTAAGGTGTATTGCGTGATCATGTCTTCGATTAGGGGGAAGGTGGGTAGGGTCTTCAAATAACTCCCCAAAGTCCTCTAACAGCCTTGAAACTTCAACAGGAGTATCAAGCTCGGTTGGAATTTTTGGTTCCTCTCCATATTGAATAAGTAGACCCTCTCCTTCATCCTTTAAAACTTGCATAATAGCACCAAAGTTCATCTCTTCCTTGGTTAAAGCAGGATCCCCAATAATCTTGTGCATAATGTTTCCCTTCTTCAATGTGAGTTCCAGCCTCCCGAAGTCAGCCTTTATCTCCCCTAGACTGGCTAACCAATCTAGTCCCAAAACCACATCCACTCCTCTTAGGTTGAACAAATAAAAATCTTGAATAATGTCTAAATTCTACATATGAATCAACAGTCCCTTGCACTTTCCTCGACATCTAACCTTGTGTCCATCCCCCACTTCCACCACATAAGAATAAGTGTCTTCTACTGATAACTGTAACATCTCCACCAATTCTTTGGAAATAAAATTATGGGAAGCTCCACAATCGATAAGAATAATGATTGACTGAGTTTGTAGGTCTCCCTCCACCTTCCATGATTTAACTGTCATGAATCCAGTCATGGAGAAAAGGGATAATTGTAATGACTTGAAACTTTCAGGTATAGTTAAGTCTTCTTCCTCCTCCTCGTTTTCCTCGTCCTCCTCCATCACGATCATACGAAATTGTTTATTCTTGCAGCGATGCTCACGAGTGTATGGTTCATCGCAACGGAAACATAATCCTTTTTCTCTTTTCTCTCTCATTTCTGCCCCTGTTAGGTATTTAAAGTCTCCTCCCCTGTTACGAGATCCTTCTCTTGTCGTCCTACCTCCAATATTGCCCATGGTATTCCCTGTTGAAGAATTCTCTGGTTTCTTTTCAATTAAGGCTCTGGAATCAACGGTAACAACCTTGCTTGAAGGGTTGCTCAGAAAAAATCCATTTGATCTGGTGTAATTATTAATTGTCTTCTTGTTCAACACCAAATTTTTCTGTTCTACCATGATGGCTTTCTGGATAACTGCTGAAAGGGTAGTGAGTTCATATAATCTCACTTCTACTTGAATTTCTTCTTTTAATCCATTCAGAAAGATTCCCTTCGCAAAATCTTGGTCAATTTCCTTCAAGGCCCCCACGTATTTCTCAAACTCCTCTACAAACTCCTCCACCGTCCCGGTTTGCTTGAGAGACAACAACAATTCAAAGGGATTTTGAATCATGGATGGCTGGAAGCGCCTGATAACCGCCAATTTAAAGCCTTCCCAAGTAGGTGTTGGGTTGCACCTTTCCCACCACTAGAACCAACTCAAGGCTCTTCCCTCCAATGCAACCATGGTTGCTTGCATTCTTTCCTCGTCTGTGACACCCTTTAGGCTGAAGTAGCGTTCCAATTTATGAGTCCAGCCAAAAGCATCTTCGCCTGCAAAAATTGGAATTTCCAATTTGCGCCACAGTTCGTGTCCCCTGTCTCTGGAACTGTTGCGATCCCAACTAGCTCCGTGGCTGTCTGTTTCGCCTTACTGTACGCCTAATTTGGCAGCAATTGCCGCTAGGAGTTCCTCGTTTTTCTTGGTCCTGGCTTCATTCAATTCCATTCTGGTCCTCATCTCCTCCCTCTCTTGCGCCCAGTCCTCCATGCTTCGCTCCATCCCTCGTGTTGTCACCATGTGCAGCTTTGGAATCGTGGGTTCTCAGGGCACCAGATCAGTGCTCTAATACCAATGATAGAACTAGTACCAAATTCGAATAGGGAATTTAGATTTAATAATAATAGAATATTGGAACTTTATTAATAATAATATTGCTCTTGAGAAGAATTACAACTGGACACCAATAGCCAGCTACCAAAACCTAATTCTTCCAAAAACTGCCCCCAATAGAAGTACAATCACCTCTATTTAAACTAATCCTAATAACTAAAAATAGATAAACTAATCAAAACAACTATTAAAGATAAAAATAGATAAATTAAACTAGATAAATTATTTAAAATAGATAAACCAAATCTATAAAATAGATAATGATAAAATATATAACCCAATACTGTTTGGCTAACTATTATCATTATTTTCCCTTTTGTGGCGCCTCCTATATACCTTAGTAATAGGAGGTTTCGGTTGAAGTCTATCACAGTCTCTTTGCATCACCTGCAAAATTGCATTTTCCAATAAGCCTTTTTGAGGTTTGTACTATGATTTTCCACACATAATCATCCATTCTTGTTGCTTATTAGTAGTTATTCAACATTACATGCAGGAACTCAGTTGCAGCATGCATGAACGCCTTCCCAAAACAAGATTTGACATGCTGATCATAGGGAGTGAAGTTCCATCATGATTTGTCCCTCAAAAATGTGTTTCATTTGCAAAAATACCAGTTCCTCATAATTGCCCTGCAGATGAATGTGTGGGATTTGCTGTGTTTCCTATTAGTAAGTTATGCTGTTCCACCTGAGGCGTGCCATCACGAAGTTGATTGCTACTTGTTTGGACCTAATAGCAAGAGGATTATCAGCTCCAGAAACTTACCTCCCATGGATCCGTCTTGCCCTCACCTTTATATTCTCTATTTGTCCATTGACAAATACCATGACATGATGACATGATTTATGAAGTTGGTGATGGCAATGAAATTGAATTTGTATTGAAAACTTATTGTTGCCAATCATTGAGAATAGTGAGGTGTGGGTGTCGTTTGGTATGTAAGCAAGATATTTAGTTTGAACTACATTTGTGTCTTGCTATTTGCTTAGATATTTCTCACTCTCCAAATTTTTAGTTTGAACTCAACTTTTGCATGTTTTGTCGAGATGATCCATACTAATGACAATCCTCATTGACAAACTAATTTTCATTCATTTAAACAAGAGAATAAGGACAGTGTACTAGATAGCACATTAACAGTATAACATAATTTTACATTGTCAAACAATCACAACCATCCATTTATTATAAGTGAATTAATTTTTATAAAATTATTTTCAAAATCATATAAATAGAGGGTTGTTGATTGTTCGACAGTGTAAAACTATATTACACTATCAATACATTACCCTTATTCTCTTTTAAATAAAAGCAAACAAAATAAGGCTGACCGAGCCTAAGACTACTAGGGCCTTCTAGAGGTTGATATCATTGACATTTTGCACCCTTTTACAACAGTATGAGTAAAATCACCAACTAAAGCTAATTGATTAAAAATGCAGATTATCAGCTAAACCAGATGAGCAAATGGCTGCAACCTCCTGCCTCATTATTTTTGGTTCTGAAGCAAAACCTCCCACACTTGACCCTTTGTGGTCAAGTAGCATTCCTGTAATAAAGGAAAAAAAAATTGTGATTTTTAATTCATTGGTAGGTATTGAAGCCATAATTAAAGAAATTGGAGGTGACTTACTTCTTAGGTCAGGTCTTACACCGTAATGCACATTGGTAGCATGAATAAGGGACTGATATGGAAGGCTTTCCAATTCTCTATCTGCATTGTAAACCATGGAGTCCGGTGACATTGTTGTTGTTGATCCTTCCAAGTTCTGAATCTGTTTTTCTTCTTTAGCATTTTGTTTCTTGTTCCAAAGAAAAGTATGGACACACATATATTATATGTTGAGGAACGCATTCAAAGGGTATGAGAATATTTTTTGTTTGAGTTATTATGATCAATAGGGAAAATGTAATAAGGGGTAATGATCCCTATCAAGATAAGGAAAATCATAAATAATTAAATTCGTCCCCCAAAGTGTAATGCGCTGACAAATCTATTATGTATAAAATTGACGTATATATTATATCTTGAACTTAAATTGTCACACGAAAAAATGTTTGGATTGCTAACTCACAAAGATGCAATTAAGTAAGTTCAATGCTTGCAAAATTTATAACTTATTGACAAATAAATCTTTAAACAATGTCACTTAATTTCATTATAGATCCTGAATGATGCACTTATTGTTAATATATCTACAAATTAAAATAAAATCAGCACAAACGTTATAACGGACAGAATTTGACAACATGATTAATATGTTGCACTTTTTATACATTTAGGATTAAATTTTAATTTATTATATTTCAGAAATAAATTTTTCACCACATTACACTTTTATTTACGAATTTGGCTATTTATCCTAAGGAAAATCATGAAAGTGGATGAGACCTAATATAGCATGTAGCCATGTACTGTTGCATCTGATGACCCAGGTATAGATTACAATTTTAACCATCAATAGTGGTTACTATTTCTTTTAAAATACATCTCTCACTTTAACATAAAAAACGAATTACAATATAGAGAAATGCTAAAACATAATTTTTTTTAATTAAATAACTCATTCTTTTAAACACTCTTCTTTATTAGTTGATTTTTTTTTTTTAAATAACAATTTTGTGGGTCTCATCTAATTTAATAATAAATGTTCCCAACACTCCGCTCATCTTTTACCTATGTTTTCGTGCAGCAGTTACCAACGCACGAAGCAAACCCAAATGTTCACTATCCCGCTTTTTGCTTAAAACGATTTTGTACATTTTAAAACAAAAAAAATAAAAATAAAAATAGAAAACAACTGAATTCATCAAATTATTTGTAAAATCAAAATTCCTTTTGCACAATGTTGTTGCTAGACTTGTTTAAAGAAGCAATATGGCGGTTGTTAAGACTGTTGATGAATAGATTTGGTTCGATTCTAAAGTGATTTAATATTCAAACTAATTAATTTTAATTGGTTCGATTTTATTCAAATTTTAATGGATTGATTCATCAAATATCCAATCTAAAAAAAATTATTTGAAAAAAAAAATAACAATTTTACTATTAAATTAATTAACATAAACCGAAATATTTAACAATCAAATCCAAACATCATAGTCAAAGATTCAAAGTTACACACACACTCACACTCTATATATATATATATATATATATATATTTGATTTGGATTTGAATTTCAAATCCATACCCAAACCAATAATAATCAATTTAGTTCGGATTGGACCCAAACTAAATGAAAATTCAAACCAATATATCGGATAAGTCTGAATTGATGAACACCCCTATTAAGACTTAGGAGTACTAGCTCATTAGAAAGAATCTTTTACCAATTTTAATAAACATTTCTTTTATGGCACACTCCTCTCCTCTCTATTTTGAACTCTGATGCATGGCCACAATATGTCGGCGTAACATGACATATATTCCCTCATTCCATCATATCTGAGAATTCTGATATGGTATCAAAACATTTCATCTTGATCCCTTAGAATTTGAACATTTAAACTTGTGGTTCCAAAATAAAAAGGGACGAGCAAAAAAAAGTATACACAGGGCAAAGCAAAAAAGTTTGCAAAGACTGCTGTGGATTTTTCCCCTCAAAGTGTTATAATTTCCAAGTTTCATTCCTTCATCCCCAAGTGCTTCACAATTCATGCTTGATACTATGGAGGAATTCCCAATAATAATTTAGCATGTGATCTGTAGGTGTGACTCTATCCCACATTCCTGTAACAAGTATAGCATATGCATCGGCTGCATACCTGAATGAGAAAAAGAATCAGAGTATCAATAAAGGAAATAAAAGATATATATATATATATATATATATATATATATAGCACTACCCAAATAATCAACAAAAGAGTGCACACAATATGACATACTTGCCAACACCATGCAGTTGAGTAACATGAGTCCAACTTTCATCCAAGTATTCCTCAGAGAAGCGCTGTAGCATTTTCGCCCTTTTGTGCTGAAAACCTAAACTCCGTATTGTCTGTTCTAATTCCTCTCTTGCAACTTGTGTGCAAGATTTTGCATCTGGACATAACTTGAAGAAGTCTACCAAAACATTTTTTGTCTGCATTTTGCAAAATAATCCATCAGTACATACATCCAAGTATAAGTTCTGCTTTTACACCAACACCTAATGCAAAAGGTGTGTTTTAACAAAAAGCAGAAATTCAACTCTGCCAATAACCACTGGTTCTAATGGCACAGTCTTGAACTTAGAGAATAACAATGTCACATGGTGGCGTCTTGGGACTTGACTAGGTTTGCTGGTTCCTAAATTTAGCATATTCTCAAACCATGCACTTACCTAATTGACATAATTCACCATATATCATAAATGAATTAATGGACTTCAATATTCAACAGCCAATATGAACAAGACTGAAGAATTCAGGATAGCAACACTCTTTTAAGAATTCATCACATGTAACACCACTAAGATTTAAGCCTTTTTCTCCAACACACTCCAGATGATCGCATAAACTGTAGAGTGCAGTCTTTGTTTTTAACAAAATCTTTACATTTAAAACAATAAAAAAAAAAACTCTAGTCGTACACACACTAAGTAGTAAGTACTCTTAAAGAATCCTAAAAAGATTGCTGCAAAGTAGTAAACTTACACCAAGTAGTCCACAGTCTGCACAAGACTTGCACATAACATATAAACCAGGAGAAAGAGTAAAACAAGGATTATAAATCTGGTGAAAGTGATCTGTGTCAATCCTGTTATGTATGGATGTCCAAACAAAATACTAGAAGGAGTTTAGGATTTCAAATGAGTTTGTCAAGGAGGAAACTTTGAAGATTAGAGTGGGTAGAAATTGAAAAAAAGATTTCCAAGAAAAACAAAAGAACAGAAGAAACCAACGTCCAAACTGCATGGTTTAGTTGAGAAAGTATACTCAAATAAATACACAAGATTGTAATTCACTAGAACCTCTGCAATTGAAATGAAATCACTAAAGAAATAAAACCCAATTTAAAGAAAGATCTTGGATAGAATAGAAGTGACTATTGAGCAAATAATTAAAAGTGGATGCAGAAAAAATGTGCGACAAAAAACTCTTTAGTTTAAATGGAACATTATTTCCCACTTAAATGTCCTCCCAATAATTTTGAAAATTATTTATTGTCAACCATCAAGCAAAAGGCCCTCGAGATATGAAAAGGATGGATGGCATCTATAGTCCTCTCCTCTATACAGAACTCTCTAAATTATTTTTCTCTCCTAGAACACCTCAAGAACTTGACACCTGAATGATGATTTCATTCATTTGTTCAATATTTACCTATTTATTCAAGGCAATATGGCATCAATCGTAAAAAATAGTGAATAGAATAGAAGCCATGGTTAGCAATTATATATGGCATGGAAGAAGTGAAGAACATAATATTGACTCTGTTGTGTTTACTGAGAAGTTTGGACTAACGTGAAAGGAAAATATCTCTATGAAATTAGTCATCAACAAGCTTTTATTAGAAGCAACAATTCTACCACTCACCGCAAGATCAACCATAATTCTCTAAAAGACCAAGAGAGAATAAAAGATAATTCCCCAAGACCCAAAGTGGACAAATTATTAACGGCTGAGCCTTCATTTCAAAGATGGTAATAGCACATTGCTTTCTAAAGAAATAGCATAGCAGCTTTTTACTGAGCCTTTTAATGCAGATCAACATATAAATGTCAGTATTGTAAAACAGCTACAAATGTAAGAGCGAGAAACATTTCCAGTTCCTCCAAATAGTTCTCTTTCAAATAGAAAGACAGATCAGCATATGATACCTGAGACCGAGAGTAAAGTATTGGCCTAAAATAGGGCTAAAACTAAAACGCAAAGTAAAAAATCAAAGCCTCTGGATGGTATTAAAGTGAATAATTGAATAATACCTGGCCACCAGCAGTTCGATTGAGAAGCATACAAATAACCAACACCCTCCAAGGGTCATCAAGATGATTCTCTTGAATGAGAACAGTCTCAGACCGTGGAGGCTTCCATGTATTATCAGGAGTTTTTCTTTTGTAAGCCTCATCCCACTTCTCAGCAGCAGAAAGAGTTCCTTTAATTTCAGTAGATTTTTTACTGCAGTTAGATTTATTTTCCTCCAGTTTATCCTCCATGGAGTTTTCGAAGGTATGCAAAGCAATGGATTCAGACTTGCTTCCCTTATCCAAAGGTTTGACATTAACCTTCTTACCACTATCATTATGAAAATACGGGGAAACATATCTAATACCATGGGCATTTTTCTGAACTAGAGGTTTTGTCTTCTTTGGTTTAACTTTACTAGTTGTGGCATCATTTCCATTCTCTTGCAGTTTATTTGAAATGGCTTTCCTCTTGACCTCTAGCAGCTTATGTTCAAGGAGCATACCAGCAGTACAACTTGATTCAGCACCAACCTTCTTCACATTGTCACTTTGAAAGAAAGGAGAAACTTTTCGAATTTGAGTATGCTCAGCTGTTTCATCCTTTTTAGATATTCTCTTGCCTTCATATCTAAACTTTTCAATTGGAATTTTATCTCCAAAAGTACAAGTACCCATTAAAGCAACAGAATCAAGGTCACTGTCATGGTCGTGTGCTTTTACATTATCTGTCTTCTCATTGTCATTCTGAAAGTAAGGAGAAACCTTCCGAACCTTGGCATGCTCCTCAGCAGTTTTTTTATTACTGGATTTTCTCCTCTTCTTGGATTTAACTTCAATGATTTCAATTTCATTTCCATTTTCATGCAGTTCCTCAAAGTTTCCAGAAGCAGCTGTAAACACAACAGAATCAATATGACTATCAAGTCCTTGTTGTTTAATATTCTCCCCACTATTATTATTTCCCTTCAGTTTATTCTCAACGGAATTTCCAAAAGTGGGTAAAGCAATGGATCCAGATTTGCTTTCCATATTCAATGGTTTGCCTTTAATCTTCTCCTCACCATCATTATGAAAATATGGGGAAACATATCTAACACCAACCTGGGCTATATTTTTCTGAACCACAGATTTCAACTTCCAGGGTTTAACATTACCAGTTTTAGCATCATTTCCATTCTCTTGCAGCTTATTTGTGAAGGCTTTGTTGTTTTTCTTCTTGAATTTAGTTGTCCCATTTTCCATTTCATTTCCATCCTCCAGCAGCTTATCTCCAATGAAGCTACTACCAGTACCAGGTGAAGCAACAGATCCAATCTCACAACATAAATCAGCATCAACCTTCTTCTTATTGTCACAATGAAAGAAAGGCGATTTTTTTTTAATTGGATCATGCTCAACTTGCTCAAGCTTCTGGTATCCTCCATTGCATTTGGATTTAATCTTTTCAATTGCAATGTTATCTCCATTCTCTTCCTCCCTGTGTTGCACCATGTATCCACAAGTACCCATTAAAGCAGCAGAATCAAAGTCATTTTCATGATCAAGTGCTTCTACTTCAGCAGTCTTCTTCACATTGTCAATCTGAAAGTAAGGAGAAACCTTTCTAACCTTGGCACTCTCCTCAACAGTTTTCTGGCTATTAGATTTTCTCTTCTTGGATTCTACTTCAGCAGTCTTCTTCACATTGTCAATCTGAAAGTAAGGAGAAACCTTTCTAACCTTGGCACTCTCCTCAACAGTTTTCCGGCTATTAGATTTTCTCTTCTTGGATTCTACTTCAGCAGTCTTCTTCACATTGCCAATCTGAAAGTAAGGAGAAACCTTTCTAACCTTGGCACTCTCCTCAGCAGTTTTCTGGCTATTAGATTTTCTCTTCTTGGATTTTATGCTAATGGATTTGAATCCATTTCCATTTTCTTTCACCTTATCTTTAAAGTCTCTGAAAGCAGCAGTTAAAACAATAGAATCAGCATAACCTTCATGTGCCTGTTGATTAATCTGTACCCCACTACCATCTTCCACCAATTTATCCCCCATCAACTCTCCAAAGGTAGGTAAAGCAATGAGTTCAGACTTGCTTTGCTTATCAAATGATTCAACATTAATCTTCTTTGCACTATCATTATGAAAATAAGGTGAAACATATCTAACACCAGCCTGAACCATATGTTTATGAAATTCTGGTCCCCCCATTTTCTGGAGTTTGAATTTACTGGGATCAGCGTCATCACCATTCTCCCACAGCTCGTCCTCAACCGCTTTCTTCTTCTGCTTTTCCTTGGATTTAATTTTTCCATCTGCCAGCAACTTATCTTCAACGAATCCAATGTCACAGCCACAACAGGATTCAGGATGAATGTTTTCCTCGTTGTCACCTTGACGCTCAGACTTCTTGATTATGAATTTACTGGTTTCAATGTCATCATGATTCTCTGACAGGTTATCCTCAACCTTTTTCTTCTTTTTCTTTTGCTTGGATTTAATCTTGCCATCTGCCAGCAGCATATCTTCAACAAATTCAATACCATAGCCATAACAACACGACTCGGGATCAATCTTCTCCCCATTGTCACCTTGAGTCTCACACTTCTTGAGTGTGAATTTACTGGTTTCAGCATCATCACCATTCTCCCACAGCTTATCCTGAACTGTTTTTTTCTTCTTCTTCTTTTGCTTAGCTTTAACCTTTCCATCCGCCAGCAGCTTATCTTCTACAAATCCAATGTCAGAGCCATAACAATACGACTCAGGATCAATCTTCTCCCTGTTGTCACCTTGAGGCTCTGACTTCTTGAGTATGAATTTACTGGTTCCAGCATCATCCGCAATCTCCCACAGCTTATCCTGAACTGCTTTTTTCTTCTTCTTTTGCTTAGATTTAACCTTTCCATCCACCAGCAGCTTATCTTCAACAAATCCAATGTCAGAGACATAACAATACAACTCAGGATCAATCTTCTCCCCATTGTCACCTTGAAGCTCCGACTTCTTGTGTATGAATTTACTGGTTTCATCATCATCACCATTCTCCCACAGCTTATCCTGAACTGCTGTTTTCTTCTTCTTTTGCTTGGAGTTAATATTTCCATCTGCTAGAATCTGATCTTCAACAAATCCAATGTCAGAGCCATAACAACATGATTCAGGATCAATTTTTTCCTCATTGTCACCTTGAGGATAATGCTTCATATGTATGAATTTACTGGTTTCAGCACTATCACCATTCTCCCACAGCTTATCCTGAACTGCCTTCTTCTTCTTCTCCTTGGATTTAATCTTTCCATCTGCCAGCAGCATATCTTCAACAAATCCAATGTCAGAGCCATAACAACATGACTCAGGATCAACCTTCTCCTGATTGTCATCTTGAGGTTCACGCTTCTTGAGGATGAATTTGCTGGTTTCAGCATCATCACCATTATCCCACAGCTTATCCTGAACTGCTTTTTTCTTCTTCTTTTTCTTGGATTTAATCTTTCCATCTGCCAGAATCGTATCTTCAACAAATCCAATGTCAGAGCCATAACAGCACGATCCAGGATCAATTTTCTCCTCATTGTCTCCTTGAGACTCATGCTTCTTGGGCCTTCTCTTCCTTTCGGATTTGATCTTCTCAGTTGCAATTTCATCTCCATTCACTTCAGTGCCATAACAACACAACTCAGCATCAGCCTTCTCATTGTCACCTTGAGGCTCATGCCTCAACCTTCTCTTGTGTTTGGATTTGATCTTTCCAACCACAGTTTCATCTCCCTTCTCTTCAGTGCCATAACAACACGATTCAGTATCAACTTTCTTCTCGTTGTCACCTTGAGGCTCATGCTTCTTCAACCATCTCTTCCTTTCATTTTTTATCTTTTCAATCGCAATTTCATTTCCATTTTCTTCCCAACTCTCCTGCATGAATTTTCCACAAGCCCTCGTAAAAGTAACAAATGAGGAGAAAAAAAAAACATTTATGGTTTCTCCATGTTTAGGCATTATCAAACATGCTATAATAAGGTCACTTACTCCCTTCAACCTCTTTCTGTTGTTAGAAGCTTCTTTATTCTTCATCTTTGGCTTCTTTACATCATCAATAACACTTCCTTCTTTCTGCGCAGGCAACGCTAAAATGCACTCCATTCTCCTACAAATAACACTAAAATAGAAAATATGATAAAAAAAAAAACAAATAATTAAAATATATATAACACTTTACCATGCTCTTATTTTACTATTATTCATTAAAAAAAACAATTACTATTCATAATTTTTTTTTCTAATACACTCTTTACAACACATGAATGATTCTGATTAACATTATAGAAAGGTTTTGCAATGTTGTACCAACCTGACTAGAAAGACCAGAGAATATAAATAAATGCGAAAACGGTGAATCAATCAATCGTCAAAGATGGTTCTTTTTTCGTTGTTGTTGTTGTTTTCATTTTGAAGTGAAGTAAGAAAGGAAAAGAAAAATAGAAATAATGAAAGAGCATGAGGGATATAGAAGCATGTAACTTACCAGTTACTACCGCTGAAACTGTGAAAGAAGGAAGGAGAAAGTGAAAATTAGAGAAAGGATGGGGAATGAACAGTCATTAAACCTATTCTTGGGTAAAAATATCAGTCATTAAAGCGTAATTATTATACAGAGAGGAGAGAGACTTTATGAGGAACCGAAAGAACCCCGCTCGCGTAAATGGGAATTGGGGAATATCAAACGGCTTTCTTATTTCTAAGTAAAAATCTAGGGAAATAGTCACTAATTGAAAGTGTAATAGGGGAATAAATTCGTTTCTAAAAGATAATATAAATTAATATATCGTATTTTTTTTATAATTAAAAATTAAATTTTAATTTATCATAAGATAAATTTGTTGACATATTATACTTTCAAATAAATTAATATATCATATTTCATTTTAATTATAAAAAAATTGACACTAATATATTTCGCGATTATGATGAGTAGTTTAATAATATTATACAATTTTTCTAATAAATAAATAATGACTAAAAGCAATGTCTTTATTTTAATTCAAATTTAATAAGAGTTAAATTACAATTTAATTATTTTATTAAATATAAGTTAAATAAGTTTTTATAAAATAATTAAACAACATGAATATCTTTGAATAAATTTATCTAAAAGAACTTCAATGAAAAAATAATATAAGAAAAAAAAGAAATTAATTTTTACATAAAAGTAAAATTAACTTAGAAGAATGACTTATGCAAATTATGAATAAATTAATTTTATTTTTTTTATATTTATTTTTTTATAAGTCATTATGACTTCTTTTTTTAGGAATAAGTCCTTATAACTTATGCATTTCATTTAAATATTTTATTATTATTATTAAATTGACACAATTTACTTTTTTTTATTGTATCTCTGATAATTATATAAAAAAAGCAATCCTTATAAATTACTTTTCATTAAACTAACACAAATATAACAAATTTCATAAGTTTTACTTTTTATCAGGCGTAAGCTTTATTTATTAATAAAAAATAAAATAAAATACTAATAACATATCAGTCCATCAAAAGCATGGAATATAATAATATATTTTTTTGAAGAAGGAATATAATAATATATTTAAATTACCATCAAAGCATAATAAAATTAATCAAAAATTAATATAGAAATATAATAATATAAATTCGACGTACCAAAATTTGAAGACACTTCAATACTTCAATAAAAAACTTTTAAAGTAGTCTATCACTCATATCAATATCCGTTAAAACAAATGAAATGAATATTTAGTTAAGTAGTATTACAAAATAGAATGAATACTATTTAAATAAATTTTAATAAATGTAATTATATGTCAATAATTAATTATATTTATTAAATAGTAAAAATAAATGAATCATTATTGTTATTAGAAACTCAAAAACAATGTTATTTTTTTTTGCTAAAAAAAAATAATGTGATTAAATTTCATAGTTAATTTCTTTTTAAAATTTATTTTTGGTCTTAAATAATTTATAAATTTTTTGTTATAGTTTTCAACTTCAAGAAATAATTTAAGGAATTATATAACATTATGAATAATACAAAATAATTATACAATTTTTAACTTCAAGAAAATATTTATACAATTTTTAGAAAATATTTTTATTTTCCTAAAAAAATCTTATTTAAGAAATTGTGACAATTATTTTTCATTTAGGAACATTAATTTTTTTAAAATGAATAATTGAGAAACTCTAAAATAATATTATTTAAACGTGATTAAAGTACATAATTAATTCCCTTTTAAAATTGATATTTCATTTTTAAATAATTTATAAATTTTATGTTATAGTTTTTCACTTCAAGAAATTATTCATACAATTTTTAGAAAATATTTTTATTTTTCTAATTACTAAATTGATTGATAGAGTAAAATTCAAAATTTGAAAAATACTATTAATAGGACAAAATCATTTTGATAATATGATACATATTTTTTTAGGGGGAAGGTATATCATATGTATACTATTTTAGGCAATAAACGATGATATCATATTAAATAATATTTTCATTCATTGCTTCATTTATTACTAAATGTTACTCTTTTAATATATTTAAAATTCTAAAATTAACATTCATTATTTTGGGGGAAAATTTTTTATCCATGCGTATATTTCTTTTAAGTAATAAAGGATTTTTTTCGGAAAACTTTTTTAATCCATATGTATAATCCTTTAAGTAATAAAGGATGACCTCTATCATAATTATTTATTATAATTATTTCGAAATTAATGCTGACTAGATATATTTTTTGAAAAATGTTCAAAACAAAATATGTGATCATATATAATTATATAAATATTTTAAATTAATCTTTAATATGGCAATTCTTTTAACAATTAAATAAATAATATTAGATACTGATAAAAATATGAAGAAAACTATTTTAAATCATATTTATAATAATTTTTAAAATTACGTAGAAATGTATTAATTTTTTATATTCTTATTATTTTATTATAGAAATAATATATTGATTGGTACTTATTATAGAAATGAGCAGAAACACAGTGTGAGTAGGATACTATAGTACTTGTCTCCATACTTGCGTTTGAAAAAAGTATTTGTCCTCGGTCCCATACCTATGCGGGTAGCAATATCAATCTCCATCTTCATACCACTTGGATACTTGTATGCTCATACCTACATCCGCTACCCATATTTTCCATATATATAAAGATGAAAATCATAAAAAAAAAAACATATAATATTAAAATCAAACAAACATTGATCTATCATAAATAAATAACATTACAAAAATAATCATCCAACGTAAAGATTACAAATGTTCTAATCTTAACAAAAATTCTAATTAGACAAAAAAATTAATATATTGAAACTAATTATTTTATAATTATATATTAAAAATTAAAAATAAAACACAAATAGATTGTTAAGGAGAGTGCTTAATTTAATTTTATGGATCTTACAATAATTGAAAAAATATTATTTATAAAAAGGTTGTTTGTGTAAGCAATGATGCTTAGATAAGTATCTCAATATCATTTACTCCAATGGTAAAAAATATTAAAGAAAGTTACTTAAAGTTAAGTAACTCATTTAGCATTCTCATTAGAAATGTTCTAAGTAATTAAAAGATTAAAAAAAAGTAGCTAAAAAGGAAAGTTAAAATATAAAACAAATAATATAAAATTTAAAAGTCATTAGATGAAATTAAATTAATTAATTCTCATAGGTTATATTTTTCCAAGAGTCTTTTTAAAAGAAAATACATATTAGTACACAAAATAAGAAAAATGAGAAGTAACTGACATTCCCATTACTAAAAGTTTTAAGCAAATTGTGATCAAATTTATTTAAAACAAATTCATTAGGCGTTGAATGGAATTATTGAGTTCATCTTTCATTCTCCATTATTATGTATTATTTCCTTTACATCTGATCTTCTTTCCTTCATTATTTGTTTTATGTGGTGTCAACATTTACTCATTTTTTTATCTCTTCTTCTGACAATAATTTCAAGACCTTTGATGACTCTGTTTTTGAGATAATGTTATTATCATAAGCATGAGAACATTCATCAAATTTAATATAACAAATAAAAATGAACTAATTATATATAGATTTGAGAACTGATAAGAGAAAAAACTAAAATAAAATTGATACTTACATGTTTTACAAAATTTGCACATAAATATACAATGGTTGAATTAGAAAAGCACTTCCATTGCCACGCAAGAGAATTATGATTTTAAATAAAAAAGAGAGGTGGAGTACAATTCTCATATGTTGGTCATATACAGAAATGGATTAACATAAAAGAAGATTTAATACAAGGGTGCTAAGGAAATTTATAAAAAAATAAAATATTAAGAGAAAAGAATTAATTAAAAAACATAATGGGAAGCAAAAGTGTTAACGGATGCCGATCAATAAAGATAATGGAAAGTGAGGAAGCCTTTGAACTCTGCAAAGAATGATGTTGAGTTTGTAGTCCTTGTTCACCGTTTAATCAGATTTATATGATATGCGTGTGAGGAAGTTACCAAATCACTAATTAAAATCGTGGGCGGTTGCACTTGTGAGCAGTTAAGTAGAGTAGTGGGAAGAGAATTTGAATTGAACCCATCATATTAGTGTAACTTCCATAGGTAAGTAGAAATAAGGAGAAAATGATGCCCAAAAGAGTGAAGGAAAAATTGGAAAAAATTTAAATTTGTATATTTTGTTTTAATTTAATAAGGGTAAAACCGGCTCTTAAAAATAAAGACCAAAGGTGGTTATAAAAAAGAGTATCCCTTTATTTATTGGTATATATTAAAAGAATAAGAAAAAAGAAGAAGAGAAATAAAAAATGCAGAAAAATAAAATAGGAAAAAAAAATCTTATAATACACGTCAATGTTGGTTGAACCCTGTTAAACAATAAAAAAAAATCTCACGATAAACAATAAACAAATTACTTCATAACATCCAACAAAAGATATGAAAAAAGAAAATACATATGGTTAAATAACATGATAGAAAAGAAAAACCTTTACACCCAAATTAAGAAATGTACTACCTTTTAAACATTTATAATTCTTGTTAATGTAAATAGAAAATAACACAATCATTCATATTTGTAAAAACATATACCATAAGAAGGTTTCTAAAAACATATACGGATAATGAAAATCTAACCTTGAAAATTCAGTAATTATTGTTGTCAATCTAGAATCGTATAAGAAAGAAAAGGAAGAGAGATGACGATATGAATAAAAAATATGAAAATCGAAAATCGATACAGTTAATTTTATAGAAAATGTGAACTAATACTTTTAATATTAAAAGTCACATGATTGATGAAAGTGCATGTATCTTTCAATAAATTGAAAATTTCCTCAAGGTGTTGCGGATATGGAAGAAAAAAAATGTAACAATATAGTGAGAATATAGAGATCATAATAAGTGAGAAAGATAGAAATTGACGAATAAATAGAAATTTGGTGGAGTCATGCATGCTTTTAATGAAATAGAGTAGTGGGTTATGGGGAGGAAGTTGGACGAAAACTAGTTCGTTTTCAATAAAATAGAATAGTGGATGGTTTAAAAAAGAGTTGTGGGTTGTTATCTAGTTAAATAAAATATTATTTTTTAAAATAAATTATAAGTGAGGAGATCATATAAAAATTTCCTCGTTTGTACATGTTGTTATTATTTTTGTTTTAAACATGTAAAACATCTGTGGATAAAATTGACAAACAAAAGTAGAAATAAAAGGATAGTTACCAAAAGTGACATCCTATTTATCTATTGTTATAAATGATATACCAATGGATAAATGATAAAATGTTATTTAATTACATTTCTTATACTATTTAAATTTAATTTTTTTTATCTTTTATTATTTAAATAAGGAAACATGGAAAATTTTTGTTCCAACCTTAAAAGAAGAATTTTTCTTAATTATAGATATAAAATTCAGTATAAAAATAAAACATACAGAACAGCATGTATATGATCCAGCTTCATTTTTGCATATCCTTCATCTTTTTTAGTGTATTTTGAGTTCAGCTTTTGTTTTTTCTTTACCATAGTGGGTACTATCTTCTAAACTCTTGACATGAAGTAGAAAAATTGTGATCTTAAGTTTTTTTGGATTAGTTATAACTTTTTTTTCTTTATTTTTTAGCTGGTTCTTTTTTTTTTTTTTTTTTCATTTGTGCTTTGATGGTGCTTACAGAATTGTGATTGGTCCCCCTCAGATAGGGGTGTAAAAATGAGCCTAAGCTTGTTGGGCTGGCCTGCCAACCCACAAAAAATGGCAGGGGTGCTAGCCCACCCCGCTCTCAGTCCACGGCCCGCCCAATTGAAGATCACTAGTTTTCATATTTCAATTTTCATTACTGTCCTCACTGGCTTGCCTTCTCCCTCGCCCTAGCCACCACACCCTCACTGCCAAGCCACCCGACCTCGTCGCCACTATTGTGACCTCACTACCACCACACTGCGTGACCTCTTCTCCCTTGCTCGCGCAGTCCACGTGGCCATGCCCTCTTCTCCCTCACTCGCGATCTCCTTGCGTTCTCCTCCCTCACCCTAGCTACCACGCCCTTGTCGCCAAGCCACTACGACCTCGCTACCACTGCAATCTCCTTACCGCCACACCACCGTGACTTCACTGCTGCGCCACACAACCTCTTCTCCCTCGCTCATGCGGTCCGCGCGGCCATGCCCTCTTCTCCCTCACTCGCGTTCTCCTCCCTCGCCCTAATCGCCACACCCTTTTTGCCAAGCCACTACAACCTCGTTGTTGACACACCATTGTGACCTCGTCGCCGACATGCTACCACAACCTCTTCTCCCTCGCTCGCAATCCACGCAACCACCCCACTTCTCCCTCGTTCGCGTTCTCCTCCCTTACGCGCGCTCTTTGCGGCCACGCCGTGTGACCTCTTTGGTACTTCTCCCACGAATTGACACTTTCCCTTTTCTTCCTTTTTTTTCAAGGTTTGACGGGCCAGTCTGTCAACTCGCCTGTTGGCAAGGTGGGCCAGGGCCTTCAGCTTGCACCGACCATAGGTGGGCCAACCCAACTCGACCTATTTTTGGTAGGTTAGGGATAGGTTGGACCCAAACAGGACAGACCAGCTTGCTTTGACACTCCTATCTCTAGAGAGAATAAGATTAACAAGTAAACAAATTTTAATATCTTTTTTTTTTATTATTTTGTTGACTGATTAATGTTTCATTTATTTTGAAGAAGAATGTAAAAAAGAAAATTATTATTCTTTTGTTGATATATATTAATAAAAAGTTTATCAGAAGGAAACAATAGCTATCATGTATGCAATAGTTAGATTTCTTTTCTTCTTATAATATTTAGTGTTAAAAGTTTCTTTGTTGATATTTACTATTGAAAGTAGTTGAGATGGATGCCTCCTAACATACTCCGCAAAGAAATCAAACAAGCTGATCATTAATATCTAATAGTGACATTATTTTAATTATGTACAAATTTTAAGTTATTCTTATTTTCAATTTCATTTGTACTTTAATTTTAATATCAAACTATAGAATACAGAAAATTGTAATATCATTTTATTGTTACTACTTTTTGTTTTAAGGATTGTTGTTACAATTAAAATAATGTGTTTTTTAAGAATTTTAAAACCATGTTGTTTATATACTATTTTAACGAAGGAAAATAATAATTAATTAATTGAATGATATATTCAAATAAATTTACGTAGGTGATTGATTTTTTTTTTCAATGGTTGAAAATATACTAGTAATGTATAGTTCTAATCCTTACAAAATTTTTAGTCTATTTTTCATCCCAATAAATTTAAAATGTATGTTTTTTTTGTTTGGAGTTAGATTTGGATTTATCTAAATTTACATATACAATTTTGTAAAGAAGAATTTGTGGTGTTAAAAAAAAAAAACACACACACACACACACTCTGTTTTTAACAAAGAGTTAACAACGAAGGTCAATATTTCCAACGGTGATTTTTTGTCGGAGTTTCATTTTGATGTGTTTAAGGATATGACGATGGCTTTCGAATCGACGAAAAAAAAACTGTTGAAAAAAGACAGATAAAGGTTGTGTGGTGGTTTAGGGAAGAGTCATCTAAGGACTAGAAAAGTAGTGTTATCGAAATTTGGTTGGATGAGAATGAATGTGAGTAATGATGATTTGATGTAAAAATTTGATAAATCACCGTATCAAAACATAGGAACGAGTCCAAAGAAAGACACCCGTAATAATAATAATAAATTATAAATTTTATATATAAAAAATTAATATCTATAATTATATCATATATTATATTATAAACATTCATAAAAATAAATAAATAATAATAACATAACGTGCAACAAAATATCCACCTTCTCCCCCGCCCCCCCAACTCCCGGCCACCGTACACTCCTCCGGCGCGCACTCGCACCACCAGAAGCTCCCTCCGAGTCCGAGTAGACATGGTCTCCCCCTCCCAAGCCCCAAATTTCTACCATGGACATCTGTGCTAGCATCGATCTCTAATCCAACGTCGTAGAGAACCACAAAGATCGTCACGGCACCACACATCTCGCACCATCTCCACCGGAGAAGAACCGATTGCGTCGGTCCAAGCTACAACAGCGGCACTGCAGCACACAAAAGGGAACACGGTCCAGGGTAAATGCGGAATCGAACCTAACACTCTTTGGGGATCGCTGTTTAGGATATAAATCATGCATTCTCTTATCTCAATCGAAAGTCCATTCTACTTTGCCAACAATGCATCATTAAAATGGCCAATATCCTTAATTCACAAACCCCCCTCTTCCTTTGACCTACACACAATCTCCCACTTAATCCATGCAATTTTCTTGGACCCATCCAATCCACCCCAAAGAAAGCCCCTCTCTAATTGCCTAAATATGTCCCTAACCTTTTTAGGCATTTTGTAGAATGACAACATATGAAGTGGCATAGAATTAAGCACAGATTTAATAAGGCACACTCTACCCCCAAAGACACTATTTGATTATTTGATCAAATAGTTTATTTAAAAATATGTTGCAAATCTATTTATGGAAATGGTTAAAAGCTGCCTAGTCACTAGTCTGTCAAATTATATGAAATGTTAGCAATTGGCAACAGGTGGACAAAAAAGATGCTACTTATATGGAACCTTTGAAAGGATATCCTCAAGGAAATGATGACTTCAAAAAGTCAAAACACAAATACACACGCACACACAAGCCTCTTTTATTTTTAAGGAAGAAGTAACCATTAACCAAATTCAGCTCCCATCCATTGATGTGCATAGAAAGTTTATCAAAAATCTACAGGTGTAGAGCAAATGAAAAGAGTAAAACATCGTCTTAAATTGTTGACACAAATGCCTCTAGCTCAGACACAGAAAATCTGCAGATGTTTCTGTCAGGTAAGCATCTCATCACTAGTGTAGTTTTCTACTTTTTCCATATCTATGCGATCATTGTGCCAGAAAAATGCTTGCTAGACCCCTACCCTTTATTCCTTCATAGTTAATTAGCAATGTTTGTTATTCATGTGTTTTCTGGCAATGGTTTATATGATCAGGGCACTCAACTATCTCCAAACCACAATGATTCTTCATCATCATCGGGTGATTTTCCTGTGGTTTCACCAAGAATCGAGCTCACAGATGGGAGGCACCTTGCCTATATTGAGAGAGGCATCCCCAAAGACATGGCAAAATACAAAGATGAATTTTCTGGCACCCCAAGTAATTAATAACCTTCATTTCTCTTAGCACATGATCCTATTAGCACAGTTCCATTAAAAAAAATAAAAAACTGTATTAGGGGTCCTCTATCTATCAATAGAGAAAAATTGAAAAATTGACGGTTAAGAAAGCAAACAAGTGAAATAGTTTCCAAATGATATGGATACTTTACAGAAAGCAAACAAGATATGTCTACTAGTATTTCTGTCTTGCATGATTTTCTTTTTCTTTAGTCTGTCAAGTAAGTTGTAGTGGGTTATGAGTTTTGAATTTTAAGTATGTTTTCAATGCATCTCACTTGGCTGTACACATTCTAATTCTAATTTCTAAATAAAATGTGATGACATTGGATTGGATCAATTTACAGGAATTAATAGATGACTTGGACATATATCTTGTGCAATATGAAAAGTGAAGCACTTGACATTGAAGAGCTTGCTGATCAGCTACAATTAGGAGCACAGTTTTATGTGATTGGAGTCTCAATGGGTTCATATGCCACTTGGAGTTGTCTAAAGTATTTACCCCACAGGTACAAATATTCATAAAGTATAACCCTGTTTTGGCCTTAGCTAGTTATGTTGAAAGAGCATTCATTTTGTGCATGCAGGGTTGGCACTGATAGCCCCAGTGATAAGGGAAGACTACAGAAGGAAAGTTGTGCAGTGGTCTATGTGGCTTGCAAATCACTGGCCTAAACTACTGCATTGGTGGCTCCCTTCAACTGCTGTCATTGAAAATAACCCTGCAATTTTCAACAAAACTGATGTTGATATTCTTAAGACAATCCCTGGCTTCACTATGCTTACAAAGGTATATTTATAGTGTTTGCTTGGAAGGAAGGGAGGAACTTTTGTGAAATCCCTTGTTTGGTTAGGAATAAAGAAAATTGTGATGATGAAATGTTTGTACTTGCTTATAGGGGCATGTGTGAGGCCATTTTGAGGGCACTTTTACTTGGACAAGATAATCTTGCTTATAGATCTAAAGAACCATTGTTTGAATCTTAATATTATGCCATGATTTCAAAATCTCTAATGTGTATTATTAACATTTTTTTTTAAAGAAACTGTCAATTGTATAAATTACATTTGTTTGGTAATTGGTATATAAAAAAATTGTGTGAATTACACTCTGCCATGTCTTCTTAGCATAATACATAGACATGTAGTCCTAGTTAGTTTTTCTATTTTGATTAACGTAACATCGTAAAGAAAAAAAAAAACAATGAAAAGAAAATAAGATGCCTTTTGCAAGAACAGTGACTAAGGTTTTTTTTTTTTTCCTTAATGATTGATTAAGGATATGTTTCACCCAACTTATTTTAAATTGGAAAAATTGTGTCAGGTTTTAAAAAAAATAAAAATAAACAACTGTTTTAGTAAGAAGAAAAAAAAAGATCACAGAGCTTGTAAAAAAGTAACCTAAATTAAAAGAGCTTTTTGATCATTTATACGGAGCTTTTTTCATAAAACATTCCTCAAACTCTCAAACACACCACATTTACTAACATTTTAAATTATTTGATAACGTTACACTCACCATTACTTGTTAGTTGTTTCTTTGTTTTTTTTTATGAATATGACCAGAAAAACCACCAAGATTTACATGCATGCATTTGATAACTTTTTTATTGTTTTTCATGCCATAACTTTTTAGGTCTATGTTACATTAACATCTTGCTTATTCTTGATTCCTAACACCCGATAACAAATATGTATGTGTCTGTTACATTAGCACCCTTCTCATCCCTAATCCCTAACACTGTTAACAAATCATGTATGGGACTGATACATGTTAATGATTTTTATTTTCAAAATGTCTTTATCCTCATTCATGGTATCATTCTATAGAACTTAAAGGAAGTCGGAATTTGTCCGAGTCAAACCAGAATAAAAAGGAAACAAGAAATAACAAAACATAATTTTTTTACACAATGTCATATAAACACCAACACCATACACAACACTCAAGAAAGATAAAAAGGGAAAAGAATATGAAAAGAAATCATTCCTAAAAGTTAAGAAATATCAAACAAAAATCAACATTTAAGGGAAAAAGATTGTAGGATAAATTTATTAAAAATTAAGATCTCACAAGAATCAAGAAATGGAAACAAATAGTCTAAAAAAAACATACTCTGTTTTTAATAAAGAATCGACGACGATAGTCAGCATTCCATCTCATACCGTATTTCAACCTAAACTTGAATTGCAACTTCGAAGCTTAGCACTGTCATATATGAATTTGCCTAGCACTAGCAGTGATTCTTTGTTGAAGTTCCATTTTGATGTGTTTAAGGATCTAGCAGTAGCTTTCAAATCGACAAAAAAAAGCAGAAAAGACAAATCTAAAAGTTGCGTTATGATAGGTATACTGATGTATGTTAAAACAGAATATAAATAAGTTTAGAGAGAAGATGAAGAATTATATTTTTTTTAATTTAAAAATAATTTATAAAAAAAAAAAAGGATACATGCACAATTAGTAAAAATATCAAAGGATATTAATATAATTTTTTCTATTTTTTGTTTTATTTTCTATCTCTTAATATCATTTTTCTTCAATAAAATTCAAATGCAAAATTCAAAATTTTTACGATAACTTACACACAGACACACTCATACACGTTATGAATCAACCAAATTATAAACTCTTTAATTCCTCTCTTAATATCTACTAATAAATAAGTATCCACAAAACATTATTCATACTAAATACGTAGCCTATATGAAGCAAAGAGAAAAGTTCTATAACCTCCCACGGAGTTTAATTTACCTTTTCTATTCAACTAATTGAAAAAGTGATACTTCATAAAATGAATTTCTCTTTTTAAAATAAATAATACTCCTACTGACCGAAAAAGAATGAGGACAAGAGACATTAAAAGAGCGTTGATGCTTTGACATAAAAAAAAAAAGAAGGAAAAATAGAAGAAGTTAAAAACGTTTACAGTGAGATAATGAGGTGAAAACGGTTGATGAAGCAGAACGTGTCAATGTAAACTGAGTGAAACAAATGTTGTTTTAAATGGTACCAATGACAGTTAAAGTCTCTCTCTATCTCTCTATGCATGTGTGCAGTATTACCATTCCTTCCCTTCTTCTCACTAACCCTTTCTCTCACACTGTTGGGTGTTCCTTCTTTTCTCTCTGATATTTTCTAATTCCAAATCTTCCTTTGTTTCAGAATTCAGATATTCTCCCTTCTCTTTCTGTTCAGGTAACCTTTGCTTTTAATTGTGTTTTTGCTTATATTTGTTCCGTTAATCTTGTTCTTTCATGTGGATCATGTTCAGATGCATGTTTGCATGCTGCATGCAACTGGTCATTCGGTGACACAGTCCTAGTACAGCATCAATTACACCATCTGAATTATCTGACATACACAGTGAAGATTTCTTCTTCTTTTTTTAGATTTAACTGCTTATCTTTCCAATTTTTGTCTTGCTGTTAATTTTCTCTTTTTTCTTTCTTTATTGTTCTTCTGGGGGTAACAATTCAAGCAGATTTGTTAAAAATTAAAATCAAGTTACTGATTTGATGAACTTCAATTTCTTAAGAACTTAAAATCTGAGAATTCATGAAGGTTGCTGTGTTTTTTGAGACAAAAGCTGTTGTTTATGGCAGGTTGTTCCAAAAAGTTGCACCTTTATCAGCACACATGGATCTCCAACAACCAAATCAAGAGGTGCCATTGCAAGAAGCAGATGGCACATTTTCTCAAAACTCAATACTCTCACTCACCATTGATGAGTTACATTGCAAGAATGGAAAGAGCTTAGGGTCCATGAAAATGGATGAATTCTTTGCCAGCATTTGGAACTCAGATGACAACCAACCTAACCTTGATGATGAAGCTGCAAAGGGTAAAGGTGTAGCAACAGAAACCACAATTTTCCAACCACAGCCACAGCACAATGCACCAGCACCACTACTCAAAAGGCAACCCACACTTGGAGAAATGTCTTTGGAGGAATTCCTAGTAAAAGCTGGGGTGGTGAAAGAATCATCATTACTATTCAACTCTTCATTACCTCTGAATCAGATTGGGCTTGAACCACACAAAATGTTGCCACAGAATAGCAACTTAGGAGAATCAAGTGGGAAGGATAATAAGAAGAGGATAATTGATGGTCCTCCTGAAGTGGTAGTAGAGAGAAGGCAGCGCAGAATGTTGAAGAATCGCGAATCCGCAGCACGTTCTCGAGCTAGAAAACAGGTTTTGTCTGTTAATCACAGTTCATTTGTATGGGCTAGGGGAAAAGAAAAGTGCACCAGAGTTTGTTATTTTCTCTAATGCTAAAATCTTGTAATGCAGGCATATACGGTAGAGCTAGAACAAGAGTTCAATCTGCTAAAAGAAGTGAACCAAGAGCTCAAACAAAATCTGGTAGACAATATTGAAATTGAAGATTCTTTTTCATAGCTTTTTTTTTTTTCCTTGATGACTTATGTTTTTTGATGTTTAACATACTTTATCTTTATTGGAACCTGCTAGACCGAAGCTGAAAGCAAGAGAAAACAAGAGGTTAGTGATTATTATGTTACCAATATAAGTTAATGTTGCAGGGTTATTGAATTAGAATTTAGAATCCGTGTGTAATTAATTAATTATTCGGTGTTGAAGCAGATTTATCAGAGAAGGCACACAACAATGGCTCAAAAGAGGACAGAAAAAATGAAGGCAATGAAAAGGCATATGAGCGCATCCTGGTGAACAAAAAAGCAATGTGTCTGTATTATCTCAGATTCAACAGTTTATTAAAATTTTAAATGTTAGTACATTTGGAAAAATATGGACAATAGAAAAAAAAAGAAAAGAAAAAAAGAGATATAAATGTTCCAGAGCAAATTAAACCAGCATCCCTAAGATTATTCCTCTAACAGAGTATACTTCTATTATATCCCCATCTATTTTTTTTTATTTTTATAAATAGGGTAAAAAGAAAAATAAAAAACTTAATTCTTGCATCTTCTTTATAAACTTACTCAAATTCATTTTCAAAACAGTACCACCACTTAAATCTATTAGATTGCCGCACTAGACCACTATCACCCCATCCACCCTCACTGAACCAAACTTCGATGATATCACCTTTGTAATATGATATTTTTCCAAGTTACCACGCAACTTTTAGATCTACAGACAACTTTCCCATATTGATTTGAAAGTCATCGCTAGATCCTTGATCATGTTGAAAGGGAACTCAAGCAAAGTGTCACTATTGGTGTTGGACAAATCCATGGATGACAGTGCTAAGCTTTGTAGTTGTGATTCGAGTTTTGGTTGGAATGTAGTATTAGTTAAGATGCTGACTATCGTCAATTCTTTGTTGAGAACAGTTTTTTTTTTTTTTCAAGATTATATTTCTCTTTCTTATTCTGGTATGAAATCTCGATTTTTAACAAATTTCTTCTACCATTTTTTGTGTGGTGTTTGGAGAAAGGTCCTATGGATCATGCAAGAGTTATGAAGGTGGTGTCATAGAAGTTTGGTTGGGTGAGAGCGGATGGAGTGACATTGATGGTGGTAATCTGACGTGAGAATCTGATAGATCTAAATGGTGGTGTTATTTTGGTAGTGGCTGCATAAACTATGGGGTGGGGGGAGAAAGTTTCAGGAGAAGAAGGAGAATTAGGTTTATTTATTTTTATACTTGTATTTAAAAAGAAAAAATACAACCTGATATATTAGAAGTTAACTTTTAGATAAAGGGTGCTAAAATAATATTAAAAAATGAAGAGAATGCATTGATTATTGTTTGATATATTTTCATTCTTAGGAATAATTTGTTCTCATATTTTTTGTTTCACTTTTTAATTTTTGGTATTTAGGTGGTTTTTTTTATGAGATTGTGTAAAAATTAATGTGTATGTATTATTTTTAGTAGCTTACGAATATTTACTTGATAGTCTTTACTAATTTTTTTTCTTCGTTGTAAGTTTTGCTATATGTATCAGCATTTTTTTTTTCAATTTTTTTATTTATTTAAACCAATAATGTAATATAAGGAAGTGATTATTAACTTGATTTTTTTTTATTGGAGTGTCCATTTATTTAAATTTTTAGACATGAAATGTTAACATTTCTCTGGATAGAAACTTAAAACTTATAACTAGACACTAGCAAGCTTATACGGTTTACTGTTCAACAAATAGTGTATTTCCAATTTTATCCATCATTTCTATCATGTATTTATACACGGAATAAAAATAACATTATTTCTCATCTCATTTATGACCCGCCTATGTTTTTTTATACTTCTGAAAATTCAGGACCCGCCTATATATATCTTCTCATTTTGTTGTTTTCTTCTCTCTTTTATTTTTTCTCTCTTTTTCTTCCATTTTTTTAATGTTGTCTTCTTCTTTCTTCTTTCCTCTTTTATTTTCTTTTCTCTTCTCTCTTTCTCTATTTCTTCTCCGTTCATCTTTTTCTTCCATTTTTGAATCTATCTTCATGATCCAACCCAAATTTTGTTCATTCAAGGTCTTGCAGGTATACATCATAGTTTTTATTATGTCTTTTAGGTTATTTTTATTATTTATTCGTACAGAACTTTTATTCACATTAGATTTTTTTTTTCAGGTTAGATTTGTATTTTTATCATGATACCACTGTTGTCATCAGTGGTGGATGCACATAGAACCACTGGGGTGGGCAGGATTTAAAAAATTAATTTCAAATATATAAAGTTTATAAATGGTAGCTTTTTCAATTTATATATTGTATCCAGACTAGTTTAGTGGTATGGGTATATTATGTTACTCAACTTTTAAAATTCACTAATAAAAAGAAGATGGTTTAAATAAATTTTATATACTTAAAAAATATTATTTTTTTAATTTGAATTTTTGAAAAAAAATTTCGTTGTTACGAGTTTTAAAAAAAATTTAATTTTACTTTAAGTATCTACCGATACATGATATCATTTTAACTATTAGTTATATGAAATAGTGTAATGTCATTAATAGGGATTCAAAATAAAATTATATTTTTTTTTGTAGTTCTTTCTTCTTCTTTTTAGTCATCTTAAACGCTTAGCATATATACACACCCCATGATTTTTTTTTAGGTTTCTCTTTCTCTTTTTTCTTCTTCTGCATTTGTACGATGAAATATAAAGAAAGATAAAAAGAAACAAGATATTAGTAAGGTGTAAGAAAAATTAGATGTAAAAATATCAATGTTTTTTTATTATAATTATGCATGTACTTTTCACGTTTCCAATTTTTTGCATTTATATTATTTTATTCAAGTAAACTGCTGCAAATCTTCTTTTCAGTAAAGTGTATTATCTCTCATTTATTATACTCAATTTGATTTTATATATTCTGAAAACTTATTTTTGTATTCCATATAAACCCTTAACATTAATTGACATTGATTTTTGAACTTCTTTTATTTTGCTGTGGACAAGAATTGATACACTATTTTAACTTTTTATCTACTATTAATCTATTTTTACAGGACACCTTGACTTTATCTACTTATCACATTATACATTATGATTTTTAATTTCAGCATTCTATTTATCTTTTATATATATATATATATATATATATATATATATATATAAAAGAACTGTATGAGAATTGTATTTTTATATGAGAACATTATGATTTTTAATTTCAGCATTCTATTTATCTTTTATATATATATATATATATATAAAAGAACTGTATTTTTATGTGAAAATGAAAATAAATATTTTTATTCGTTAGATTAAATTAAACGATAAAGATTAATGTAGTCTTTTAAATAAAAAAAATAAAAACTTTCTCTTTTTCCTCTTTACTTCACTCAAAATAAAATTAAAAAAAAAAAAACTGTTTTACCTCCCTCTCATAAATGTATTTCATATTAACTTTAAACCTTACACCCTAGACCTTAAAAAAACAAACACGATTTCACCTCTTGACAATAGTGTTTTCTCACTATAAGAAAATTTTCTCCTTTCATCTTTGTTTTTGTAATTATGCTAATTATTATTTTCTTCTTTTTTCTACTCATGAATAAGCTTCGTTTTTTGTTAACATATAATTATATTTGTTGTTTAATTTCTCATTTTTTTCAATTCTTTATTTTTTAGGAATATAAATATGGAGACAATTGCTCCATTAGAATAATTAAATGATTTTGTATATACAACAATATGGATTCTAGAGTTTGATGAAAAACTCATCACACTCTAACAAGTGTGTTAAATCATACTTTCTAACAAATGACAAACCTGCAAAACATTGTTAAATAGAAATGTGAGAAATGTGATTTAAAAAAAATGAAAGAAACATGATTTGACAAAAATTGAAAAAAACATGATTTGACATAAATGAAAGAAAGATGATTTAACTATATAGTTTCTTACCAAAAATTAGGAAGAAATTTTCTTCTTCCATCAAATACCTTTCCAAGGATAGGTTTGACTTCTTCATCACACTTTAAAATCTATATTGTTGTGTATACAAAATCATTTAATCAGCAATTGTCTCCATGTTCATATTTATAGAAAATAAAGAATTGAAAAAAATGAGAAATTAAACAACAAATTTAATTACATGTTAACCCAAAACGAAGTATATTTATGAGTAGAAGAAAGAAGAAAACAATAATTAGCATACTTACAAAAACAAAGATAAAAGGAAAAAAAAATGGTATTAAGGGAACACTTTGTCACGAGAAGTGGAACAGTATTTGTTCGTTTATTATGAAACAGGTTTATGAAAGGGAGAGTGAAAAATGTTTTTTTTTTTAAATTTTGGATGTAATAAAGAGAGAAGGAAATGGTTTTTATTTTTATTTTTTTTATAATTTTGAATGCAGAGAGATTAAACGAAATAGGTACATGATAATTTTTAAAAAATTACATTAATCCTTAGCATTTAATTTAATCCAACAGGTAAAAATGTATGTTCTTATACAAGTCGTCCCTATATGTGTGTATATATATATATATTCAATAGATTGCTTTTGAATTTTTGGGTTTTCTTTTTTCATTTTTTACACTCTCTTCTCCCATATTCTTGAGTTCATTTTTTTTTCTTTCTATTATTGATATCTATTTGCAAGATCAATTCAACGTTGAATTCATTAAACATAATGTTTGTATTATACTATAATTTCCTTTTATTTATATCTTCTTCAGTGCTTGATACCTATGTTTCAGGATTTTTGAGTTTTCTTTTTTCTGTTTTAACTCTCTTGTCTCACAAATTTTTTCATTCATTTTTTTTTCTCCATTCTTGAATTAATTAAACATAATGGATTTTTGTTCTTCTCCTTATTCTATTTTTCTATACTTTCTTAGACAGCTTGAATTTATTTACTAATTAGATTATATGTTTTGATTTTTTATTACAACATTCTATTTATATATATATATATATATATATATATATATATATATATATTTCATTCATCATCCTATTGCTTTTGGAATTTGGGTTTCTTCTTACTTATGTTTTTTTTTTTTTTTTCTATTCTCTGTCTGATTTGATTGATCTTGCAGTTTGATATCATGACTCACTGCAGGTATATATAGTGGGTGATAGAATTTATTTTTTAATACGTTCATTTTCATTTTCTTATTCTTCTAAAATTGTATACTTTTCTATAAACCTTGAGGTTAGTTACTAATCAGTTCATATGTTATATTTTGTTATTGTTTTTTTATTTATTTTTCCTTTTCTATACATTTTTTATTATGCATTTTTTAATAAAGATATTTCAATTTTTTACAGGGTGCAAGTTTAAGGTTCAAATTTCGTCTACAAGAATTATATTGAATGAATCGAAGTATCAAGATTATTTGATTATACAAGAAAATTTATTTAAACAAAACTCAGTGTAAATAAGTAAACAACTATTCAAGTTGTATTTTATAGAATAAAAAATTTATTTATTAAGTAGTGCTAACGTACCCATTTTTCTTTGTTAATAAATTAATTTTTAGGCTTAATTGTAATTTTCATCTCCTTGGTTTCATGAAAGGGTGATTTTTATCCTCCTAGTTTAAAACAAGCAATTTTGATCCTTTTGGACATTTTTAGGCTTTGACCGTTATTTTTAATGGTTGACTTAAATAATTCTTTTACTAATGACATAATTATCCTTTTTATTCCTAATTTACCATTTAATTTAAGTATTTAATTTAAATAAAAAAATTAGGTAAATTTTGGCAAAGTTAGGATTCAAACTTAACTCTCTTTAGTGTTTTTTTTTTTATGAATAAAGAAATTAAAAAATGACACTAAGCCTTACAAAAGAGAATATTTAAGGCATCAGCAACTAAGTAATTAGAAGCTAAAGCTGGATAAAAATTTAATAAGATAAACGGGGAGGAGGATTTGGCTCCTGACTTAGCAAGAATGTCCGCCACAACATTTTCTTGCCTAAGCATATGTTTAAAGCTAATATTCTAAGGTAGTTGTACGTAACTACGAATGGCCGAGACCACACCTGCATGAGGATGAACAGTGTCGAGACCCTAAATGATGAATTTCAGAGAAGTGGTGGAATCCGTCTCACAAATAACATTAGAGAAACCTTTTGTGTGGGCAAGTTTAATGATATGGAAAATGGCATACAGCTCAGCGGTGGTATTTGAAGTAAAACCATAGCTGCCCATATAACCTATGATCCAATTGCTTGCAAAATCTCGTAGAATGCCACTAAAACCTAACAAGCTAGGATTACCAAAGGAACTACCGTCCGTATTGATCTTGATGTAATTTTGCGGAGGAAGTTCCCAATTAACCAGTATCCTATTTGTCAAGGGACGAGCTGGTCGAGCTTGTCCCTTTGTCTAGATGTAGAAGATAACTTATCTGGTTAGGCATATACTAGTCTGGCCAAATTATATCGTTAAAAACCACCTCATTCCTTGCGCGCTAGATCATCCAGCAGGTGATGCTGAATAAGAGCTGAAAATTTCCTTGAATGTTACTTCTGAGCCAATATGCAGCATCATCAACGAAGAAATCAGGACCATACTACAACTAGATGTATTGCCACACCTTACATGCATAGGGATAATCGCGAAGGATGTGAATCCATGTTTCATTGGCATCTCCACACCTGCAACAAGAAGAATTAATAGTAATATGCCGCATAAAACGGAAAGAGTTAGTAGGAAGACTCGAGCCAGATAAAGTGTTTAACATTCTTAGGTAGCTTGGACTTCCACACCCACGACCAGAACTTAACACAGGTAAGATGAAAAGCAGGCTCTCGGCTCAACCACACATAGGCGGACTTGGTATCATACCTTCCTGAGCTAGACGCACTCCACCTAATAGTATCCGGCATAGAAGGATTAAGGAACAAGTATGGAAGGGTGTTCCGAATGTCTTGGGGCAAGGTTGTAGTAAGGACGTCAATGTGCTAATAGCCATCAAAATAGACATCCTTAATGCGTAATTGCATGTCCCTCTCATGGACCTCATCCACCATGCCATACAAGGGTCTCTCCTCTAACCAAGGATCAAACCAAAAGGAGCAATCCTCGTCCCCAATCTTGAACGTGAAACCTTGCTTGAGATGAGATAAGGCTTTCATGATAGAGGACCAAACATACGAGCTGCTTGTGGAATTCTTAAGGTGAAGAATATTCTTTTGGCCAATATATTTAGCATATAGCAAATGAACTCATAACTTATCCTTGCCATGCAAAAGATCCCACACATGCTTGCCAAGTAGGGAAACGTTAGCTTGGCGACATTGACGAATGCCCAAACCTCATTTGGCATGAGTTTTAGAGATAGTAGACCAATCTACCCAATGATTGTGATTCCCTCCTCAGATGAAGCACCTTAACCTAGAGTCAATTTTATTGCAAATTCCCTCCGGGATCCACAGGTTTTGCATAAAGTAGGAGGGGATAGCAAATATAACCGACATAGCCAAAGTTACTCTGTCAGCACGACTAAGGAGCTGACCCTTCCAACCTGCAATGCAACTATTGACACGATCTGTGAGGGAGGCAAAATCCGCCTTAGCGGTCCTACCTACCAAGAGAGGGAACCCCAAATATCTGCCTGGATTATGAGTGTGTTGGAACTCTAATATAGTGGCAAATTGCTGGATTTTACTACGCGGAACATTCTTAGAGACGAAGAACTTAGATTTCTAGCTGTTGACTTTCAAGCCAGAAGCAAGACAAAATAGCCAGATAACATCTTGAACCAACTGCACTTGATTTGCCGACGCCTTAGTGAACAACAGACAATCATCGACAAAGAATAAATGTGATATCTTAGGGCCACCTCTGAAGACCGTAACTGGTTGCCAATCCCCACTATCACCCACTTTCTCCTGAATGAGAAGCACTAGCTTCTCCATGCACAAAAGAAAGAGATAAGGTGACATTGGGTCTCCCTGATGAAGACCACGTCTCGGCAAGAAAGAGGGCAATTTCTCGTTGTTCCATTTTAGGGACAAAGATGTACTAGTAGTGCAGTTCATAACCAAGTCTATCGTGCTGTCCGGAAACCCAAATTCCTTCAGAGTCAATCTCAAGAAGCTCCAATCAACCCTATCATAGGCTTTTTCAAAATCGATCTTAAACATAACATAGCCAGTCTTCCTAGTCTTCTTATGCATACTATGAACAATCTCTTGGGCAATGATGGCATTATCACAAGTTCCCTTCTTAGGGATGAAGCTACTTTGAAGGGGACCAATGATAGAATCTAGGTGTGGCCGTAGGCGATTCATTAGGACATTGGAGACTAGTTTGAATAGAACATTACAAACACTGATCGGTCTTAAATCCCTGATGGACGTGGGATTCTCCGACTTAGGAATGAGAATTATCAAAGTTTTAGTCATTTGGGGTGGGACAACAATTGTGGCAAAAATCTCAGCTACCATGCGTGTAATATCACCCTTGATATGAGGCTAGAAGGTTATGAAAAATATAGGTTGAAATCCGTCTAGCCTAGGGGTTTTGTAATGGTTCATGTTAAAGAGGGCATCCTTCACCTCTCGCAACGTGATGGTAGTGGCTAGGCTGAGGGAGACATGGTCCTCCAATCAAGGAACATGCACTAGTTGTAAGCAATTGGGAAGGTATCTAATAGTAAATTGGAAGAGACCTTGATAGAACGATTGAGCAAGGGGGTTCTCTTTAATGTTTAAATGTTAGCTAACCACTAAGCGAATAATCTAATCAATAATTATTATCAAACATTTACATATATAAATATTTCACATAAAATTTATTTATTATCATATATTTATTTATTGTTGATTGTGTTTTCAACAAGAATTTAATATTTTGAATAAAAGTAAAATAAATAGATTGATTTATAAAATAAAAAAGTAAAATATATAAAAAAAATTACAACTAATAATCGAAAATGTTAAAATATAAATGAAGAATAAATTAAATAATTTTAATAATATTAAAAATTAATTAAATAGAATTATCTTAGCATTGTTTTGCCACCTTTCACCCTCTACTTTATACCTATTTAATTTATAGCCTGTGAACTTAAAAAGTAATATATCTTATTTTAAACTTTTCGTGTTTTTTTATTTATCTTTTAATTATTTTATTGTCTTGTGTTTGTCGATTTCTTTATATTATTTATCATTTGTGTTTTTTTCCTGTTTTTGTTGGTATTTCATGACACTTTGGTATTTATTTTATTTTATTTTTTACCACCTCAAGGTGAAAGTATGATCAGTGGACCCCAAAATACTTTTAACACTTCCATTCCCAATTCCCAATTGATTGAAACCAAAAACCACGACAAAACAAATTTTCTTATCTTTTCACCGCTGAAACCCTAACCACAACGTCAATATTATTCCCCAGTGTCACTAGAAGGGTAGTCGAATGATAAGAATAACACGTTCATTCATCTTTAATTTGCAGGAATATTTAAATACGGATAAAATTTAAGTAAAATAAACTATAATTAAAAATTATTATTTTTAATACAAGCAGGGAAAGTAAAATTAACAAGCTGAGACACTTAATTTTTATAACCCTTGAAATATTTCTAAACTATGTATGTAGCAGAATAATAATAACATTTATATCTCTTATTTTTCCTATTGTCCATATTTTCAAATGTACTAACATTTTAGATTTTCAAGTATATTTTAGATAATACAGACACATTAATTTTTACACAATCTCATAAAAAAAACCACATATATACCAAAAATTAAAAAGTGAAACAAAAAATATGAGAACAAATCATTCGTAAGAATGGAGAGATATCAAATAAAAACCAATGCACTCCCTATTTTTTTAGATCTTATTTTAGCACCCTTCCTCTAATAGAGTTAATTACTAATATATCCTGTTGTATATATTTTTTTTAAATACAATATAAAAATAAACAAACCTAATTCTTCATAGTCTGTGCAGGTACCACCAAAATAATATCACCATTTAGGTTTATCAGATTCTCATGCCAAACGACTATCATCAGTATCATTCCATTCACCCTCACCCAACCAAACTTCTATGACACCACCTTCATAACTCTTGCATGACCCATAGGACCTTTCTCCAAACACCACAAAAAAAAGTCGTAGAAGAAACTTGTTAAAAATCAAGATTTCATACTAGAATAAGAAGGAGAAATATAATCTTGAAAAAAAAACACTTTGTTCTCGACAAAGAATCGACAATAGTGAGCATTTTAACTAATATTGCATTCCAACATAAACTCGAATTACAACTACAAAGCTTAGCACCGTCATCCATGGATTTTCTCAACACCAAAAGTGGCACTATGCCTGAGTTCCATTTTGACATATTCAAGGATCTGGCGATGGCTTTTGAATTGACATGGGAAAGCTGTATGTAGATCTGGAAATTTGGAGAAATGTTGTATCACAAAGGTTGGGTTAGTGATGGTAGATGGGGTGATCGTGGTCTGGTAATCTAAAAGATTTAGGTGGTAGTGTTGTTTTGTAAAAGAATTTGGGTAAGTTTTGAAAGAAGATGAAGAATTAGGTTTTTTACTTTTATTTTTACCCTATTTAGAAAAAAAAAAAACACACATGAGGATATAATAGAAGTGAACTATGTTAGAGGAATAATCTTAGGGATGCTGGGTTTGTTTTTTTTTTTGGTTGAATGATGCTGGTTTAATTTGCTCTGGAACATTTATATCTCTTTTTTTTTCTATTGTCCATATTTTTCCAAATGTACTAACATTTAAAATTTTAATAAACTGTTGAATCTGAGATAATACAGACACATTGCTTTTTTGTTCACCAGGATGCGCTCATATGCCTTTTCATTGCCTTCATTTTTTCTGTCCTCTTTTGAGCCATTGTTGTGTGCCTTCTCTGATAAATCTGCTTCAACACCGAATAATTAATTAATTACACACGGATTCTAAATTCTAATTCAATAACCCTGCAACATTAACTTATATTGGTAACATAATAATCACTAACCTCTTGTTTTCTCTTGCTTTCAGCTTCGGTCTAGCAGGTTCCAATAAAGATAAAGTATGTTAAACATCAAAAAACATAAGTCATCAAGGAAAAAAAAAAAAAAGCTATGAAAAAGAATCTTCAATTTCAATATTGTCTACCAGATTTTGTTTGAGCTCTTGGTTCACTTCTTTTAGCAGATTGAACTCTTGTTCTAGCTCTACCGTATATGCCTGCATTACAAGATTTTAGCATTAGAGAAAATAACAAACTCTGGTGCACTTTTCTTTTCCCCTAGCCCATACAAATGAACTGTGATTAACAGACAAAACCTGTTTTCTAGCTCGAGAACGTGCTGCGGATTCGCGATTCTTCAACATTCTGCGCTGCCTTCTCTCTACTACCACTTCAGGAGGACCATCAATTATCCTCTTCTTATTATCCTTCCCACTTGATTCTCCTAAGTTGCTATTCTGTGGCAACATTTTGTGTGGTTCAAGCCCAATCTGATTCAGAGGTAATGAAGAGTTGAATAGTAATGATGATTCTTTCACCACCCCAGCTTTTACTAGGAATTCCTCCAAAGACATTTCTCCAAGTGTGGGTTGCCTTTTGAGTAGTGGTGCTGGTGCATTGTGCTGTGGCTGTGGTTGGAAAATTGTGGTTTCTGTTGCTACACCTTTACCCTTTGCAGCTTCATCATCAAGGTTAGGTTGGTTGTCATCTGAGTTCCAAATGCTGGCAAAGAATTCATCCATTTTCATGGACCCTAAGCTCTTTCCATTCTTGCAATGTAACTCATCAATGGTGAGTGAGAGTATTGAGTTTTGAGAAAATGTGCCATCTGCTTCTTGCAATGGCACCTCTTGATTTGGTTGTTGGAGATCCATGTGTGCTGATAAAGGTGCAACTTTTTGGAACAACCTGCCATAAACAACAGCTTTTGTCTCAAAAAACACAGCAACCTTCATGAATTCTCAGATTTTAAGTTCTTAAGAAATTGAAGTTCATCAAATCAGTAACTTGATTTTAATTTTTAACAAATCTGCTTGAATTGTTACCCCCAGAAGAACAATAAAGAAAGAAAAAAGAGAAAATTAACAGCAAGACAAAAATTGGAAAGATAAGCAGTTAAATCTAAAAAAAGAAGAAGAAATCTTCACTGTGTATGTCAGATAATTCAGATGGTGTAATTGATGCTGTACTAGGACTGTGTCACCGAATGACCAGTTGCATGCAGCATGCAAACATGCATCTGAACATGATCCACATGAAAGAACAAGATTAACGGAACAAATATAAGCAAAAACACAATTAAAAGCAAAGGTTACCTGAACAGAAAGAGAAGGGAGAATATCTGAATTCTGAAACAAAGGAAGATTTGGAATTAGAAAATATCAGAGAGAAAAGAAGGAACACCCAACAGTGTGAGAGAAAGGGTTAGTGAGAAGAAGGGAAGGAATGGTAATACTGCACACATGCATAGAGAGATAGAGAGAGACTTTAACTGTCATTGGTACCATTTAAAACAACATTTGTTTCACTCAGTTTACATTGACACGTTCTGCTTCATCAACCGTTTTCACCTCATTATCTCACTGTAAACGTTTTTAACTTCTTCTATTTTTCCTTCTTTTTTTTTTTTTATGTCAAAGCATCAACGCTCTTTTAATGTCTCTTGTCCTCATTCTTTTTCGGTCAGTAGGAGTATTATTTATTTTAAAAAGAGAAATTCATTTTATGAAGTATCACTTTTTCAATTAGTTGAATAGAAAAGGTAAATTAAACTCCGTGGGAGGTTATAGAACTTTTCTCTTTGCTTCATATAGGCTACGTATTTAGTATGAATAATGTTTTGTGGATACTTATTTATTAGTAGATATTAAGAGAGGAATTAAAGAGTTTATAATTTGGTTGATTCATAACGTGTATGAGTGTGTCTGTGTGTAAGTTATCGTAAAAATTTTGAATTTTGCATTTGAATTTTATTGAAGAAAAATGATATTAAGAGATAGAAAATAAAACAAAAAATAGAAAAAATTATATTAATATCCTTTGATATTTTTACTAATTGTGCATGTATCCTTTTTTTTTTTTATAAATTATTTTTAAATTAAAAAAAATATAATTCTTCATCTTCTCTCTAAACTTATTTATATTCTGTTTTAACATACATCAGTATACCTATCATAACGCAACTTTTAGATTTGTCTTTTCTGCTTTTTTTTGTCGATTTGAAAGCTACTGCTAGATCCTTAAACACATCAAAATGGAACTTCAACAAAGAATCACTGCTAGTGCTAGGCAAATTCATATATGACAGTGCTAAGCTTCGAAGTTGCAATTCAAGTTTAGGTTGAAATACGGTATGAGATGGAATGCTGACTATCGTCGTCGATTCTTTATTAAAAACAGAGAGTATGTTTTTTTTAGACTATTTGTTTCCATTTCTTGATTCTTGTGAGATCTTAATTTTTAATAAATTTATCCTACAATCTTTTTCCCTTAAATGTTGATTTTTGTTTGATATTTCTTAACTTTTAGGAATGATTTCTTTTCATATTCTTTTCCCTTTTTATCTTTCTTGAGTGTTGTGTATGGTGTTGGTGTTTATATGACATTGTGTAAAAAAATTATGTTTTGTTATTTCTTGTTTCCTTTTTATTCTGGTTTGACTCGGACAAATTCCGACTTCCTTTAAGTTCTATAGAATGATACCATGAATGAGGATAAAGACATTTTGAAAATAAAAATCATTAACATGTATCAGTCCCATACATGATTTGTTAACAGTGTTAGGGATTAGGGATGAGAAGGGTGCTAATGTAACAGACACATACATATTTGTTATCGGGTGTTAGGAATCAAGAATAAGCAAGATGTTAATGTAACATAGACCTAAAAAGTTATGGCATGAAAAACAATAAAAAAGTTATCAAATGCATGCATGTAAATCTTGGTGGTTTTTCTGGTCATATTCATAAAAAAAAACAAAGAAACAACTAACAAGTAATGGTGAGTGTAACGTTATCAAATAATTTAAAATGTTAGTAAATGTGGTGTGTTTGAGAGTTTGAGGAATGTTTTATGAAAAAAGCTCCGTATAAATGATCAAAAAGCTCTTTTAATTTAGGTTACTTTTTTACAAGCTCTGTGATCTTTTTTTCTTCTTACTAAAACAGTTGTTTATTTTTATTTTTTTTAAAACCTGACACAATTTTTCCAATTTAAAATAAGTTGGGTGAAACATATCCTTAATCAATCATTAAGGAAAAAAAAAAAAACCTTAGTCACTGTTCTTGCAAAAGGCATCTTATTTTCTTTTCATTGTTTTTTTTTTCTTTACGATGTTACGTTAATCAAAATAGAAAAACTAACTAGGACTACATGTCTATGTATTATGCTAAGAAGACATGGCAGAGTGTAATTCACACAATTTTTTTATATACCAATTACCAAACAAATGTAATTTATACAATTGACAGTTTCTTTAAAAAAAAATGTTAATAATACACATTAGAGATTTTGAAATCATGGCATAATATTAAGATTCAAACAATGGTTCTTTAGATCTATAAGCAAGATTATCTTGTCCAAGTAAAAGTGCCCTCAAAATGGCCTCACACATGCCCCTATAAGCAAGTACAAACATTTCATCATCACAATTTTCTTTATTCCTAACCAAACAAGGGATTTCACAAAAGTTCCTCCCTTCCTTCCAAGCAAACACTATAAATATACCTTTGTAAGCATAGTGAAGCCAGGGATTGTCTTAAGAATATCAACATCAGTTTTGTTGAAAATTGCAGGGTTATTTTCAATGACAGCAGTTGAAGGGAGCCACCAATGCAGTAGTTTAGGCCAGTGATTTGCAAGCCACATAGACCACTGCACAACTTTCCTTCTGTAGTCTTCCCTTATCACTGGGGCTATCAGTGCCAACCCTGCATGCACAAAATGAATGCTCTTTCAACATAACTAGCTAAGGCCAAAACAGGGTTATACTTTATGAATATTTGTACCTGTGGGGTAAATACTTTAGACAACTCCAAGTGGCATATGAACCCATTGAGACTCCAATCACATAAAACTGTGCTCCTAATTGTAGCTGATCAGCAAGCTCTTCAATGTCAAGTGCTTCACTTTTCATATTGCACAAGATATATGTCCAAGTCATCTATTAATTCCTGTAAATTGATCCAATCCAATGTCATCACATTTTATTTAGAAATTAGAATTAGAATGTGTACAGCCAAGTGAGATGCATTGAAAACATACTTAAAATTCAAAACTCATAACCCACTACAACTTACTTGACAGACTAAAGAAAAAGAAAATCATGCAAGACAGAAATACTAGTAGACATATCTTGTTTGCTTTCTGTAAAGTATCCATATCATTTGGAAACTATTTCACTTGTTTGCTTTCTTAACCGTCAATTTTTCAATTTTTCTCTATTGATAGATAGAGGACCCCTAATACAGTTTTTTATTTTTTTTAATGGAACTGTGCTAATAGGATCATGTGCTAAGAGAAATGAAGGTTATTAATTACTTGGGGTGCCAGAAAATTCATCTTTGTATTTTGCCATGTCTTTGGGGATGCCTCTCTCAATATAGGCAAGGTGCCTCCCATCTGTGAGCTCGATTCTTGGTGAAACCACAGGAAAATCACCCGATGATGATGAAGAATCATTGTGGTTTGGAGATAGTTGAGTGCCCTGATCATATAAACCATTGCCAGAAAACACATGAATAACAAACATTGCTAATTAACTATGAAGGAATAAAGGGTAGGGGTCTAGCAAGCATTTTTCTGGCACAATGATCGCATAGATATGGAAAAAGTAGAAAACTACACTAGTGATGAGATGCTTACCTGACAGAAACATCTGCAGATTTTCTGTGTCTGAGCTAGAGGCATTTGTGTCAACAATTTAAGACGATGTTTTACTCTTTTCATTTGCTCTACACCTGTAGATTTTTGATAAACTTTCTATGCACATCAATGGATGGGAGCTGAATTTGGTTAATGGTTACTTCTTCCTTAAAAATAAAAAGAGGCTTGTGTGTGCGTGTGTATTTGTGTTTTGACTTTTTGAAGTCATCATTTCCTTGAGGATATCCTTTCAAAGGTTCCATATAAGTAGCATCTTTTTTGTCCACCTGTTGCCAATTGCTAACATTTCATATAATTTGACAGACTAGTGACTAGGCAGCTTTTAACCATTTCCATAAATAGATTTGCAACATATTTTTAAATAAACTATTTGATCAAATAATCAAATAGTGTCTTTGGGGGTAGAGTGTGCCTTATTAAATCTGTGCTTAATTCTATGCCACTTCATATGTTGTCATTCTACAAAATGCCTAAAAAGGTTAGGGACATATTTAGGCAATTAGAGAGGGGCTTTCTTTGGGGTGGATTGGATGGGTCCAAGAAAATTGCATGGATTAAGTGGGAGATTCTGTGTAGGTCAAAGGAAGAGGGGGGTTTGTGAATTAAGGATATTGGCCATTTTAATGATGCATTGTTGGCAAAGTAGAATGGACTTTCGATTGAGATAAGAGAATGCATGATTTATATCCTAAACAGCGATCCCCAAAGAGTGTTAGGTTCGATTCCGCATTTACCCTGGACCGTGTTCCCTTTTGTGTGCTGCAGTGCCGCTGTTGTAGCTTGGACCGACGCAATCGGTTCTTCTCCGGTGGAGATGGTGCGAGATGTGTGGTGCCGTGACGATCTTTGTGGTTCTCTACGACGTTGGATTAGAGATCGATGCTAGCACAGATGTCCATGGTAGAAATTTGGGGCTTGGGAGGGGGAGACCATGTCTACTCGGACTCGGAGGGAGCTTCTGGTGGTGCGAGTGCGCGCCGGAGGAGTGTACGGTGGCCGGGAGTTGGGGGGCGGGGGAGAAGGTGGATATTTTGTTGCACGTTATGTTATTATTATTTATTTATTTTTATGAATGTTTATAATATAATATATGATATAATTATAGATATTAATTTTTTATATATAAAATTTATAATTTATTATTATTATTACGGGTGTCTTTCTTTGGACTCGTTCCTATGTTTTGATACGGTGATTTATCAAATTTTTACATCAAATCATCATTACTCACATTCATTCTCATCCAACCAAACTTCGATAACACTACCTTTCTAGTCCTTAGATGACTCTTCCCTAAACCACCACACAACCTTTATCTGTCTTTTTTCAACAGTTTTTTTTTCGTCGATTCGAAAGTCATCGTCATATCCTTAAACACATCAAAATGAAACTCCGACAAAAAATCACCGTTGGAAATATTGACCTTCGTTGTTAACTCTTTGTTAAAAACAGAGTGTGTGTGTGTGTGTTTTTTTTTTTTTTAACACCACAAATTCTTCTTTACAAAATTGTATATGTAAATTTAGATAAATCCAAATCTAACTCCAAACAAAAAAAACATACATTTTAAATTTATTGGGATGAAAAATAGACTAAAAATTTTGTAAGGATTAGAACTATACATTACTAGTATATTTTCAACCATTGAAAAAAAAATCAATCACCTACGTAAATTTATTTGAATATATCATTCAATTAATTAATTATTATTTTCCTTCGTTAAAATAGTATATAAACAACATGGTTTTAAAATTCTTAAAAAACACATTATTTTAATTGTAACAACAATCCTTAAAACAAAAAGTAGTAACAATAAAATGATATTACAATTTTCTGTATTCTATAGTTTGATATTAAAATTAAAGTACAAATGAAATTGAAAATAAGAATAACTTAAAATTTGTACATAATTAAAATAATGTCACTATTGGATATTAATGATCAGCTTGTTTGATTTCTTTGCGGAGTATGTTAGGAGGCATCCATCTCAACTACTTTCAATAGTAAATATCAACAAAGAAACTTTTAACACTAAATATTATAAGAAGAAAAGAAATCTAACTATTGCATACATGATAGCTATTGTTTCCTTCTGATAAACTTTTTATTAATATATATCAACAAAAGAATAATAATTTTCTTTTTTACATTCTTCTTCAAAATAAATGGAGAATAGAGATAAATGAAATATTAATCAATCAACAAAATAATAATAAAAAAAGATATTAAAATTTGTTTACTTGTTAATCTTATTCTCTCTAGGAATAGGGGTGTCAAAGCAAACTGACCCTGTCCTGTTTGGGTCCAACCTGCCCCTAACCTACCAAAAATAGGTCGAGTTGGGCTGGCCCACCTATGGTCGGTGCAAGCTGAAGGCCCTGGCCCACCTATGGTCGGTGCAAGCTGAAGGCCCTGGCCCACCTTGCCAGCAGGCGAGTTGACGAACTGGCCCGTCAAACCTTGAAAAAAAAGGAAGAAAAGGGAAAGTGCCAATTCGTGGGAGAAGTACCAAAGAGGTCACGCGGCGTGGCCGCAAAGAGCGCGCGCAAGGGAGGAGAACGCGAACGAGGGAGAAGTGGGGTGGCTGCGTGGATTGTGAGCGAGGGAGAAGAGGTTGTGGTGGCATGTCGGCGGCAAGGTCACAGTGGTGTGTCAGCAACGAGGTTGTAGTGGCTTGGCAACAAGGGTGTGGCGATTAGGGCGAGAGAGGAGAACGCGAGTGAGGGAGAAGAGGGCATGGCCGCGTGGACCGCATGAGCGAGGGAGAAGAGGTTGTGTGGCGCAATAGTGAGGTCACGGTGGTGTGGCGGTGAGGAGATTGCAGTGGTAGCGAGGTCGTAGTGGCTTGGCGACAAGGGTGTGGCAGCTAGGGTGAGGGAGGAGAACACAAGGAGATCGCGAGCGAGGGAGAAGAGGTCACGCAGTGTGGTGGCGGTGAGGTCACGGTAGTGGCGGCAAGGTTGTAGTGACGACAAGGTTGGGTGGCTTGACAGTGAGGGCTTGGTGGCTAGGGCGAGGGAGAAGGCAAGCCAGTGAGGAGAGTAGTGAAAACCATTTAAAATCCATAATTTTTTTTTTGAATTTTAAGATCTCAAACAAAATTTTTTAAAACAAAATCTAGTTAAAAAAACGAAATTAATATTAAATAATTAATTTAAATTTAAATTGACATTTATTTAAATTTAAATCCATTTAGACTTGTTACATTTAATCTTTAAATTTGTTATATTTATAATCTTTAGATTTATTATATTGATAAGATAATTACAATAATAACTTAAAAACGTCATAAAATAATAACAATGGGACAAATTTGAAAATCATTTTTTATTTAAATTAGATGATAAATTTTATTGCAAATAATATAAAATAAAGATTATAACTTAAACGAAATCAAACTAACAAAAGAAAAAATATTGGAATCTTAAAACAATTACAATAATCCTAAGATAATAACAAACATTATGATTTTAAGATAATTATATTAATCAATTTAAAGTACCCCATTACAATTTTTTTAGTTTTTTTTTATCATCAATTATTATTTAAAAACCATAATTTCTTTTTGAATTTTAAGATCTCAAACAAATTTTTTTAAAAAAATCTAGTTAAAAAAATGAAATTAATATTAAATAATTGATTTAAATTTAAATTGACATTTATTTTAAATTTAAATCCATTTAGACTTGTTACATTTAATCTTTAAATTTGTTATATTCATAATCTTTAAATTTATTATATTGATAAGATAATTACAATAATAACTTAAAAGCGTCATAAAATAATAACAATGAGACAAATTTGAAAATCATTTTTTTATTTAAATTAGATGATAAATTTTATTACAAATAATATAAAATAAAGATTATAACATAAACGAAATCAAACTAACAAAAGAAAAAATATTGTAATCTTAAAACAATTACAATAATCTTAAGATAATAACAAATATTATAATTTTAAGATAATTACATTAATCAATTTAAAGTATCCCATTACAGTTTTTCTAGTTTTTTTTTTTAATCATCAACTATTATTTAAAAACCATAATTTCTTTTTGAATTTTAAGATGTCAAACTAATATTTTTTTAAAAACAAAATGTAATTAAAAAAATGAAATTAATACTAAATAATTGATTTAAATTTAAATTGATATTTATTTAAATTTTAATCCATTTAGGTTTGTTATATTTAATCTTTAAATTTGTTATATTCATAAGATAATTATAATAATAACTTAAATATTATTAAAAATAATATAAAATAAAAATTATAACCCTAAACGAAATCAAACTAAGAAAAGAACAAAATAGTATAATCTTAAAACAATTACAATAATTCTAAGATAATAACAAACATTATATTTTTAAGATAATTACATTAATCAATTTAAACTACTTTATTACACTTTTTTCAATTTTTTTTATTATTATTATCAACTATTATTTTAAAACCATAATTTCTTTTTAAATTTTAAGATCTCAAACTAATGTTTTTTTTAAAAAACAAAATCTAGTTAAAAAAATGAAATTAATATCAAATAATTGATTTTAATTTAAATTGATATTTATTTAAATTTCAATCCATTTAGACTTGTTACATTTAATCTTTAAATTTGTTATATTCATAATTTTTAAATTTGTTATATTCATAAAATAATTACAATAATAACTTAAAAACATTCTAAAATAATAACAATCGGACAAATTTGAAAATCATTTTTTATTTAAATTAGTTGATAAATTTTATTGAAATAGTATAAAATAAAAATTATAACCCTAAACGAAATCAAATTAACAAAAGAACAAATATTTTAATCTTAAAACAATTACAATTATACTATGATAATAACAAATATTATAATTTTAACATAATTACATTAATCAATTTAAATTACCTCATTACATTTTTTTTCAATTTTTTTTATTATTATCAATTATTATTTAAAAATAATAATTTCTCAATTGTTGATGTTGGCATGGTTAATAACTTGGTAACATGAAACCACAATGTTATTGGTAAGGTTTGTTATTGTTGTTGCGTAAGATGTCTATAATTTGCTTTAAGAACTTGGAATTTCCTGTTGAAACAAAAAGAAAAGAGAATGCAAAATATGAATTAGAAAATTAATATAAGAGAAAAAATGAAGAAGAAACCTTGGTCCAATCGATGGTAGGTTGTTAGCATAAAGGAAGAAAACAAAATATACTAGCAACCTGAAAAGAATGATTAAGGAGTGAAAGAAATAAAAAAATATAGAAGAAATAGGAAAAGAAAAAAAAAGAAAAATAGAAAAGAATGCCAAAAAAAAAAAGAGAATAGAAGAAGAAAAAAAAATAGAAAGGAAAAACATGAATATATAGACCATAGGAGAATGATGATATTTAAATGTAGAATTAATATGAGACTACAAGTGATATCTAGTAAGATGACAAAATCTTCTTTTAAAATAAATAATAGAAGATTTGTAATATAACTTCTAATTCATTATCTTGGTCCAGGTGATTAGTATTTAGTTATCTTACATTGAAGATCCGAGTTTGCTCCTATCCTCAACATTTAATGCTAACTTGATCGGATCGGATTTTTAATCTATGATATTAAAATAAAGACAAATTATAGATATAAAAAATAAATTTAAATAAATTTTGGATCCTTACGATATTTTTTATTTATTTTAGATATCCTGCCTGACATTATTTTAACTTATATTTGAGATAATATCGATGGGATCCAAAATAATTGCACAAACAAAAGGACAAAAATATATATATATATTATAAAAATATAAAATATAATAAAATTTTTAATAAGATCCAAAATAAAAATAAGTATTTTATAGAGATAAAAATCTTATTTGTAACTAAAAAATAAGTATAGATTGAAACTCTCAAAGTTGATAAAAAGATCAAACATTGTATCAACTTGTCTTGTTTGTAGGTCTTTAACTTTTCTGAAATTTAAAGTGAGTGTATTTTGCATACGGATGACAATATGGACCCAGACTTTATATACACCCGCAAAAATATTCATAAGTGGGTAGGGTAATAACCCGTACAATGGAAATGAGAATGGGACGGATATTTACCTGTAAAATTTCACGGGGATGGGTGCAAGTACGGGTACTATAGTACCCACCTCGCCCCGCTCCTTACCTTATATATATATATATATATAATTAATTAATTAATATAATTATAATTTTATTATTTAAATTATTCAATTAAAATTGTTTAATTATCTATTTGTTATTTTAATTATTCTTTTTATATGCTAATTTTGATATTCTATCATGTTTTAATTTCTATTTATATTAATGGTTTAAAGTAATATAGAAACTATGAAGATAAACATTTGCAAAATATAGAAAAATTGATTTGAATAATGAAGTCAAAATATTATTTTTATTTTTATTTTATTTTTAATTTTTAATATATAATTATAAATTAATTAGTTTTAAAAATATATTAGTTTTTTTTCTGTCTAATTGAAGTTTTTGTTTAGATTAGAACATTTATAATCTTTATATTTGATGATTATTTTTGTAGTGTTATTTATAAGTTTTGATAAATCAATGTTTGTTTGATTTTAATATTATATATGAGTTTTTTTTTTATAATTTTCAATTTTATATATATGAAAAGTGCGGGTTGTGGGTGCGGGTATGGATATATGGGTACCCAGAGGGTATAAAAATGAGGATTGAAATTGCTATCCACACAGAGATGAAATCGGGAATTGGTATGGAACGGGTATTACCCTACACATATCCTATCCATTGCTATCCCAAATTTTGCACATTTGGCTGAGTGTTCAGTATCATTAAAAAATATTTTATTGCTTTGTAATTAAATTTTCTCTTTCTTCTGAAAACAGGCTCACTGATTTGACTTTTCTCTTTATTTGTCTTGCATTTTTGTTGGATGGTTCAATATGAGTAACTATATTTCCTTTTAGGGGTTTTACTTTTAATTGCTTCATAAGCAATCGTTGCTTCTTAAGCACCAGTAATTTTTTTATTTATAAAAATAATTATTACAGTAATTAATACAATAGTTAATGAATATTTTAATAATATATATTTAACATTTAAACAGTAATTGTTACTATTTACTTTTTTTTTTTTTTTATAAATAGAGACACTCTAAAAAAAAATTATACAACTACAATTCCTTCAATCTTATCATGCTATGCTATTTTTATGTTTTTTTATTAACAAAAATCTAATTTAATTATGTTTTTAGTTATTTTATAAAAAGTTATTAATAAAATATAATAAGTTAAATTTTTTTTGGATTCATGGGAAACAAATTTGAAGAATTGTTTATCATTAAAGAAATTTAATGGTTAAAGTTGTTTGTATGAAAAAAATATAAAAAAATATTATGTATAATGGTGAATCCAATTTGAAAGCAAGTTTAAGTTTATTTAAAATTTGAAAAATAAATTCATTGAAGTGACACTTGGTTAAATCTTTTTTGACATGTGGCTTGGACATACCAAAGAAACCAGACGAACATAGCTGCATACTTGCAAATTGTTTCATGAATAGAGACAGACCTCATCTTGCAAGCTAAATACCAAAGAAATGTCACGAAATACCAACAAAAACAGGAAAAAAAAAAACACAAATGATAAATAATGTAAAGAAATAGACCAACACAAGACAATAGAATAATTAAAAGATAAATAAAAAAAAACACCAAAAGTTTAAAATAAGATATATTACTTTTTAAAGTTCACAGGGTATAAACTAAATAGGTACAAAGTAAAGGGTGCAAGGTAGCATAACACTCAATTGTAAAAAATAATTTATTAACAAAGAAATGAGTTACCACTACTTAACAAAGAAATTTCTGATTCTATAAAATACAACTTGAATAACTGTTTACTTATTTACTTTGAGTTTCTTTTAAATACATTTTCTTGCATAATCAAATAATCTTAATACTTCAATAAATTTAATAGTTCTTATGAACTTGAACCCTACACCCTGTAAAAAATTGAAATATCTTTATTAGAAAAGGCATAATAAAAAAATGATGTATAGAAAAGGAAAAAAAAAATAAAAATATATATATATATATATATATAACATATGAACTGATCAGTATCTAACCTCAAGATTTATAGAAAAGTATACAGCTATAGAAGAATAAGAAAATGAAAATGAGCGTATTAAAAAAAAAAACTTCTATCACCTATTATATATACTTATGTGAGTCATGATATCAAATTGCAAGATAAATATCTCGAATGTCAAAAAAACAGAATAAAAAAAATCAGATAGAGAATAGAGAAAAAAAAAAAAAAAACAGAAGTAGGAAGAAACCCAAAATCCAAAAGCAATAGGATGATGAAATATCAAAAGCAGTAGATAAATAAAATGTTGTAATAAAAAATCAAAACATATAATCTAATTAGTAAATAAATTCAAGTTGTCTAAAAGAGTATAGAAAAGTAGAATATGGAGAACAATAGAACCCATTATGTTTAATGAATTCAAGAATGGAGAAAAAAATGAATGAAACAAATTTGTGAGAGAAGAGAGTTAAAACAGGAAAAAGAAAACTCAAAAATCCTGAAACATAGATATCAAATACGGAAGAAGATATAAATAAAAGGAAATTATAGAATAATACAAATCCATTATGTTTAATGAATTCAACGTTGAACTAATCTTGCAAGATAGATATATCAATAATGAAAAAAAAATGAACGCAAAAGAATATGAGAGAAGAGAGTAAAAAACAGAAAACAGAAAACCCAAAAATCCAAAAGCAATTCATTGGTCAAATATATATATATATACAAAAGATAAATAGAATGCTGAAATGAAAAACCACAACATATAATGTGATCATTAGATAAAGTCAAGGTGTGTAGAAAAGTATGTAAAAATAAATTTTAATAGTAGATAAAAAGTTCAAATAGTGTATCAATTCTTGTCCACCAGCAAAATAAAAGAAGTTCTAAAACCAATGCCAATTAATGTTATCTCCAAAGGGATGCTTAATAGGTTATTTAAGTTTAAGTAGCATTGTTTAATTAACTTATTTTTATCATTGAGGCATATGATGTGGCGTTGTTTAGAGAAATTATACTATAAATATAAAATTATACCATAAATAAACCCTTACAATTAAGTGAAGTACTCTGGATTATTTGCCAAACATTGTTGATGCTTTCTCAAGCACCATAGCTTCTCTTATTTTTAGAAGTAACATTTACAAATTTATTTTGTAAAATTTATTAGAAACAACTTTTAAAAAGTTACATGATTGAAGAAATCTAGGGATTAATGATGCTTGTATTGGGTAAAGTAAAAATGAGTGAAGTGTACATATAAGACCCATTGCAAGCAACTCAAAATAGTTGCACTAACGTGGATGCGTTAGCATTGGAATTAATTTCTTTGTAGAGTGCTTAAGAGCATCTCCAATGAGAGTTGTTTAATGGGTTGTTTAACAAAAAAAAATGCTTAATAATAGGAGTTACTTAATTTAACGTGTTACATATATTTTAGGTTGCTTAAAATTGAAAAGAATTGTTTATGTTTGTATTAAATGTAAGAGTGAAAAAAGAAATATCTATGAATTAAGTAACTTGGTAAAAATTACCATTTGAGAGAAAATTAGTTGAGTTGCTTTCAACTAATTTTCTCTCAAATGGTAATTTTTACCAACAAGTTATTTAATTCATAGATATTTCTTTTTTCACTCCTACATTTAATACAAATTTAATTCATAAATATTTCTTTATATAAGCAACTCCTTTCAATTTTAAGTAACTCCAAATACATGTGACACACTAAATTAAATAACTCCTATTATTAAGTAATTTTTTTTAAGCAACACATTAAACAACTCCCATTGAAGATACTATGAATCTATATAAAATGATAAGATTCACCAAAATAATATAAACTACATGCTCTTGAGAATTTGCCTGGAGTACAAAATAAGTTTTCAGAATATATAAAATCAAATGGTACAATAAATGAGATAATGCATTTTATTGGAAAGAGGATTTGGAGCAGTTTTCTTGAATAAAAAAATATAAATGTAAAAGATTGGAAATGTGAAAAGCACATATATAGCCATAGTGTCATGGTAAAGTAGTCTCATGCTTTTGAAATTCAAATTTGAGAGTTTCAAAAACAATGTCAATTAATGCTAGGGATTTGCGTGAAGGACAGAGTAAGTATTCATGATATATAAAATTAAATTGATTGCTACAATAAATGAGAGATAATGCACTTTATTGGATACAAGATTTGTCGCAGATTTACTTGAATAAAAATAAAAAAATGCAAAAAAAATTGAAACGTAAAAAACACACATATAGCCATAGTGTTAGAGTAAAATAGTCTGGTTGTTATATTTCCAAAGGCAGACAAAATATAAAAACAAATAGAGTATAAAATAATAATATATATTATCTATATTATATACAATGGTAAGCACCACAAATTTCTCCTTTTGGAAAAAAACTACACGTGTCAACATTATAGCTCACAACCAACAAAAAGCAAATTGAAAGTTCTACACTAAAAAGGAAAAAATAGAACAAAAAAATAAATAAATAAACCAAACGAAACAGCTCCATCCAGCAAATGGGCTGTAGCTGCAAATGGCCTTCTCTAGCTAAAACAACCCAAATCTTTTTACACAAAAAAAAAAAACTTTACAAATAGTACACGCTTGAACAACACGCTTCAACAACATAAAAATAGAAAATAGCAACATCTTTCTGTGTACAACGATAAAACAGAGACAGCGATAAAACAGAGCTTCAAAGAGGAAAACAAGGTTTGCTTTATGTTTTGTGTGCAACGATGCAGAGAATTTAAACACCAAAATGATTTTCACTACCCATGTTCAAAGTAGAATGAAAACCATAACCAAGATTGCATGGAAGAAGAAATATTCATCAATACAAATCTCTGTCCATTTCAAATTTGAATTTGAAAACTGTGTTGTGAATTGAGGGAAAAAGAGGGAGATTTTTCACCAAAATTCAAGTAAGAAACCTCTATATATAGATAGCATTAGTCCTTCATACCATTAGTTCTTCAAAATTAGTTTTTCAATTTTTTTTCCAAATGGAGAACAATGTAGACAATGTTCTTGTTCTCGATATGTCACCACGAAAGGTAAACTAGAAGGTTATTGTATGAGTTATACATCTCTAGCTGGTTAAAGATTTATCCAAGTCAATGGTACCATTCTCCATGGCGATGATATTGGTTGGTTCTAAGGTGCGAACTTCTAATCCCTTTTTTTCTCAAATTTTTAGTTCATACTTTCATCAAATACCTATGTAAGCTACTTAATCTATTTCTTCCTACAGGGAGAATACACACATTTTTGAGGAAAACTGTCATACAAATTCCAAAATCGTTTAGTAGAAAATTGTGTTTATTCAATCCAACTATTTGGTGTTTCAGAAAATACTGGGACTTTTCAAACATGTACTCATAAGTACAAAATCAACTTCAACTTGAATAAGAAAGTTAAGGAGGTTTAAAAATTAGTTGTAGCAGAAAAAAATTACGACTTTGTTTTGATAGCAAAAATTAATGGTTAGGAATGGGATGAAGATGTTTTAGTGGGTAAGCTTTTTTATTTTCATTTTATGTTTGGTTGATTGATTTTCTCATTTAAGCCTTTTTATTTTCATTTTTCATATGTCATGGGTGTTCTTACAAAAATGAATGTTATCTGTTTAGATTCTGATGGGTAACATTTACTTTTATAATTGGTGTTTTTATGTTTGTTTAAATATGTCATTATTAATGATTAACTTGTAAAATAGGAAGAAAATTGAGTGTACTCTATTTGGGAATTATGTGGACAACCTTAATACGTTTCTTGCTTTTGGGGATGTTGACAATACTATTGTCATTGTTCATTTAGCTAAGGTTAAATCCTTTCAAGGTATAATTTTAATGTCTCATTGTGCATTTGTTTCTGTTTGTGGTTTTATACATTTTCATTATTTTGAAAATTGTTTAAGAGTTTTAATTTGACTTTTTATAATTTGGGAATCTTAAGACAAGATACATCTTTAATTTGCCTTTATAATAAGTTTGTTTATTCTTATTCCTAAATGTGGTATTGTGAAAGGTGTGGTCGGTGTTGGTTATAGAGGAATAACAATTATACCATCTAAAAAGAAGTGTTTATAACACTTGCAGTGGAATAACAATATCTATTTTGCATTTAAAATATATTATAACAATAAAAGTAAGGGAATTCAAGAATTGTGTATTAGATGTGCATTTTTTAGGCCTTAAAATATTTCTTCAATTATGTGAAATCCACATCGAGACCAATCTCTACCGTCATCAACTCATTGATGAGTGAAATGATAAAGCAAACCCAGTGAAATAAATATTATTTATATTTTTGGTGTTAGCAAAAAATATAATAATATTTCACTAAAATATTTATTTGATTAAATTCTCTAATTTAATTATCAAATAAAATATTTACAAAGATTGGAATACTCGTTTGTGTGTGACCTTGTAGGTTCAATACTAAGCCGGTAGTAAATTAATCATAATTAATTTACTAATCAAGGTAGGCATTTAACAACACTCCTTAACGTCCGGATAGTATGAAGAAGTAATATCTTTTACCTTAAGAACCAATAGAAAAATAATATAATACTTCCTTCCATCATTTACAGTTCAAGGTTAACTATAGAGTATAGTATTATTGTCAAACTCTAATTAGTTAACACATTATTATATTTAATCAATGAATAACTTAAGAAACTCTTTTCTTCTTTCATTTAATTGTCCTAGCCAATGTCTTAATTATATCATAGAGTTCAAACTCATTACCCAGAGTTGATGGATTCCTTCTTGATTAGTCATTAACTATACAACTATTTAATCATATCCAATGTCCATTCAACTAGTGCCCTGAAGCATTAGGTGTCCGAGATTAAGATATAACAAATAAATTGTTAATTACTATGATAATCTCAGGTTAAAGAAAAATATTATATTTCTTCTTTAAAACTTCCTATTGACAATTTAAAGGTAATATTAACCATTAGGAATTCTTAATTGAGTCAGTTCAATAATCACATCCACATGTGAATTATCTATATATGTAATTTAATAAATGAGAACTATTAATCTTTATCCAATAAAGACCATTACACATATATAGATTATTGATATCCTATTTACAATAATCATATGACCAAAAACAATTTAGATTAAAATTATAAGAGACTTGTTTCTCATTATCATAATCTTTATGATGATAACAAAACTTTAATTTTAATCAAGGACATTATCACATTAATTCAAATAGTAGAATATGATAATGAAACTATAACAATACTTTATTATTAGAAATGGAATTGGTTACATGATAGATTGAGTCTTGGGCATACACACTTATTCCCAACAGTTGGCATGTTGTGAAGGTTGTCTTAAGGTTTTTTGATCTTTTGGAGTTTCATTTATTATTCACATCCAAAATGGTCATTAGTTCAGTTATTTTAATTGATTATTTTGGATCCTTACCCTCTTAGGTATTGCATCAAGGTTCGGGTAATTGATGAATCTGATTCTGCAACATTTGTCATATTTGATAAAGATGGATCCACTCTATTGAAAAAATCAGCTGGTGATTTGTATGAATTGCAACAAAAGGTAACTATTATTTTCAGATCACGTTATCATATGAAACTGAATTAATTACATCTTACAATGTAATAATTATTACTTCTAATTTTTCTAGAGAGGGAGTCCTAGAGAACTTCCAAAGGAATTACTACACCCAAGTAGCATACAAAAAGATACACAAGCAAAGAGGGACTCCTAGCACACAGAGCAACATCAGTAGCACCAATTAGAATGCCTCTTCGCTTGCCTCTTCTCTTTTCATTAATCCCTATTCCATTCTCACCTCTTCATCTCAATAAATCAAAATAATACAAATTAGATATAAAAAACAAAATAGATACTATATAAAATTATGAATGAATAAAGAGACTTACTCGTTGTATGATTAAATGTTTGATGTGAGTTGTTGTTGTTGGATATTGAGAGAAACGTCTTGGTTGAGGAACAATGTTGTTGATGTGACTGTTGTTGTTAACTTGTTATAGGAAACATCTTGCGGTGGTCTTGCATATTTGGGTATGTGGCGGCATGTGGTGGTCTCGCAAATCTAGGTTCAAGGGAGGGAAGGGTGGCGGCACACGGTGGTCTTGCAAATCTGGGTTTGTGGAAGGAGAGGGTGGCAGCATGGTAGTCTTCGGCATTATGGTTTGTTGGAGATGGTGGAGGTTTTGGGTGCTGATGGAATGTTGAAGATAAGGAACAAGATGAGGGCAATTTTGTTGTGGTTTTTCATTTTTAAAATAAAATAAAAATAATGATAGTTTTAACCGCCATTATTTTAAAGTAACTATTTTAAAATTTAAAACACTAACGCTATTAAACGTTTTTAACGGAAAACCTTTAAATGTATCAAAATATGATAAAAATATAGTTTAAAGTACAAAAATGAAACTTTTAAAACATTATGTACTTAAACGAAAAAAAATGTGAAACTTAATGGACTAAAAGTGACATTAAACCTTTTAGAGAGAATGAAGACATACCTTTGTCCCCTCGTGAGGGGGTATTTATGAATGCAGTTGGTCGTTTCATGGAGAGGATCATGGAGATTGCGTAATCTATGGGATTTGGATTGTATTCCTTATTAAATGAGATACAGTTGCCTGATAATGATAATGGGATATGATTGCCTGGAAATGAGATATTTGGTGATTAAGTTTCTTGAGCGTTCTATTCTTGGTTAGCGATGTCTAACCAAGTAGTGGAGATGAGCTTGCAGAAGAGGTCGATAGAGTGACTGCTTTGCATCGAGCTCTTTCTTAACTGTATGGTACAATTGTCTATAGCGAAATCACAAAATTGTAGGACCTGATTCTCAAAATATTACCTTCAATTTATAAACCTATAATTAGTAAAAAAAAATTAAGCATGTGTAATGCATAAGTATTATCATGCTCTCAATTTGTTTTTACTAAAACTTTTAAGTCCTTATTTTCTTATCAAATATTTAGGAATTTATCATATCATAAGTTTAAAAATAAACAAAAGTTTAGAAATAATTAATTTAATGAAAATTGATAAATTTTAAAGTATTTTATATGATGCATTATTAGTGTTTAAAGTTGATTTTTTTTTTTTTATATTTCAAGTTAAATTAATATTTTAGTTAGATTTGAACAATGAAAGGCTTAAAAAAATTCAAATTAATCAATTAATAATGAGTGAAAACACTCTAAAATTGAGTTTTGTGAATAAGAAAATTGATCATTGGGTAAGTTTACAATTTAAAGAAAAATAAATAAATTTTGTTAAAAAAGTTTTAGAACAAAGACAATCCAAATTAATAAAAATGAAGGTACAATTAAGATTAAAAAAAATATAATATATAATATTGGCCTTTAACACAAAATTAGTAATCTTTAAAATAAGAATATTTGTTGCAAGTAAATAAAAAGATCATGTATAACATTACATGAAAGACACATCAAAAAGAGAGTTGAATAGTGGGTCATTAAAATATTAATAAGATTTTTGCAACAAATATGATTTGAAAGATGTTGTCTGACTGAGATATATGAAGTTTTATAACCAAGAAAATATATCATCTTAATACAATGTTTTGAAATCTTTCCAAAGATGCACTGAGTGCAAAGATGAATTGTTGAAAGCTTAAGACAACAAGAATAAAATACTTGTTTTATATTGGTTCACTCAACCTTGAGCTACGTTCAAGTTCTCCTTTAACAATTATTAAAGGGTTCCACTATAATCAACTTGATTATAAACAAGTATTCTAAACTGCCACTTCTAGTTTACAAGTATTCTCTATCCACTACTAGCTACAAGTATTATCAATACCACTTCTGGTAACAAGTATCAACCTCCTCCTGAGATTATACTTTTTCAAGTATTCTTTTGTCACTAAACCACTCCTAGATTTATATTCAATAAATGAATAAGATTTAATAACTCTTAAAGAGAGGATGTACAAATGGTTTCAATCTCTAAGAGTGTACCTATTCAAACTTCAACAGTATTGAGACTAACAGATAAAGTATGAGGAATAAGTGAAATGTTATATAGTAATATCTTCATATCTTTTTGTTTAGAGACAACAGTCTTAAAGTCAATGTATAAAATGATTAAGTTATATTATCGTTTGGTGCTAATGTGATATCGTCTAACAAGAAGACCCAGTTTGTCTGGTTAGATAAGACTTTGTCCGTTTGTACAATGAAAGCATTTTCTGTTTGTACATAGGAAATAGTTTTCGTTTGTGCATTAGAAAAAGTTTTCATCTATACATGGAAATATGTTCCGTCTGTTTGACAGAGGTAATTTTTGTTTGTTCACCAAGTGAGTTAGTCGTCTGATTAATTAAAACACTTTGATAAATCATTAGTTTGATCAATATTATCATATTTATTATGATCAAATTTAATGATAAAGATAAGACGTCATTCAATTTCTTGATTCTAACATTATAAAAAAACATAATTAATGCATAACATCATAATAAATTTAAAACTCTATATCTTCAAAAATGAATAAATTTAGCCAACATCACTTAAAACATCTAGATTTTAGCTAATCAATAGAAGAAGAATTTTAATCACAAAAAAGAAGAAGAAGATTTAGACTTCAACTATAAGGAATATTTTTTTTCTTATTTGAGTTAAAGAGTTTCTTAAAACATTATCATAAATCAATTTTTCTTAAACTACATGCATAATTGTTATATATTTTCTTAAAATATGTTATGTATTAAAATATTTAGTTTATCTATCACTAAAGTTCATACGTGTGCATTCTAGTAATTCAAATAAATGTACTAAAATTGTTTTTAAGGAAAAAGAGTACAATGTTGTATCAAGCTGATTTCTTTACTAGTTTAGACAAAACTGGAATTATCAAAAACACATTGGGATTTGTGACTGCAACCAATGTGGAAATAAATTCCGGAACTTATCACATTGGGGGTGTCTTTCTCAAGGATAGACCACAAAGCTAGGGGACTTAACCCACCCCACACAAACTCAAAATATAGATGATCACCCCAACACTCCAAAGTCCATATGAATAATACTTGCAACCATGCATAAATAAGTACAATATTAATTAAGATTTTAGTACCAAACACTGAAATGGCTATGGTAAACAACAAGGAGGCAAGAAGCAGTAGTCTCGGAAATTTAATAAAGAAAAAAGCATTTGTGGAAGTTATAACTGAAGACATAATTAAACTTAAAGTATTGAATATATTTTTAGTCCTTTAAATGTGATTTATATATTTTTTAATCTTTCAAATAAAAAGTCAATTTTTTTTAGTCCCTCAAAATCAAAAAATATTTTTTTAGTCTTTCTCACAAAAAAAATAAATCAAACAATGAATAAAAGATTTATAATTTATGACGATTTTTTAGTTGTTACAAATATAAAAAATGTCACAAATCAAATTGTGATAACTAAAAAATTGCCATAAATTACAAATCTCTTATTCCTTATTTGATATGTTTTGTGTGAAGGACTAAAAAAAATATTTTTTAATTTTGTAAACTAAAAAAAGTAAAAAAATATTTTTCTATTTTGAAGACTACAAAAAAGTAACTCTTTATTTAAAGGACAAAAAAACATTACTTATACTGAAAACATATTTAAACCCATAATTAACCAAAGTTGTGTTCTGAGGTTCATCTCATAATTCAGTTTAGACCTTTGACATGTCCTGCTTTAATGTAGCCAAGCTGTAGATAACAAGGTCACCCTAGAAAGAAAATGAACAAAAAAAAAAGAAAAACTAATAATAATAATAGAAACAATGAAAGAACATGAGAAAGAAATGAAGGAGAAAGTGAAAATGAGAGAAAGAAGAGGAGATTCGTATTCCTCCAACTTTCTCTCTTCGCCCAGCCAATGTCATTCTGAGTTAACAATTATCACTTTTAATTTTGTGAAATATAATTGTAAAATAATAGATTAAATATTATAAATATTACAATGTTTAAAATATATAGTGTAAAATAAAAAAAATTGTGGAAAACAAAAATAAGTAAATAATAAATATTGTTTTATTTAAAAAAAATATAATAAAAAGTTAATAAATATTTTAAGAATAAAAAATTAAATAAATATAAAAAATTAGAAATTAGTGTTTTAAAAAACACACTTAAAAATTAGCATTTCAAAAAATGATAGAACCTATTGAAAAAAAATTGTTTATCAAACATTTAAACAAGTTAAAATCTACTCAAATAATCTAGGAGCTAACTCAAATAGCTTCCCAAACACAGTGTAAATATTTGATTTAAGATATAATAGAAATTAAATTTAAATATATTATTTAATGACTAATTAATAAAATTGAGTAATTGGTTTGTGTTGTCGTTGAGCATCAATGATTAAAATAGTAAATGATATTTTAATTTAACTTTTTGTATATATTAAAGTTACGAATTTTAAAGGATTGGCATGAAAAAAAGTTTATCTAGGCCGTTAGTTTTATTTATCTTTGTTTTTTAGGTTTAATTGTAATTTTTATCCCCTTAATTTTTTGAAATAACAATTTTCATCCCCTGTTTTTAAAGTAAACAATTGGGCCATCCTATTTTAAAAAATGCACAAATTTGATCATTCTGTCTATTTTAAAAGGGTTGACCGTTAGTTTTAACGTTGAATCTGTTTACTTAATTTTTTTTAATTAACAATAATGATCCATAATTTTTTGAATTAGTATAATGACCCAAAATTTTTCTTCCTTCACCCTTTTGCCCAAATCCCTAAAAATTTTTCCCTTCCCAAAACACTTCGCCTTCAACCCAACCCCTCCCTTGTCCTCTCTTCTTCACCTTCATGCTTAATCTCCTTCGTCCTCCCTCCGCGCCACCTCTGTGCACCTACGTGACCTCCCTCCGTGCCACCTCTATAGACCAAGCGTGACCACCCTCTGCGCCACCTCCGCAGGCCATGTGCGACCCGCGATCTCCCTTCGTGCCACCTCTGCAGGCCAGGTGCGACCTCCGCATGCGACCCGCAACCTCCCTTCGTGCCACCTTTGCAGGCCAGGCGTGACTTCCACGCGCGATCTACAATCTCCCTCTGTGCCACCTCCGCAAGCCAAGCGTGACCTCCACTCACAACTCGCAACCTCCCCGCGTCGTCTTCTCCGCGACGACCTAGCCTCGTCTTCTCCGCCATGACCACATCTCGTTTTCTCCGCGACGTTGTACTCTTCTGTGACACATTCTCTTCGACTTTAATGGCTCACACAACCAATACCAGAAACAAGAATAGAACCTGTTCAGTGTTTACAATTTAATAGTGAAACTCATGGGGTTGGTAGGGAATTGACTAGTAAAAGTGTTTTATGTTGATATTTGGGGCTTGCATTTGTCTAATATTCCAATTGAGGCAAGAGAGATTAATTAATTGCAAGAAGTCTTTGCTTTGATGTAGTGTTATTTTAAAGTTGTTGTTTTCTTTTCTTTTTAGGTCCACTTAAATGCAGAAAGTAAGGCTTTGTATACATCATTCTGGATTTTTTGTTTATCAGCCAAGTACCATTTATGTGAAGGGATCTTTTGTTGAAGAACAATGGAGCTGGGATGTGGATGAAAATAAGAGGACATGCAAAGGTAAAATTAAGGCTGATCGGGAGATTCCTAGAGGAGGAAACAAGGTAACAAATAACTTAATTTAGTTATATGTATAGTTATTTTTTTAAATGATATTTAATGTTGATTTAAATTTGACCAATATTTCAGGACTTGAAAAGGAAGACTTCAACGAATAATGCAACAACTTCATCTACAATAACAAAGGTTTAGTAATTCACATTTAAGAATTTCATGTATATAATCATTTTCGTAACTTAGTTATTTTATATTGTAGAAATCAAAGATGGTTGCAAATTTTAAGTTCGGACCTGGGGAAACATCTACATCATCACATGAAACAACTTGATCATTTGTTTGGGTTTCACCTAAAACAACTCAGTTCAGTGTACGTGCATCAACAATTGCACCTCCATTGAGGCAAGTCTCACCAACAACTACATTAACCACCACATCAACTAATCACGAGTCTAGGATGTGAAATGAACCCCTGAATAAAGACTTATTTGCATTTTGAATTTGATTATGTTTTTTAGGTATGATTATGTATTTTGAATGTATCAAGCTTAAATATACTTTTTTGGAATATAAGCCTTTTTGGTAGAAACTTATGGATTGTGATTATGTATTATGGTTTTGGATTATTACATATACTTTTTTTTTTTTTAGAAACTTATGAAATATAATTATCGATTATTACAAATGCCTATAGAGCATTCTTCATTTTAAATATTAATATTATATCCAATTTGATTTCATCTATTTTGTATTCTTTTATATTTGTATTTTGTTCCATTGAAGACTTTTATTTAAAAATTGACATTAGTAACATTTTTTTTATGTAAGGTTAGATAATGTAAAAAAAAATTAACAATAACAATTACAAAATTTAGAAATGAAAATAAGTCATTTTGGGAATGAAAATCGCTAGTTTTCAAAACAAGAGGGATGAAAATTATTAGTTTTTAAAACAAGAAGGATGAAAATTGTAACTAAATTGGTTATAGGTCATTATTGTTAATTTAAAAAATATGGGTCATTATTGTTAATTAAAAAAATTAAGTAAACAGAATCAACGTTAAACTAGAGATTTACCCTTTTAAAATAGATGGAAAGATCAAATTTGTGCGTTTTTGAAAATAGGAGAACTCAATTGTTCACTTTAAAAATAGGGGGATGAAAATTGTCATTTCAGAAAATCAGGATGAAAATTGCAATTAAGCATTTTTTTTAATTACAAAAACAACTTCAAAGCACTTCATTTAAGTTTAATGGTAATTTTGATCCCCAAATTATAATTAATAGTAAAATTTGGTCCCAAAGTTAAAACAAAGTTTTAATTTTATCTTAAATTATTTAAAATAAATTAATTTGTCCATTTTTTTGGCAAATTTTACTATTTACACTCCCTTTATTAAATATACTTCCCCAAAAATATAAGAAAATGAGATGTGTACTTAGTAAAATAAGGGTATAAATAGCAAAATATGGTTGAAACTTTTAAAAAAAAACTTGAATACAAAATCAAATATTTAATTATAATTTTGGACAACAAAAGTGTAATTAAGCAAAATATACAAAATCACCAGTTTTCCATTACTTGTTCGAAAGATGAGGATATAAATATAACAACTTATATATTAGAATTTGCAAGAAGAAATCCTTCATTGAATAATTGAACTTGCAATGAAATAAATGATGGTACATGTTGTGCCCAGAATCAAATTCACAGACCAAGAAATCGAAAGATGAACAAAAGCAATGCAGAAGAAAGAAAATCAGAGAAATAGTGATTTGAAATTGAGAAATGTACTCAATTTTTCCTCACTCTATAACCTCTCTATTATTACTCAAATCCTCTCTTAGAGATTACAATCTGTGAATCTACCATGGACATGTTCACAGAAATTGAATCTCAAAATACAAGAGAAAGGAACTACTGAATAACTCTCAACTAATTCAGCTTTACAAAATAGAAGCTAATAGGTAGTTAATTAAGAATGCTAATCTAATGAGATTAATGTCAGTTAATGAACCAATATCCAACAGTGCAAGTACTCCAACAACTAAAAATTACAGTGTTTCATAAATAGATCTAAACAATTCACAAGTACTCCTCAATGCATACACAGCACACACCACTCACACATAGCCAAGACAAAATAACAGCCACCCACAGAAGCCAAAGACATTATGTGCTGCGATCTGATTTTCTTAATTTTACTGTGAATTCTTTTGTGATTCTGTGATATATCCTCTAACAAAGCCACCAACTCCAACTGCTAACTTGAGTGACATGCCTCCCAATTGTTTGATGAAATGTCCCTATTAATACTGTAGCAGCCCTCCACCTCCATAACAGTAACACCCTGGCCGAATAAGCACACCCCAATATGACAGAAAACCACTATGCCTCCACCAACCCAAGCCAATAGAATAGGAAACCAGTGATGATAATACAAGGAAATAAGACAGCATCACAAACAAGAAGGCTACTTGAAAATCACCAAATTTAGAAATTGAGACCACTCATAAAATGAAGTAGAATCCATCTTAAAACACTGAAAGTAATTATGGCTTTCCTCTCTGAAAAAAAAAAATTCTCATAAAGAAAAAAAATGAGCTGCAATTAAACTAACAATCAGATAAACTGCTACATGGACCATTTAAATTGGTTTTGTGATTAGTTCTACTAACACAGAGACAATAAAAAATAAATAAGCAAACATGCAAGTTGCTTAAAGAAAACACAAATAAAATGAAGAAAGACACATTGGAATTTAGCATTGAATCGAGCCTATCAATCAAGATTTTGTCAAAGGTTGAGAACTATCAATCAAGACCATTTCACTTAACCCACACCACACCTAAGCCCACACAAACCAGTAAAATATAGATGATCACCCAACACTCTAAACATCACGTTCTGGACAATATTTCCCTGAAAATAGCACTCATCAGATAAATTCTACCTTAGTTTAAACATCAAGCGATAAATAAGTACAATAGTGTCATGTGCTCTACAACACCCCCATATACAAAATAAGATCAAAGCATCTCAAAAAAGATGGATGAACATGACAAAAGATAACATGCCCAAATGAGGAATATACATCAACATAGGAAAGTGGGGGAACTAATACAAAACACACCCCTTAACTAGACATATAAGATAAGATACACCCTACATCAAGTGCTTTCACATTAACTGTTTTCTCATTTTCTTGAATTCAACTTTAATGGTTTCAGTTTCATTTCCAATTTCTTGCACTTCCTCAGATTCTCCAGAAGCAACTGAAACCACAACAGAATCCACATGACTATCTTGCCCCTGTTGTTTAATCTGAACCACAGATTTCATCTTCAAGGGTTTTTTAACATTACTAGTTTCAACATCATTTCTGTTCTCTTGCAGCTTATTTGCAAAGGCTTTGTTCTTCACACTGTCACTCTGAAAGTAAGGAAAAACCTTTCTAACCTTGACACTCTCCTCAACAGTTTTCTGGCTATTGAATTTACTCTTCTTGAATTCAATGTTAATGGATTCAAATCCATTTCCATTTTCTTTCATCTTATTCTCATATAAGTCTCCAGAAGCAGATGTTAAAACAACAGAAACAGCATAACTTTCATGTCCAGGTTGATGATTAATCTGTACCTCACTACCATCTTCCTCCAGTTCATCCCTTGTCAAGTCTACTAAGGTAGGTAAAGCAATTGGTTCAGACTTGGTTTCCTTTTCCAATGGTTCGATATTAATCATCTTTGCTGTACCATTATGAACTCCATTTTCATAAACTTCAGGTCCCATTTTCTTGACTTCAAATTTACTAGTTTCAGCATCATCATCCTTAACTGCTTTTTTCTTCTTCTTTTCCTTGGATTTAATATTTTCATCTGTCAGCTGCTTATCTTTAACAAATCGAATGCCACAGCCATGACAAAACAATTCAGGATCAACCTTCTCCTTGTTGTCACCTTGACACTTGCGCTCCTTGAGTATGCATTTACTGGTGTCAGCATCATCATCACCATTCTTATCCTCATACACTTTCTTCTTCTTTTCCTTGGACTTAGTCTTTCCATGTGCCGGCAGCTTATCTTCAACAAATCCAATGTCACAGCATAAACAACTCAGCTCAGGATCAATGTTCTCCTTGTTTTCCCTTTGATTCTTATGCTTCTTGGACCTTTTCTTCCTTTTGGATTTGATCTTTTTAATTGGAATTCCTTCTCCATTCTCTTGACTGCCATCACACAATTCAGAATCAACCTTCTTCTCATTGTCACCATGATGCTCATGCTTCTTCAACCTTCTCTTCCTTTTGGATTTGGTCGTTTCAATTGCAATTTCATCTCCATTTTCTTTTCCATTGACCTGCATGAATTATCCAAAAGCACTTGTATAAGTAATAGAAAAGGGAAAAAACATTTTTCTCATTTCGTAGCTTATTTTAAAGAAACAAAAACCAAATTTTCACAAGGCATTACCAAACAAATAAACAGAAATTTCATTTATAGGCATTACCAAATAGATAATTAAGGTCACTTACTTCCTTCTTCTCATTGTCATTCTGAAAGTATGGAGAAACCTTTGGAACTTCCTCATGCTTTTCAGATGTTCTCTTCTCATTATTGGTTGTGTTGTTTCCAGTTCCAATTTCATTGCCACTCCTTTGCAAATCATCTTCAATCTTTATGTTGTTATAAGCTTCTTCTTCATTCTTCTTCACCGGCTCCTTTACATCAACCACAGTTCCTAATTTCTGGACACAGTAGGCAGGAATTGCTAAAACAAAATTTCTAGCTGCAATTTTACCTCGATTCACACCACCGTTGTCCTGCATGAATTTTCCACAAGCACTCACAAATGAGAAAAAAAAACATTTTCCTTATTTGAAAGAAGAAAAAACATTATTTTCTCTAGTTTCTTCTCCACAGCTGTTTTCAAATGAATAAAAATGTTTCTTCACAGTTAGGCATTACCAAACATGCTGCTATTCAGGTCACTTACTCCATTCTTCTCATTTTGAAAGTTGGGAGAAACCTTTGGAATTTTCTCATTCTTCCCATTCTTGGTTTTGGTGTTTCCAATTTTAATTTCATTGTCACTTATTTGGAAAAAATGGTCAAAGAAACTCTTTCTGTTTTTATGAGTTTCTTCATTCTTCCCCTCCACCGACTTCTTTACATCAGTCATGTTTCCTTCTTTCTGGGAAGGCAGCGCTGAATTGAACTCCATTCTCCTACAGATACAGCACTAGCAATAATAATAATAATAATAATAATAAACAAATAACAAAATTTGTAGTTGACAGTTTTTCTACAGTAAAACTTCATGTCAAGTGATGCTGCGAGGCACTTTATGAGTGGTGAAAAATGGTGCATTGATCCCACTCTCACTCAATAGTATACATTATTATATGCAAGGATATAGAAATGGCAATGAGGGAATCAACAGAAAAATGGAATATTGTTGTTGTTAGTTGTTACTTAGCAAGTTGTATATAATACCATGGTTCATTCATGCTAAACACAACGAACTACCCAGTGTAAACTTAGAAGGATGACAAATGGAGCATTAAATAGTATCAAACACTGAAATACCTTTTATAGAGAGGTTTTGAAAATTTGTACCAACCTGGCTAGAAAGACCTGGAGAATATAAATAATGTGAACAAGGTCTCTGTCTGTTTCCACCTATACCATTCATTCACAACGGTAAATAAAAAAACTCAAGTGAAGTGGGAAATGTAAGGAACAAATAAAATAGAAACAGTGAAAGAGCATGTAACTTACCCGCTAAGCTGTGAAAGGAAGAAGAAAGTGAACAGATTCGTATTCTTCCCGGTCAAAATCAGTCTTATGAAGAAGTAGTGATGTTGACTGTTGAGTGTTGGCTGTTGAAACTTGAGAACCAAAAAAGAAAGCGCGTAAAGAAATTGGGGGAAATTGAAACCACTTTCTTTTCCCGCTTTTCTTTCCTCGCTGCTGTATAGAAGAGAAGCCAACCAAATTAGTAACTTGGCCAAATCAAAATCAACCAGATTTTGGTTGAATATTGTCTACGTAGAGTTTTTTTTTTTCTCTTTTTCTTTTATTCTTAACGGAAAAAGAGACACAGTGCTTCACTTCACTATTTTTATTTTTTCTTTAAAATAAAAAATAAAGATAAAATCTTATATTCTTTTCTAAATTTTACACTTATAATTCGTTCATAAATTTTGTTTTTTTATCTTATAATAACTACCTCAATAATTATTATAACTATCTACATCTTTTTATAGAACCAACTATTGTTATTTATTTTTTGCTTAAATAAGTTTTGGGTTCCTATAAAATACTTTTATTTTTTTTATTTTGAGTCCTTGTAAAATTTTTGCTATATTTTGGGTTCCTATAATATATATATATATATATATATATATATATATATTTTATTTTGGATCCTACTAATAATGTGGTATCATTTCAACCGTTAGTTAAGTGATGACATGACACCATTGATGCGTAAAATATGAACGCTTAAGGGCAAGCATTCCTTACGCAGTAGTAATAGTGAATCTAAGTCTGAATATTATACCTAGATATTAGAAGTGGTTCCTAAATAATAAATCTATAAAGGACAAACGATCAAAAGGTTGGTTTGAGTTGTAATTTAATTGTAAAAAAGAAATAAAACAAAAAGCACTTGAGAATAATGAAGGTTTTAACAAATTAAAAGACATGATCGTGAATTCAGACCTATCTTTACATTCCCCCTATTTTTCTATTCTAATTAAACCCCAATTATCTGTTCAATTACCAATTATGCCTCTTAAAATAATAATCAAAGTTTGACTATTCATTGAAAATCCTCTTCTTTTAAATTCAGAGAGGTTAATTAGCCAATGTTAATTAGATTGAGAATTTAGGTATTAGTTTGGTCATGCAAATTCCTAAAATTTAATCTATGCGTAGATCTATAAATTTAAAGTGTTGATCATGACAATTAATCAATTTGGATTATGGGGTGATCAATCCCAAATAGCAGTAAGAATAAAACAAAAATATAAGTGAAAAAACAATTGATAGACTTTATTGAAACTAGAAAAATAGGGTTCACATGATAGGTCCTACATCACAACCCTAGATTATGAATTTAGCTAGCCATAGACACAGGGAAGCAACAATCCACAAAAGAAAGTAGTAGAGACATTAGAGGAGAAGAACTTTACAAAAATTATTCCCCATGATGTTCCTTGCTCTGTAGTTCCCTCAGGAATTCTCAAAGCTCCAAAGAAAGTATGCCAAAAGATAAAAAGATTGGATCCTAAAAAAGATGAAAACTAGGCTATTTATAAAAAATAAAGTGCAACTGTCTCGAGGTATGCACAGCCTCAAGCGCAAGGTCATGCATATTTTACGAAGTGGAGATTGTTATTTTATAGCCAGTAAAGTCTAAATTAGAATAACCTATGAGTGTTGGTTGGACACCCTTGGGATACCACAAACCTACATCTATGGTTCCTCTAAGGTACTTAGGGATACATTTTACGGTTGTGAGATGGGATTCCTTAGGGTTGGATTGGTACCTAGCACACATGCAAACATTAAACATAATGTTAAGACGACTAGACGTTAGATAGAGAAGAGACCCTATCATACCATGATAGAGTGTTTGGTCGATACTTTTACCTCTTTCATCAACATCCAAATAGAAGTTGGTTGCCATTGGAGTTGATGCTACCTTTCAGTTATCCATTTGAAACTTCTTAAGTAGATCTTTACAGTACTTGCTTTGATGAAGAAAGATGCCTTGAGTCATATCTTTGACTTTAAGTCCAAAAAAGTATTTTAGTTCACCCATCATTGACATTTCAAATTCTCCCTGCATACCTTTTACAAATTTCTTACAAAGTAATTCATTAGTGGATCTGAATATGATGTCATCGACATAAACTTGAACTAAAAGAATATCATATCTAGTATGCTTTATGAAGAGAGTTTTATCTACTTGACCTCTTACAAAATTATCTTCAATTAAGAAGTTACTTAGCTTTTCATACCACTGCCTTGGGGCTTGTTTAAGGCCGTAGAGCGCTTTCTTGAGACGGTAAACATGATTTGGACAAATGGGATCAGTAAAGCCAGGAGGTTGTGACACATACACCTCTTCTTCAATAAAGCCATTCAAAAAAGCGCTCTTTACCTCCATTTGAAATAGCTTGAATTCCTTATGGCATGCAAATGCGAGAAGGAGACGGACAACTTCTAGTCCTGCCACTTGAGCGTATGTCTTGTCGATGTCGATTCCTTCTTGTTGATTATAGTCTTTTGCTACAAGTCTGGCTTTGTTCTGAGTAATGATTCTTGAAGTGTCACTCTTGTTGTAGAACACCCATTTTGTACCAATTATATTCATTTTTGTAGAATGAGGGACAAGTTACCAAACTTGATTCTCTTTGAATTGATTCAGCTCTTCGTGCATTGCCATAATCTAGAACTCATCAAGGATGATTTCCTCAATGGTCTTGGGCTCGATTTGAGAAACGAAAGCTGCTACATTGCAAATCAGGTTCATGGAAGATCTGGTTGTGACTCCCTTCTGAATATCTCCTAAAATATTGTCAATAAAGAGATTTTTGGGTTGCTTCCACTCCTTTGGAAGTTCATGATTAGTTGGAGTGGCAGCTGGTACACTTGAGTCTTCAATGGAGGCAAATGGAGATGACTCTTATGTTTGAGGTTCAGTTAAATCATTATATATGGAACCGGCATAATCATCACAAAGCACATCTTCCTCCAACTTGGAGTCAAACTCGTCAAACGCAATGTGTACAGATTCTTCAACAACTAGGCTTCATCAGCCTTTGCATCAAACTTGCCAAGTGATTCTTTTCCATTATTCAAAACAAAACATTTACAACCAAATACATGTAAGTGACTGATGTTTAGTTTTCTTTCATTGAAAAGTTCATATGGAGTCTTTTTCAAAATGGGCCTTATCAAAACACAATTTAAAATATAGCAAGCAATGGACACGGCATCAGCCCAAAAGTATTTTGGAAGACCGACTTCATTTAAAATAGTTCTAGCCAGTTCTTCAAGAGAACGATTCTTCCTTTCAACCACACTGTTATTTTGTGGTGTTCTTGGGGCAGAAAAGTTATGTTTAATGCCATGGTTTTTGTAACATCCTGTTTTCAGAAGCTAGTTTATTATAATTGATTGTATCTTATCTTTATGAACTTGGAGTAATTTAAGTCTTAGTGGCGTGCACCTGAAATTAGTTATTTTATAATGACTAATATCTGTGATAAAGATTGAACACTTTAGAACTCAGTTAGAGCTAAAGAGGTCAATTATAGAGCACAATTCATATCTCTTAAAATGATTCAAGTTCTAAATAATTAGATTGAGATATTTGGCTAGTCTCGATAATCTCTAAATTTTATTCTGTAATTCTAGTATGCCTAAATTAAATTAGAAAGTCACCAAATGTTGCTGTAGCAATTTCTATGGTCTGCTTTGTTAATTTTATCATCTAAATTAATTACTATAGTTATTTCTAATATTTTAAAATAATTATCTTGTTCCTAAATTTATTTGGAATTATACCATTGTATCCTAAATTATTCCATTATTCTCACATTTGATTCCAATTGGTTAATTTTATTTAAACCAGCCAATTCTTTGATTTAAGTTTTATAACCCCTAATTTAATTATTTTCTTTAAATCTCTTTACATGTAAGCTAAAGAGTAAAAAGGCAATTTCACAATAAGTGTTCCTCCTTTTTCACTTGTTCCCCATTTCAATTTCACAAACCCAATCTTTGATTCCCATTTTCTTCCATTCACTCCTCTTCGATCAGCCGTAGCAAACTCCCCTCTTTTCTTTTCCGCTTGGTACAAAGTAAGCAAGCATGCGTCGCAAGGAACCTTCACTTTGCTCCATCGTGAACGACACTCAAGGTATCAACTTTCCTCTCCAATAGCCTCAGTTCTCTCACCCATGAATCCATTCTCTCTCAAATCTTTTTGATTTCCCCAAATACCTATTTTCCCCTTTTGCATGTAGAGAATGGTTTTGATTTCACCTTCATAATCTCCATTGCAAACCCCCTTTAAGGTTCTAATCACATTTTTGTTTTTGATTTTAACGCACAAATTCAGATTCCACTTTTGAAACCCAAATCCTGATCGTGCTCTTTAATTGGTCAATTTCTAGTTTTCATTTCGCTCTCTAAATAGGGAATTACGACGATCAAGGGTTAGCGTCTACATGCAAGCGATAGCGAGACGCAACGTTCTCAAAGAATCCCAGCAAAGCCTCAGGTAAGGGGGGGAGTGAAGGGTAACATATAAGCACCAGTAGGAGAGAGTTAGGAACTCTTCGCTCCTAACGTTCTTCGGTGTTCAATGTCGTTGAGTCACCAATTGACTTGATAAAATTGGGATTTTCTTGTATTTGTGTGTTTCTATAATGTGATGTTTAAATTGGTATGATTTTAAATATTCTCTCTATATTGGTGAACCCCAATTTCATGAGCCATGAGCCATTAGCGTAATTGTCTAAATAGTGCATTTTTGGCTGGATAGATTATGCATGCTTGAGTTAGTGATATTAATTTCGTATGAGATTCACATATGTAATGAGTCTAATCCCTTGAATCTCTGTGTTTGTGTGATCCTTGTGAATCTAATGGGAGAAGTTTATGAAATGGGTGATTATTATGCTTATTGATTTATTCTTAATCTTTTCTAGTAAGTCAAGAAAGTGTATTCAAGTGTTGTATGTAACCTTCATTATGCAACAAACTAAATTTCCATAGGAAATTGTATGTGAATTGTGAGAAGATATGCTTGGTAGTTATGATGACATTGGCCTTATGATAACTTTGTAGAAACAATTTCTATCTAAACAACCTATAAGGCTTTTGCTTAAATCCTTTTAATATGGTACAGATTTAAGTCTTAGCTTTAGAATTGTTTTGGAATCATTCCATGTCAATGTTTGTACGATTTATGGGAACGTTTCTGATGCAATGAGTTCAAACCAGTTTTTGTTGGAGTTTGGTGTGCATAGTGTGTAAACTGTGAACTTGTAGAGTATGTAGCTAATGTGTGCTGATCTAGTAACATGTGTCATGTTTGGTGATATATCTAAAGGTTCTTGACTTACCTTAAAATAGGTTACAAGCCTTAGTCTTATATTTGTGCCTTAGTATTTTACTTGGGAGCTTAAACATACTACTGAAACTATATTATTGTAACTGCCCTATTTTACCTGTGCCATATTGATGGCCTTATTTTGAGTGGCTTGCTGAGATATCTTGCTATGTTATAGTCCTATATGTCTAGTTTATGATGCAATCAACAGCATAACATTTCGAGTTCTGTGTGATTTATAATGAATTTTCTTATGGAAGCTGTTTTGTTTACACTTTCCTCTGGGTAGTGGCTGCAATTAGTGAATTCTGTATTTCTGTGGTGGTGATTGTGATTGATTTATATTTTTACCTTAAACTAGACATGTTTGTTGAACTCTGAAAGCTGGAATCACTCCATTTTCATTTTTAAAGAATTCCCCATGAATAATGTAAGATGAGATTGGAGATGGACTAGGCTGCCAAGGAATCGGTTTTGAACTATGGGAAAGGTCTTGTAATTATGACATGGGTACTCAGTGTACAAATCTAAGGGAAATACCATTTTTCTGTCCAATCCATCTCATCCTTATAATGAAAAGATAAAAGACTAAAAAGTGATTCATGCATCATGGCATCCCAGGGTTTGTGTCCTTCCTATTCATTTGTGGATCCAAGCTAGGTGCGGATCCTTGTAAAGTCGTTACACCATTTAAGGCTGAATCTATGTGATTCATGCTTCCAGTGGATTCTATGCTTAGCACTAGATCCCAACTAGGTGCAACCATTGGCTAAGTGCCAACTTTTGGGCCCGTAACAGCTTTGGCACCATATAAATCCAGATATTCATACACATTGCATGTAACTGAAAGAAAGATACTAATTTGCATACATGCATACATGGCATACCTTAAGAGTGTGTGATTAACTCCATGTGATTGAGATTGAGAATTTCTATTGCCATGTGCTTGAGTATGGATATCATGTGATTAATGCGTATATTGTATAAACTTGAAATATTGTAGTTGATCTATGTTAAAGTACACTATCTTGATCTAGACTAGAAATAAACCCTCGGGTCTTGAGATTTGATTTGTGTTATTGGCCCAACAAGATATAGGAGTATATATGCATAAGATTATGTTGTTGTTATTATTCTCTCTTGCTTGTTTTTATATGTTACCATAACCTCACCCTCCTTCTCTGTGTTGTTTGAAGTCACTACTTGTTGGCTAGTAGGAGGAGTAGACAAGATGAAGGAGCCACAATCTAGAACAACAAGAGGATACTAGAAGCAAATCTAGTAGCCTGGGAATCTCCCTTTTTATTTGTTTGATTTTGTTCCTGCCATGTTTTGGATATATGCTACTTTAGGGGGGACCAGCCTTGTTGGAAGCTGTGATTTTAAGTTTTTTTTGTTTATGTGATAGAAATCTTCATCAACTTGTAACTTACTCTATGTTTTGGAGTTGTACAACTCGGAAGTTTGAACTTAAGTTTAACTAATACCTACTAAATTACTTTCCTATACGCCTCCATTATGAATTTTAAACTATAACTTCTCAGTCATAATTGATTCATCAAGTACCTAAAAGTCACTAAATACTTTATGCCATAATAACATTTTTATTTTAGCGAGTTGCTAAACCAATTGATTACCAAGTTTTAAAATCATATGAACTTTTGTATACTTAACTATATAGTATTTATCAGGTGCTTGTTGACCCTCTCTCGCTTCATATTTTCCGCTGCATAACTTTATAATATGTTTTAGAGCTGGTTTTATTATTTGAGTTAAGAAATTCATTTATAGGAACATCGTTTCGAGTTTTAAAGCTAAACACCTTTGCTTCCAAATGTGAAAATTTTTCTCAATATCTCTTTAACATTTGCTTCCAAACGTGAAAATTTTTCTTAGTATCTCTTTAACATTTTTTGAGTTGGTTCAAAATTATTAATCTAATTTTTCCAAAGTTAGTTCTAGCTTTAACTTGGTGGGTCCTTACAGTTTTCACAAAAATTAGAAAAGGTTTCATTTTGAAATTCTCCCCCACAATCACTTCTTAATGAAATTATTGAAAGGTTTTTCTATTTTTGAATTTGTTTGGCAAATTTAACAAAAGACTTCACAGATTCATTCTTATGCTTTAAAAAGAAGGTCCAATAGAATCTAGAGAAGTCATCAACTATAACAAGTGCATAGAGATTTCCTCCAATACTCATTGTCCTAGAAGGACCAAAGAGATCCATATGTAAAAGCTCAAGAGGTTTAAAAGTTGAAACAATGTTTTTAGATTTGAAAGAAGTTTTGGTTTGTTTCCCTCTTTGGCAAGCTTTACATAAGCCCTCTTTTGAATATTTTTGCTTAGGGAGGCCAATCACTAGGCCCTTTGAAATGAGCTTGTTGAGATGGTTCATATGTATGTGTGCCATTCTCTTTTGCCAAAGCCATGAGGTGTCAACCTTACTGATGAGGCAACTTTAAAAAGAAATGTATTTTTCAAAATCAAGCACATATACATTCTGAATTCTCTTGCCAACTAGTTTAGCATTGCCTTGCTTATCACTAATCAAACACTTTGAATGATCAAAAGATACTCCATACCCTTTGTCACAAAGTTGACTAATGCTAAGAAGGTTATGCTTCAACTCAACAAACAAGACCTTTTCAATTATAGTTGAGAAGTTACCTATATTACCTTCACCCAAGATTCTCCCCTTGTTGTTGTCTCCATAAGTGACCCAACCACCTTGTTTTTCAGTAAGAGTGACAAACTTCCTTTTGTCACTTGTCATATGCCTTGAACAGCTGTTGTCAAGATACCATTGTGATTCCATGGCTTTAAGGAATACCTACAAAATAGATTAGGTGTTGGTCTTAGGTACCTAGATTTTCTTGGGTCTTTTTTTGTTAGTGTTGTCATGAATAACCTTGGGAATCCATTCAAATTTTCCCTTAGGTACTCCATGTTTCTTAATGATGCAATTATTTGAAGTATGTCCTTTGTGCATGCAATAGTTGCAAATAACAAATGAAACTTTGGGATGATTTCACAAAATTTCTAAATGGTTTTTCATTCAAGCCATTTGTAACTCCAATCCCAATTTTGTTAAGAGCTCTTTTTTGCAATCTTAGCAAGGCATCAAGATTATCTCTTCCAGCTGTGAACTTTGCCAAAGTTTTTAAAAGATATTCATTTTTCAATTTTAAATCATTGCAAAGCTCACATGAAATTGAATGACTTGTAGAAGCAACATTGGCTTTGCAAAAGGAATGTTCAAACTCAAGTTTTTCCTTTTCAGATTTAACTTCTGAAATGTCCTTTTCCATTTGAGCCATTTTGTCTACATGCCATTTAATTTTTCCTTTGAGAAGACTATTAGCTTTAGCTAGACATTTGGACTCTTCAACTAATTCATTGAAAGCATTATGCAGTTTAGAATTATCTTCAATATCAAAGTTTGTTTCAGTTTCCCAATCTGAAGAAGATTCATGATTTGAAATACTTACATTGCTTTCTTTATCTGATTCTTCATTTGCCATTAAGTATATGTTGGCTTCTTCACTTTCAGAATTGTCGGATGAAGTAGTGGATGCATTATCTTCCCAAGCTATGTATGCTCCCTTTTTCTTTGAGCTTCCTTTGAATTTCTTTCTTTCTCCACTATGCTTCTTTTTTATGTCTGGACAGTTAGCTTTGATGTTTGAGGATATTTCACCTTTCTTCACAGGTTTCTTGGGAGGGTATCCTTTGCCTTTGTTGGTTCTAAAATCCTTCTTCTTCTTCTTTAGAAACATTCTGAATTTCCTTACAATGAGAGTTAAGTTTTTTGAATCTGAATTGCTTTTATCATCATCATCTTCGCTTTGGTCTGACTGATGTTTTTCAGCTTTCAAGGCTATCCCTTTCGATTTCTTTTCCTTGTGCTCTTCTTCATTCATCCGGGTCATATCTATTTTGTGTTCTCTCAGCTTTCCGAATAGCTTAGTACTCGTCATGGTAGCCATATCGCGCGTTTCTAAAATTGTTGTGACCTTTGGCTGCCATGTTCTTGAAGATTGACGCCTCGCCTCTTCATTTAGAGTTTTGGTATCTTCATACCTTAAGTCTTCTCCATTGTCTTAGTCTAGAGTTTTCTATTTTATGCTATAACATGTATGGATGATGGCATTGTATTGTTTGTTATAGACTAAGCCATATCATTCTTGCTTGATGTTTTGATTTGCCCTATTTTCTATTATCTCTAGCATCACTAGATGATTTACTTCTTAAGAACTAATTCTGAGTGATTGCAATCGATTACAAGTTGTAGGAATCGATTACCAGATGGCCTAATCAATTTTGAAACCATCTCTAGTATCGGGTCAATCAATTACCAACCATTGCAATCGATTACAATGTTAATTTTAGAGTTCAGATATTGCCTTGTATCCATTGCAATCGATTACCATCGAGCTACAATCGATTACCATCGAGCTACAATCAATTACAAGACAATCTTTGAGATTCAAAAATTGCTCTGTTTCATTTGCAATCGATTACCATCTTGTGGCATCGATTACCAAATGATCTTTGATATTCAGAATTGGCTTTGTCTTGTTTGCAATCGATTACAAGTCTACTGCAATCGATTACAATAGATGACAACAAGTGTAAATCATATTCTGATACACAGGATAATCGATTACACCTTGTTGCAATCGATTATATCTGGTATAATAGTCATTTTTAAAGATCTCCAAGACTCATTCTTTGTCTAACTAACTCCGAATCATTTTGACCCATGCCATATATTTGAATCCATATCATTCTGTGCAAAAGAACCAACAGTCACAATATCTTTTCATTCCTTCAATTGTCAAAATCCAAATCTTTGATTTGATTTTTAGATTTGATATTTCTTTGAACATTCTCTTCTTTCTTTTGCTCATTCTCTAATCTCTTAAGTTTCAGAAAAACTCAATATTGCTTTTACTGCTATACCCATTTGAGATTAAACCTCTGAGCCTATACAGCTATATCCCTCTCTTGTTCTTTCATGAATTGAGGTGATTCAACATTAGTTCTTGACTGCTAAATTTGCTCATATTGGAGTTTCTTGAACTGATCTCATATCTACTATATCAGCACATCAAGGTGTTTTCTTTCTTTAATCTTTTTCATTGATCTTATTTAATTAGCATTGTGGGAATTTCATTCCTAAATGCTGTGTTGAAATTAGATGGTATTTCTAATTTTGTTTGTAGTATTGTGTTTAGAAATTGGATGGTGGATGGTGAATGGTGTTTTCACATTCAATCTTCTAGGTTCTTGTTTTAGGTTGTGAAATCAAGATTTGCTGTGAATTGTGTGTGCATGGTGTATGTAATCAAATTCATAGTTGAACCCCTTGGTGAAAGAGAGAATTGGATGTAGATCGGTGGTTAATCGAACCAGTATAAATCAACAGGCTCAATCTCTCTATCTCTTGATCTATTTCAATTTAGTATTTGATCTTTATCAAGATAATTTGTTCCAAATAATTTCTATCATAAGCTGAGGTTTTTTTTTGGTTTATTCAATCACTATAACATTCTCTGAAAACGCTTTTATTAAAACCTCAAGAGCAGTGGTGAGAAAGCTTTTTGAGGAAAAGAAAAGAATATGTCACTTTACATTAAATCAATTCACCTTCCCCCCCCTTCCCTTCGATTGATTACCCGACTGATTGTAACACTTGTGTATTTCAGTTGGTATCAAAGCAAGGCTGATGTGTCATTATTTTCTCCTATTTCTTACCCCTTTCTGTCATCATTTTAATTACTGATTAGCCTTAATTGTCAAATTAATTATGCAGTTTTATCATTTGGGCCTTTTTGACTAATTCTGTATTTTAATTTGATTTCAGGAGAATTATAAGCAATTGGGCTTGGATTTGGAATTGGGCTGAACCAGCTTGGGCTTGAAGAGAGGAGACTGTTTTAGTTTTATTTGTCGTCCAGTTTTATTTTATTTCATTTTATTGCTATATTTTGTAATTGGGCCGCATCAGATTTTTATAGGCCCAAATCAGATTAGTAGCCTAGGGTTTTGTGTAAGTGACTTCGAGTGAGACAAATTTAAGGCCCAGCCGTCATTGAGAGGAGGCTGTTAGGTTTAGTTTCATTTTTTTTCACTGTTGAGAAGGAGATACTGTTCACGTCCCCAGCATGCTATTGTTCATGTAGAGCAGAGTTTTTTGTTTCATTTTCGGTTTTCCAGCTTCGTTTTCAATTGCAATTTCATTTTTTGCTTCTGTTTCCAATTTCGTTTTTCATTGTTGGTTCGTTTTCAGTTTCCATTTCCAGTTTCGTTTTTGTCTTCTATTCTTGTTTTCGTTTCTGCTTTCTAGTTTCGTTTACAGTCTGCTGTTTAATTTGAATGGAAGGTTAAATTTCTAGTGTTGTTTTCTCTTGAGGACTAAGCACTAGCTCTCTTTGAGGTTTTGTTATTAATGTTAATTTCTGATCAGTTTTTCCCCTTTACCAATTATTCTGTGTTTGCTGTTGATATTAATCCATGCATGTTTAATGCTTGATTAATTGTTTCTGTGCTTAATTAATGTTCATGCTTAATGGACCTGTGAGAGGAATTAATTGGTGTATGTGTTGCTTAATCACATAATGAAAACCTTGTATTAATTTTCGCTTAGTAAATTAATCCCGGGTTGGATTAAGTGGCTGAATTGATTAGGGATAGATTCTCGTAACCTAGGATAAGAGGCTTGCTTTTGAATCAAGGGGAAACAACACGTTTTAGTTCTGTTATTTTTAATTCAAGTTGCTTGCTGTTTAAATTATTAAAACGAAGAAACCCCCCCATTTGTTACGGTTTTATTGTTGTTAAGTGTTATGAACATTTGTTTGATCACTGCTCACTGGGAGACGACCTAGGATCACTCCCTAGTTACTGCATTTAATTGTTTTTATTTGGTTCGGGTACGGCCTCGACCAAAGGCCTCTCATAACTGTCTTCATAGATACAGAGCTAAAGATCCTACATAAGGATGGAGAAGGGTTTACACAAACCTCCAATCTTCAAGGGTGAAAACTTCACATACTGGAGACAAAGAATGGAGACATACTTTGAGTCATGCCATATAAACATGTTGGATGTCGTAGAAAATTGAGACTACATTCCAGTTGATGAAAGTGGAATTGAAATTCCAAAAGAGCAATGGACTGAGGCACAACAGAACAGATTCGTCTTGAACTCCAGAGCAAGAAATGCAATACACGCATGTATCTCTGAAACTGAACACAAAAAAATAAGCTAGTTCAAATCTACTAAGGACATATGGGACACATTCATAATAACTTATGAAGGGTCCTCATAAGTAAAAAGGAACAAGGTAAGTGTTCTCACCAGAGAGTATGAACTCTTTACCATGGAAGAAAATGAAACTATTGCTAGTATGATGTTTAGATTTCAAACTATTTTAAATGAGCTTTGAAACCTTGGTAAAAGTTTCGAAAACTTTGAGTATGTTGACAAAATTCTTTGCAGCTTGCCCAGACAATGGAGACCTTAAGTCACAGCCATTAGAGCTTCCAAAGATTTAGATTATATGCCTCTTGAAGAGCTTGTGGAAATTCTAATGCTACATGAACAAGAATTGCAAGGAGATGCCAAGCTTAAAAAGGGTAGATCTCTGGCTTTGAAAGTTCATAAGCCAAATTAGACAACACCAGAAAAGTCAAAAGTAGAGTCCATTTATTCAAGTGAAGAAGAGTCAGAAGATGATGATGAACTCTCCTTCATCTCAAGAAAAATCCACAAGATGTGGAAGAAGAAAGGTGGTTCAAGATGGAAGAACTACAACAAGAAATACTCAGCAGACCATGAGAAGAGAAGAGTCCTATCATCTGCTATGAGTGTAAGAAGCCTGGACACTTCAAGTCAGAACGTCCTAAGCTTAGCAAAGGAAAATAAAAGGTCAATAGAAGATTTCCCAAGAAAAAGAAAGGACTAATGTCCACATGGGAAGATCTAAATGACTCAACAGATGAAGAAAATTATGAAGCATCAGATGAAGAAGCTAATCTCTGTTTAATGGTAGACGCAACTTCCATATCGTCTGCATTTGATGATGAGAATACACCAAACAACACCCACTCTGCCTCTGCATCCGAGGCTTCAGATGATGAAGAATAAGAGGTAGACCTCAATGAACTTATTTCTCTTCAAGAAGCTTATCAAGAACTTCTCTCTAATTAATCTATTCTTTCAAAAGCCTATTTGTCTATGAAAAAGAAATTAAGAAAACTTTCAAAAGAGCATGAAGAACTTGGGTCTTTTTTCACTAAGCTATCTAATAAATGCTCTACATTAGTCACAACCAGTAATGCTCTAACAGATGATTTTCAAAAACTAACCATTGATCACCAATGCTTAATTAAGAGCAAAAGTGAACTCTGGATAGAAAAGGAACATCATAGAAGGCAATTGAATGAATTGATTAAAGAAATTGATGAATTAAACAAGGTAAGAGCCTTGAGCAAAGATGAAGCTAAAATTGCTCAATTACGCAAAGAAGCTGCATCTCTCAAAAGTACTCTAAGCAAATTTGTCAGTGGATCTGAAAATTTAAAGAAAATTCCTTCATACAACAGACATCCAAATGACAAATTTGGCTTTGGATTCACAAGAAAGAAAGAAGCAACCAAAAAGAAAGCTTCTTCCAGAAGATCTCATTCTAAAAATGGACATGTAAAGTCCAAAAGCAAGAAATTTCCTACAAGGAGCAAATCATCTGCTTCCAAGACTAACACCAAAGGACCCAAAAGAATATGGGTACCTAAGAGCAAAATAATTCCTGTTGTAGATGTCCTTGATGGCAGGAAAGAAACACCAATCATGGTACTTGGACAGTGGGTGCTCATATCACATGACGGGCGCAAGGTCTATGTTCCTAAACCTGACACCAATGCATACGGTCACTTTCAGAGGTAATCAAGAAAGGGAGAATCAGGGGTACTTGTAAGATAGGTATTCCTCCGAGTCTCTTTATTGAGAATGTGCTATTTGTTGAAGGGCTAAAACACAATCTACTGAGTATAAGTCAATTCTGTGACAGTGGATATGATGTTTCCTTCAACAAGGAATCATGCATATCAAAGACTCTAATGGTTCACATCTCTTCTATGCAAAGAGACAAGGCAATCTTTATAAGATCAATCTTGGTGAACTAAAGGATCAAAATGTATCATGTTTATTGTTTGTCAAAGAAAGTCACTGGTTATGGCATAAGAAGCTTGGCCATGCAAGTTTGAGATTAATCTCAAAACTACAAAGATATAACCTTGTAAGAGGATTGCCAACAATGTCATATAAGGATAACTTACTTTGTGAGGCATGTTAGAAAGGGAAACAAGTCAAAACATCTTTTAAAAGTAAAAACACTGTTTCCACTTCCAGACCATTAGAACTGTTACATATTGATCTCTTTGGTGCAACAAGGACAACCTCTCTTAGAGGGACGAGATATGGACTAGTAATAGTTGATGACTATTCTAGATGGACATGGGTTATATTCCTTATTCACAAGAATGAGGCTTTTAAGGAATTCTATAAATTTTGCAAACGTGTTCAAAATGAAAAAGGAGTATGTATAACTTCTATTAGAAGTGACCATGGAGTAGAGTTCGAAAACGAAAGTTTTCAGAGGTTCGGTGAAGAGAATGGAATTTTTCACAACTTCTCAACACCTAGAACACCACAGTAAAATGGTTTTGTTGAGAGGAAGCATAGGTCATTACAAGAAATGGTCAGAACCATGTTGAATGATGACTTGACTCCAAAGCACTTCTGGGTAGAAGCTGTAAATACTTCCTGTTATTTGAAAAATAGAATTTATATTAGGCCTATTATTAAAAAGACTCCATATGAACTGTGGAAAGGAAAGAAACCCAACATATCATACTTCCATGCCTTTGGATGTCAATGTTTCATTCTCAACACAAAAGACAATTTGGGTAAGTTTGATTTGAAGTGTGATACAAGCATCTTACTTGGATATTCTGAAACATCTAAGGCATATAGAGTGTTTAACTCTATAACCAAAAATGTTGAAGAAGTCATTCATGTGAGATTTAATTACACTCAACTTGATAGGAAACTATCAGAGTTACAAGACTCATTTGCAGATATCAGACTAGAAGATGCAATAACAAAGACTAGAACATCGTCTGATGCACCACCTTCTGCGTCTAGCACAACATTGTCTGCTCCCACATCGTCTGCTTCCAAATCATTTGTTCGCTATTAGACCATCTCACATGATGAAGAAGAAGTCAGAGAACCATATAGCAACAGCAGAATGGTGATCAAGAACCATCCTCCTTCTCAGATCATTGGAGAAGTTTGAGCTCCAGTGAAAAAAAGATCATCCTTCCAACAAACAACTCTATTGTCTAAGATAGAACCCAAGCACATTGATGATGCCATGGAAGATGAAAGCTGGGTCCAAGCAATGCAAGAAGAGCTAGACCAATTTCAAAAGAATGATGTCTAGAAACTTGTGAAGCTGCTAGACAACAAGGAAGTTGTTGGTGCTAAGTGGGTCTTCAGAAACAAACTAGATGAGAATGGTAAAGTTGTGAGAAACAAGGCTAGATTAGTGGCCAAAGGTTACTCACAACAGGAAGGTATTGATTATACGGAGACATACGCTCCAGTAGCTAGACTTGAGGCAATTAGGATTTTGCTTTCATTTGCTGCTCATATAAATATGAGACTCTATCAAATGGATGTAAAATGTGCATTCCTCCATGGTGTAATCAAAGAGGAAGTTTATGTAGAACAACCCCCTAGGTTTGAGAGTACAACCCCTGAGATGTCAGACGCAGTGGTTTCCTACCACCACACTGAGTCTGTTATCATCTTGTCTAGGTCAGTTGAAGAGATAGTTGCTCTATCTCCTGAAGTGTTTGCTGTCTCTTCATGGGACAACAGACCATTTAGTCTAGATGACAACATTCCTCTGTTTAGATTCAAAGAAGACACACCTCCTCCTCCACCTTCCTAAGGCTCCTGGCATCAAAAGATGATGCAAAGATTCTCCTTGTGCTATGTGGGAGAGAATGTTGAGTCTACATCATTTAGAGAAGAAACTCAATTAGAGCCAGTTGCAGAGGACTCAATTGTTGTTGTTGTCAAGGAAGCACTACTGAAGAAGCTTCCTCCTCTGTAGATCGATCAAGGCATAATTCCCTTCTAGAGGTCTATGCGCAACACTACTCTTTTGGATACTGCTGAAGATGATGCCAATTTAGCAAGCAGGTTACAGCAGGAAGAGTATGCCTTTGCCATCCCTTTAATGCGTCAACTAGTGCATGAGATTGCACACTGGTATAGTTGCATGAGAGAGGGATTGGACTACTTCACAGTGGAACCAGCCCTACTAGTTGAGTTGATAGAAGATGAGAAGAAGCAACTGGAGGCCACTATCAGAATAATGCATCGTGATGCATTGTATCATTTGTCGAGACCAAGAGTCTCAATCTGACCTCCTCGACTGATTACATGAGGAGTTGCCCCCAACCATCCAACCTTCCAGGCCACGTGTGCTGAATACAGGGCTCTGTGCCACTTGAAGTTTCAAGGCACAACCCCCAGACAATTGTATCCACCTAGTCTGCATATCTTTGAAGACACTGATATACGTGTTGCTCCAAACTGTATAGTCACCAGGCTTCCAATTGTCAACCCTAACAAGTTGAAAGGGAAGAAGATTGCAAGAGTAGACAATCTTCCACAGCACATACCAGACATTGAGCCATTGCCTCAACAAGAGCATATTCTGCCACTAGAAAACACAAAAGCACACTTGTTGGGTACCACAAATACAACAACAAACACCCAAGCACACTTGCTGGGTTCCACATATACAACAACACTAGTTCACTCAACTAGGTTTTAAACACTTGGATCTAAGTCTCTCACAGATGACTTGATCTTTACAAGGTGATTCAGAATGGTTTGTCCAACTATGGATTTTTCCTAACAAGAAATACAATTCTCAAAGCTGTTTCAAAAATATATCTAAAGTAGTATGAATAGTTAGGGATCTCTCTTGAAAGAAGAGGCAAAGAAAACTTAAATCTATTTGGATGGCTTTCTGGTAGTTGCTTTGTAGTTGGATGATCCTGAAGATGAATAGAGGCTTCTATTTATAAGCTGGAGCTAGAAGGCAGAAAGCTCAAGGAGCTTGCTTTCACGAGCTGTAAAGAGGAGAGGACATTTGTAAAAGTAAAATGACAACTGTCAGCTCTTCAGTTTTGAATATGGCTTTTGAACTATGCTTCTGATTGGCTTTCTGAATAGTGCTTCTAAACATGCTTCTGATCATTGCTACTGAGCTTGCTTCAGAACATGTTTTTTAGCATGCTTCTGAACATGCTTCTAAACACTACTTCCGAATAGTCTTCTGAACATTGCTTTTGAACATGCTTCTAAATAGTCTTCTAAACATGCTTTTGAACAGTCTTTTGAACACTACTTCTAAACATGCTTCTGAAGAGTGTTTCTGTATGAGCTTCTAAGCAAGCTTCTGAGCAATTGATGAAATTCTATCTACAACACTTAACTGAATACTTAACGGTTTTGTCATAATTAAAATCAGGGTTTTGGATCTTACAATTTTAATAAAACATTTTTATAAATATATTATTAAATGAATCAACCAATACAAACTCAACCATGACAGATTTTATTAGAACAATTAAGCTAATGATAAAGATCAAATCTGAATTAAAAAGATGAAGGGATAGAGAAATATAGCTTGTAGATTTTATACTGGTTCGATCAACCATTGATCTACATCCATTTCTTCCTTACAATAAGGAGTTCCACTATGAAATTGGTTACATACACCATGCACACACAATTCACAACAAATCCTGATTTCACAACCTGAAACAGGAACCTAAAATTGAATGTGAAAACACCATCAACATTCAACTTTAACCACTAGAACAATACCATTCTAGAAACAAGATTAGGAAAACCTTTCCTAATTCAATACAGCATTTAGGAATGCTCTTCCTACAATGCTAATCAAACAAGATCAATAGAAAAAGATTCAAGAAAGAAAGCACCTTAATGTGCTAATAAATCTGATGTAAAGATCATTTGAAGAACTCCAATCTGAGTAAGTATAACAGGCAAGATCAAATTCTGAATAGCCTCAATTCATGGAAGAACAAGAGAGAGATATAGTTGTATGGGCTCAAAGGTTATTATCTTAAAGTGGGTATAGCAATATGAGCAAGATGAGTTTTCAAAAACTCAAAAGAGATTGTCACAAGTGTAGAACCAAAGAAAGCTTTTATGAGAAATATCAAATATGAGAAACAAATCAAAGGATTTGGATTTTGACAAGTGAATGAAAGATATAAAAGATATTGTGAAAATTGGTCTCTTTACACTAAATTCTATGGGTTCAAATATATAGGCTAGGTTAGAAAGATTTAGAGTTAGTTAAACAAAGATTAGTTCTTGGAAATCTTTCAAAATGACCATTATACTAGATATAATCGATTAAACTCAGATGTAATCAATTATCCCGTGTATCAGAAGATGATTTAAACTAGCTGTCATCTATTGTAATCGATTGCAAAAGCAAGGTAATTGATTGCAATTGAGACAGAGCCAATTCTGAGTTTTAGAGATTGAATTGTAATCGATTGCAATTGAAATAGGGCAATTTCTGAAAATTGAAAACAACATTGTAATCGATTGGCACTTGTGGTAATCGATTAACCCGATACCAGAGATGGTTCAAAAGAGGTTTGGGCTATCTGGTAATCGATTCCCAATGTGTGTAATCAATTGCAATTCTCAAAATAAGTTCCTAAGATAGAAAATCATCTAGTGATGCCAGAGATAGAAGAAAATAAAGCAAATGCAAACATCCTAGCATAAAAGTTCTAACTTAGTCTAAAACAAACAATACAAAGCCATCATCCATACATGTTATGGCTTAAGAAAGAAAAATACTAAGACGAACGAAAAAGACTTAAGGTATGAAGATACCAAAAATCTAGATGGAGAGGCATCAATCTTCACAAGCATTGATAGAAGCAACTAAAGAAGTAAGACAATTAGAAGAAGCTGCCAGACTTAGAGCTATGCTAGCAGCTCAAGAATAGGAAAAGAGACTCCAAGCTCTTGCCAAAGAAAAAAAGGCTAAGGAGGTAGAAGAACATATGCTCAGGGAGTTAGCTATGAAGCAAGAGGCCGAGGAAGCTCAAACTGCTACACTTGCCGTAGCACAAGCTTTAGACTTGGCTGAAAAGTTTGCAAAATCTCAACCAGCCCCAAAATGCACAGAACTAGTGTCCACTCAATTTGGATTGGGTGCCTCAATTGCAGCTGTGCCATTGAATGCTGCAGCCCAGTCAGACCCTCAAACTGACTTGGTTGCCCTTGAAACTACATTGGAAGCTAAGCTTGAAGCCAAAATTATTGCCCGAATTGATGCCAAGTTGGAAGAACATTGAGCTAGCATTATCAAGGAAGTGACTCTTGCAATCAATGCATCACTTATTGCTCTCCTAGCACCATCGTCTACTGCTGCACCCTCACCGGACGTACCACCACCACCACCAACAGAAGATCCTCCTACATCAACTGCTCCATCAGAAGTTGGAGAAACCTGCTCTAAATAGTCAACCCCACCTTCTCAACCTTGACTGTGATGGAAAATTCTATCTTTCTCCACTCTTTTTGTTAATGACAAAGGGGGAGAAACTTGTATAGATTTTTTGACTCAATATTTGCTTAATTCAATAAAATGTAGTGATAGGTTCATTGATTTTTCCATATATTGATCTTTTTATCTACTTGATTATTTCTTGTATGAATTGTCATTTGCATATGCATGCTAGACTCAAGGGGAGTTTCTCATGCTCATAACTGCACATATTCTTAACATGAAATAATCTGTACTCTGAAATATTATTCTTTGTGATTTATTGTCTATTAATCAAAATTATAATATATGTTGTCATCATCAAAAAGGGGGAGATTGTTAGAACCAAGACATTGGATGATGTCTGTCCCCTAATCCTTTGATGGGTTTTGATGATAACAAATGTGATAATATTTGATCAACTAATGATTTGAAATTGAGTAATTTCAAGGAATCAAAATGATCATAGACAATGGTATAATCTCTCCATCTCACTCTATCACTTTAATTGTCTGATAACGTTTTAATAATATATCAAGCATCCAAAGTGCTTTTAATTGGACTAAGTTAAGTATCGGAATAGGCCATGTGAAGGTTCCTAGAACAGACAATACAAGTCTTGGAACAGACCATGTAGTAGTCTTGGAACAAACTACGCAAAGTCTCGGACCAAACCATGCAATAGTTTCAGAACAGACTATGTGAAGTCTCGTACCAGACAATATAAGTCTTGGACCAGACTATGCATAAGTGTTAGACCAGACAATGCATGAATCTCAGACCAGATTATGTGATAGTTGGACTAGACCATGCACAGTCAGACCAGACCATGTCTGTGTTGGACCAAACCATGTTTGTGTTGGTCCAGACCATGTCTGCGTTGGACCAAACCATGTATATGTTAGACCAGACCATGTCTGTGTTGGACCAGACCATGCGCTATTTTACGTGCTGAGAAATATGCATTTAATTATCATCTCTTGACTTTAAGAACGCACGTCTATTATAGAAAGGAAGGAAGATACTCTCTGAATAACTTTCTTCTATTCCTCATATGATTGCTTGCATGTCTCGAAAAGTGTGAAGTCTTGTAGGTACAGCAAAAAGGCTAATCAGCTTTGAGAAGCACAACTATAGCTAAAAGCAAGCTATGACAAGATAGGAACCTGCTCCTATTAAATCAAGCTTAAGCTAAAGCAACTTCATACTCAACTAAGAGACAACGGAAACCTTTCTTCTCTGAAATTCAAATCCTTGAAGCTCTACTATATAAATATGCTTCCATGCTACGAGAAGACTAACAAATCTAATCTGGACGAACAAGAGAACAAGAACAAGCAAGCAAAAACTAAAGAGAAAGAAAAGCACATATCTAGTGAGAAAAAGAGAGCTTAGAGAAAAGATTACTTCATCTTCTAAAAAGCTCATAGAGATTCAACCATTTTCATATCCTCTCCTTGAGAGTTATTTGAATCTTATTTTGTATTTGAATTGAAAGCCAGGAGTGGCTTAGTGATCAAAGAATACTTGGGAAGTATAATCGCAGGGGGAGATTTATACTTGTAACCAGTAGTGATTTAGAATACTAGTTGCCAGTAGTGTCATAGAGAATACTTGCAGCCAGGAGTGGCAGTGAAGAATACTTACTTTGTAATCAGTTGATTATAGTGGAACCCTTTAACAATTGTTAAAGAATAACTAGACGTAGCTTAGTTTGAGTGAACCAGTATAAAACAAGCATTCTACCTTTGTTGTCTTGTGTTTACATTTATTCATCTTGCACGTTGTGTAGTTTCGGAAAGGTTTCTAAAGCTTTGCCTTGAAATGATATATTTGCTTGTTTAAACTTACGTATATCGTTGAAGGCAACTTGTGAACTAATATTCTTTGCAAAAAAAATTTCTAACTCACTATTCAACCCCCCCTTCTAGTGTGTTCTTGTGTATTTCACTCAATAATTCAAAATAAATCATGTAAAAATACAAAAAAAAGGAAGAAGAGAAAATAAATAAATTAATAGGTAAAAAGAATACACAGTAAAAAAGAATCTATAAGCTTATAGAGGTTCCTCTCCACCCATACCTCGTTACTTGTTTGTAGAACTCTTCGGATCAAAATAAAGTCAAATTTTACCCTCTATTTTTTCTTTTTTTGAAGTGATCAAGTAATCGCTAACCTCATTGTTTATTTGATGTCTATTTTCCAATCAAACATTATGGTAACCTACGGAAAAAATGTGAAAAAGAGAACAAAGTTATTCAATAGATAAAGGTTCTTACTCAATTTAGAGATAATGATGGTCATGCAATCCTTTTTCCTAAATTTAAATATGTATTTGTACAAAAAAATATATAAGAAGGATGAATAATATGCAAAAAAATAAGATGCATATTTAAACAAAGAAAATTCATCAAGAGGAAGCAAAAAAAAAGGAAATTCAATAGAGAAATAACAAAAAAAATGGAACTTGCAACTAAGAAAAAAAGTTAGATTGGTACTTATAAGATGTTTAAAGAAAGGAATCACACTATTGAGAAATTAATAAGAGGATGAGAGAAAGAATAAGTCAGTTACAATTTTCAAGTGCGGTTTGTTTTATTAGTTTCAATCTTTGTTTTACTTTTAAGAGCCTTGATTAGATTTGAAGATAATACATTAAATCTCTACAAAAACCGTTTAAAATTAAATAATTAGTAATTATTAGAAAAATAGTGTGCTTTTTTGGTTTTGAATAATTTGTTCATAAAATTATCATTTTGATTGCGATTATTAATAGTCATAAAAATGAGTTATTATTCATAAGAACAAATTGGTTCTCAATAGGGGTATGCATTTAAACTGGTTTGAACCGAACTGAACCTAACCGGTTTGGTTTTAAGCACTTCTAACTAGTTTTTTAAAATAGTTCGGTTTGATCTAAACTTTTTTTAAAAACTAGTTAGCTTTGATTTAGTAACTATGTCACACTCAGTTCTTGCTACACAGTATTGTGAGCTCTCGCTATGCAGTGTGGGACTTAGCCCAATTGCATAGACGCACACACAGATGCTTGGGGCCACAAATCCGCAATCGCACGATGCACAGACGCACACTCACTTCCGCTGTAGCTTCTGGTTCAACTTCAATCTCTTGCTCAAAGCCTCAAATTGGTTCCCTTTAGGCTTCATCTTCATCATTTTCGTTTAAGAGGGTCTTTGTGAAGGTATTTTCTGTTGAAACCAAGACATTTGGTGATGTTTGACCCCCAACACCTTGATAAGTTTTGATGATAACAAATGTAATAATATTTGATCAACTGATGATTTCAGGAAATCAAAGTAAGAACAGACGATGGTAAAATCTCTCAAACTCAAACCTACTCTCTAACTGTCTATTAACTCATAATGGTTAAATCTAGCACTAAAATTGCTTATAAATAGACTAAAATAAGATCTTAACGGATCATGCAAAGTCTATAGACCAGACCATACAAACGGTCTCAGACAGACTATGTGAAGTCTTGGGATAAACAACACGAGTCTTGGACCAGACTATGCATATGCACTAGGCCAGACAATGTCTGATGCTAAGCTAGACGATGTTTGACGCTAGGCCAGACGATGTCTAATGCTAAGACAGACAATGTCTGAAGCTAAGCCAGACGATGTCTAAGGCTAGAATAAACCATGTTCTTCATTTTAAATCTTAGTTAGTTAGACCAGACTATGTTGTTAAGCCAGACGCTGTCAGTGCAGGAACAGAATGAAGTCTGTCATATGTGCTGAGGAATACATGCCTTATAATTAATTCTCTACACAAATAAAGGCATTGCCGTAATAGAAAGAAAGGGAGATACTCTTTGACATTACTTTCTTCGATTCCTTGTATTGCTTGTATGTCTCGAATTATGTGAAGTGTGTAGGTACAGCTAAAAGACAAATCAACATCGAGATGCACAGGCTTCTGCTAAAAGTTAAGTGTGACAGAGATAGAATCCTGCTCTTGCCACATCAAGCACATTCAAAGCTACTTCAACACTTTACTGTGAGACAACGGAAAGAAGTCTTCTCCAACGTTCAAATTCATGAAGCTCACTATATAAGGATGCTTCCATGAAACGAGTAGATGAATGAACTAGAACGGAATAATTCAAATCAATCTAGACAGCAAGCAAAAAGCACTTTGAGAAAAAGCCTTGAACACGAGTTGAGAGAAAAAGAGAAAACCATCTTCTACAAGCTCATAAAGATTCAACATTTGTTTATATCCTCTCTTTGAGAGTTATCTGAATCTTATACATAATTGTATAGAAAGCCAGGAGTGGCTTAGTGATAAAAGAATACTTGGGAAGTATAATCTCAGGGGGAGATTCATACCTGTAACCAGGAGTGGTTTAGAATACTTGTAGCCATAAGTGGCAGTGAAGAATACTTGTTTTGTAATTAGTTGATTATAGTGGAATCCTTTAATAGTTGTTAAAGGAGAACTGGACGTGGCTCAGGTTGAGTGAACCAGTATAAAAACAAGCTCTCATTTGCTGTCTTGTGATTACTTATATTCATCATACTTGCTGTGCTCTTTTGAAAAGATTTCTCAAATGTTGCTTTACAAGGATATATTTGCTGGTTTGAACTTACATATATTCAAGAAAGCAATTTGTGAACTAATAGTGTTTAAAAGAAAGTTTTCTAACAAACCATTCAACCCCCCCGCCCCCCCCTTCTAGTGTGTTCTTGCGTATTTCATTTTCATCTCAGTTTCACTTCATCATTTTCGTTTGGGCTTTGGTTACCTTTGTTGTTTTTGTTCAAGAGGGGTATTTGTTTACTGTTTATGAATTTTCGATCTGTAAAAGAAAAGTTTTTGTGAGTTTTGAAACTATAGAAAATACATTAGGGTGTTACCCATTGGTTTAATGTACCCTTTGTTTTAATTTATCCTTCTAATTTTGGTTCTTAGTAAGTGTTGATTTAGAAGGTGTGAAAGTGGGGTTGTGTTATTTGATGAGAAAAATTATGAAATATCCCATGTGGTTAAATTAGTTTGAATGTGATAATAATTCTTTGTCTGGCCCTTGCACATATAGTTTTGTATCTCACGAATGAACACAAATGATATTAAAAGCTTTAATTTGGGTAGGTTTCCATCCATATTGCATAGGTTAATAGTAAAGTAAGTGTACAATTGCATCGTAAAGACATTATTTTTAATAATGTGGAGGTAAATGCAAATGAAATATTTGAGTTGATAAAAATTAGAGTGTGGAAATGTAGCAAAGCTAAGATGAAATTGAATACCACACTCATAAATCTCAAGTAATCAACTCAATTTACTTAAAGTTGGGTTTGCTTTGGTTTGGTCACATTTCATTCCTTTTCTTATTCAATTTTTTTTTCTTTTTAGAAAACGTGCACCTTGCTCCTAGTTTGTAATGTTATAAGCAAACGTGCACTCTGATGTGGAATTAGAACTAATCATACATTGATTTTTTCTACTATTCAATTATTTTTTCTTAGTGGAATTAGAAATGATCATACATTGATTTTGGATCATACATTGAACTTAGAATTGATGTGCACATTATGGGAAATTAGAAGCTTAGCCAATACTATAGTAGGTGAGTAATTGGTTTAGTTGTGTATGTTGAGTAATTTTTTTAATTGGTTCAAGGTAATCACATAGTATAACATAGTTGCTACTGCTGCTACAAAACAATTCTTGTTTGTGTCAATGTGACATGACTACTTCTTTGGCATGTTCCCACCAACTGAACTTGTGGATGTTCTCATAGCCATTCTTAGAATTAGAAAAAAAATTGAGTGAGTTTCTAAAATTGAAATTTATTAGTTATATTAATTCTTATTGTTAGTTCGGTTATGGACTATAAACATTTTTTTTAATTATTATGACAATGTCCCAAAGTTTGATGTTATTACATAGTATATGTTACTGAGTACTGACTATGGTCTACTAAGTCTAACATATAAATTGATATTAGAAATTTAGTTGGAGTAATAATAGTTTCATAAGTCCTGAAAAAATGTTATAATTTTTTTTAGATGGATGAACTTGATAAAATGTTGGCCTCTAACACAGCAGAAGAGATGCTACAGCCTCGCTCCACAGGGCGTAAAAATAATCCTCTGTATGGGATCACTTTGATAAATTGGTGCTGCCCAACATACTTTTGCAAGCTAGATGTACACATTGTAGTTCTTTGATCAAATATTCAAGTGGGACAAGTGATATGCGTACTCATTTAATCAGATGCAAAAACAAGCTAGACAATGTAAGCAAGAAGTAAAGATTAGATTCATCTACAACAACCATTTCTTCTCCTTCCCTATCTCTACTATGGCCTCTGAGTTTGCCTTTAGTACCGAAGGAAGAGTTCTTGATCCACATCATAGTTCTCTTACACCGAAAATGGTGGAAGCACTTGTTTGCACGCAAGATTGGATCAAAAGGACACCATCATTGCTGCCTTCAAATACACATGAGGAGTTTTTGGAGTTTGAGAGAGTTGAAGAAGGTATGTAGTTTTATATACTTATTATATAATAAGAATGATGACTAAAAGTTATTTTCTTCATATTACAGAAATTGTTTTGTCACTTGCCTCACTAGATGTTAATTATTTAGCCTCTCCAAACTTTACACTTGATGATGCATGAAGATTGAAGAATGAAGAACATTTTTTTTTTAAATTTCTTTTAGTTATTAGAATTGTGTAATTCTTGTTTAAGATCTTTTTTTGGATCTTGTTTAGAACTTTACATTCTAATTAACTATATGTCATTTTTAATTTTTTTTTTTTTTATAAAAAAAACTAGTTCGAACCCCGAACTAATTTTTAAAACCAGTTCGGTTTTAATCGGTTTTTCAAACCAGTTCTTTAAAACAATTAATAAACCAAACTAGTTTAACCGATTCGGTTTAGTTTTTCCATCGAACCAGTTTTTGCACACCCCTACTGTTGAAACACTAAACAATTTTATTTACACTTTTTATAAAATATATAATTCTTAATTATTTTAAATAATCAATTTAAAATAGTTACTTTAAATATGAAGTTTTAACTTTTAATTATACGTTATTTTAAATTTAATCTCATGAAAGTGCTAAGTGCAATAGTTAAGCCAAATGGCATCGCTAACCACTGATATAAACCATATTTTGTTTTGAAAGATATTTTCCATTCATCACTTTCTTTCATGTGAATTTGATTATATCCACTTTTCAAATCAATTTTAGAGTGTTTTTTTTTGGTGGCTCCAAGATTCTCCATACTTGAATTTTCTCTTCACACCCCCACTTTGGCTCTAGGTTGGGCCCTTCTCTAGTTATGGGCTTTAGGTCCGTGGGATTGTCGTGGAGCTGCTTGGCTCCTACGGTCCTTCTGGCACCCTATGGCGGTGCCACAATGGTGCCAACACCTTCACCCACCCACAATCGCACTCCAAACATGACCTCGCCTACGGCCCCTCCTAAATCATTTTCCGATGCGGTCAAGAATGCTTGTCATGTCTGTCTTAGCCAGCTACTAGTTCCATGTCACAAGGGCAATGCTATCATAATAAAAATTCTTGAAGCATAATACGTCGTCGAAAGGGAAAATTACAAACATAGCCTCCATGGTCGTATCATCTTCCCTAAAGGCTCTTCTCCTCCTCGGCTTCAAGATATCAACGATAATATTTCCAAACTTTAGCGTATAACGAGGTTATGGAAAATGACCCCTCTTGGCAAGGGATTCTTCGGGTTCACATTCAAAAACACAGAAGACATGCGTCGCATCTCAGCATCCACTTGGAACCTCTATCCAAGTATTCTTCGCCTAACCTCTTGGTCTCCTAATTTTAACCCACATCTGGTGAAGCAATCAAATGCTCAGTGTTGGATCTGCATCACGGGCTATCCCAAGAATATTGGTGACCCTTGGTTTTTTTTTTAATTGCTCAGGGTGTTGGGGAACCAATTTTGGTTGATGTAGCCACAACATCTGGATCTTTGGGCTACTTTGCACGGGCTATGATTGATCTTGACCTAAAGCAACCTGTGGTCAAACATGTTTTGGTTGAACGTGATGGCTTTGCTTTTTTCATGGACATCACCTTTGAAAAGTTGCCAGAGTTTTGTGACAATAGTAAGATCATTGGTCACAATGTATCCTCTTGCAGGCACCTTCAAGACCATGTAAAAAAGAAGACCAATCGGGATCGATTTGTCTAGGTACAAAAGGAAAGCCAACCTAAACCTAATCGGGTCACTAACCCTTAGGTTGATGGGTTTGTTGAAACCTCTACCACCAGTGAGGAATAAGGGGATAGTGAGGATGAAAATCAATATGATTTTGATTCTTCTAGTGATTGGGACTCTAATGATGATGAGGACCCTGATAATAATGCTATACCTAAGACTTAAGATTCTAATTAAGAAATTCAAAATGTTGATACTGAGCCAAAACTGCCAATTCTCAAAACCTTAATTTTGAGACCCAAAATGCCAATATTAGCTCTCAAAAACCTTAATATTGAGACCCAAAATGCTAATGCTAACTCTCAAAATCCTGACCCTGAGACCCAAAATGCCAATTCCCAAAATGTTGGGGCCGACACAGCAAATTCTGAGAATCAAGAAGAGCCTCAGCCACAATAGGAGCAGTTGGGGATTCAAACTGGTCAGGTTGATATTGAATAGGACACTTTAGCTGCTACTGAAGAGACAATTGCATAAGATGACAAAGATAAGGATGAATTTTATGATGCTCAAAATGCTGATGTTGACGTGAACTTGAGATTGATAAGGCTACAAACTCTACTGATAAGGGTTCAGACTCTAGGAAGGATGGCCCTTAGGACATAACTACCACTCTAGGCCATTAAGGACATGCAATAGTTTTCAAAATTCTGGGCCTTTAGAGACACTGAGGATAATTCTAATTATGACTCACCTAGAATAGTCCACCAAATTAAGGTTCTGGAGAAAGAATTTGAGGTTGCTAAATCCAAAACCAAATACAATAGAAAAAGGACTAGACAAGAGGAGAGGCTTCATGAGTATAACCTGGGCAAGGTGCACTCCTCTAAATAGAAGAAATGAGTGTCTTCTACTGGAATATCAGAAGTCTTCGTAATGTGCAGTCAAGATGCTTTCTCTATAACCTCTGCCACACTGATAGAGTGTATTTTAGCATAGTCTAGACATGTTTTTATACCTCATTTTGACCATTTTAGCTGAGTTTTGTGAGATTGGATCGTTTTGGGTCCAAGTGTCTAATATTGCTATTTGTCATGTTTTATTGATGCTTTTGACACTATCCCTTGTGCAGCCCATAACTTTTGACATAGGTCTCCGATTTTGATGATTTTTGTCTTGTTTGAATGCTAAGGAGGAGAGGTGCAATTTCATGTCTCATAAGAATTGGCCAATTCGGACCTTTCAAGGATAAAATCATGGATTCAATGTTAGGGTCAAAAATTTCGGGTTTAGTTTGTAAATAGGGACCTTTTGGTAATATTAGTTAGTTAAGGTAGCCTTTTATTGAGTGGGTTTTAGTCCTCCTTTGGAGGCCCACGTTTTTAGTCCATTATATCTATAGTTTTTCCCCTTTGTAAAAGGAACATACCACTTCATTTTATAAAATTTCACCTTGAGAATTCAAAGTGCTATCTTCTCTCTCCTCTCTTTTCTTCTCTTTTCTCCCCTTTCTTCTCCAATTTCGTGCAGCCCCATTGGAGCCCCCATGAAGATCTTCATGGAGGGCTAAATCTGTTTGCAATCCAAGGATCATGTGCCTGTGGATAAATATGAGTTCTTCTATTCTCAATTTCGAATTATGCTCATGAAACCCTTTTTCCCCACCCCTTTTTCTGATTTTCAATTTCCTTGTTTAATGTATGATAATGATTAGATTAGGGAATTGAAATATGAATTTGGGTCAATTGTAATCGATTGATTGTGATTTAATACGATACGTGTGTGAATTTGGGAAAATTAGGAATGTGATAGTAATCCAAATTTTTCTGAATAAATGTGAGGTGATTGCCTTAAATTTCATATTGTTTGGAATTCCATGAGCATGAATTTGATCTATCTTTACTGGAACTATGATTATTTCTCCATAAGCATAGATTCTTGAGTTGTATCTCTTTGATTCTGTTTTCGTTTATTGTTTAGAAAGTTGTTCTACTGCTTTAATTTCTGAAAATCACACAAAATCCCCCCTATTTTGAATTGAATGCAAGGTGTTTGATGAATTGTATCTTTGAGAAAATGACCTGAGTTAGCCTTATATTGCAAAATTTATTGGGGAACTTAGTTGCTTTTAACGGCGTGTTTGACGCGTGCTCGTCAAAACTGGCGTCGTTGCCAGGGATACAATTTATCAGTTCCTTATTTCAATTCTTGTAATTAATCATATTTCGGTTTTCAATTTTAATTTTTGTTTTGTTTCAGTTTTGTGCATCTCTATTTCAGCTTTGTGCAATTTGGAGTGTTTTGATTTTGTGCAATTGCGCAATTCTGTTTCAGTTTGCAAATCCTTATTTCAGTTTGCACATTTCTGTTTCAGTTTACAATTTAGTTTCATTCGCTTATGCAATTTTGATTTTGTAAAGTAGTGTTCTGTTTTCATTTTCCTAATTAGTTAGTGTTCTAGTTTTGTTTTCTGTTCTAAGCTAGGTGTTTTGTTCTAAGGGATTGGGTTGGGGTCAAAATCACCAAATTCCATCTCTAAGTACCAATTTTCAACAGCTTGACCAATTTAGTCGTAGTGGCATTTCGGTAAATTTTCTGCGACTTTCTTCGATTGGGCTGAAAATTGGTGGGTGGCCCTGGAAAAAATCACTAACCAATAGCTCTCTATAAGAGACTTACTACGGAGGTTTGGGGTCCAAATCGCCAAATTCCTTCTCTAAGTGTTGTTTTTTATTTTTTTTTATTTTCATGATTTTTAAAAATCACCAAAAAATTAGAATTTTTAGACTTTTTCTGTGGTGATTTGGTATTTTTTAAAAATCATTTTCATAGCTTTTGCAATTTCTAGGTCAATTTAGCTCGTCTCAACCTATTTTTACTATTCATCTTGTTTTTACTATTCACTTGTTGTTTCTTCCATTATGCATGACTAGGTTTATGGTTGGTAGTTTTTATTCATTTGATCCTGAAATAGATAGAACATTTCATAGGTTGAATAGGCATGGTAGCAATAGTGTAGCTGATCACCATAGGGTAGTTGACTTGAGTAGTGTAGAAGTTGATAGTGTTAGTTCTATTTCTCATTCTGTTGATTCTAAACTTGGTATTGTTTTTAATGATCCTTATTTTGACCTCATGGCTGACCATCAACATCAAGAAAGAACTTTGAGGGAGTTGGCTGCACTTGACATTGGTTTCCAACCTTTGTGCATCCAATATCCTAAAATTGATGTTGACTGTGAGCTCAAGTCTGGATTAATCCATTTGTTGCCCAAGTTTCATGGTCTTGTAGGTGAAGATCCTCATAAACATCTGAAGGAGTTTCATGTGGTCTGTTCCACTATGAGACCAAATGGTGTGCCTAAAGACTACATTAAGCTGAAGGTTTTTCCTTTCTTTTTTGTGGACTCTGCCAAGGACTGGTTGTACTTCAATCCAGTGCTTGTTAGAAGCTGGAATGATTTGAAGAGGCAATTCCTAAAGAAATTCTTCCCTACCTCTAGAATTGGGACAATCAGAAAAAACATTAGTGGCAATAGACAGATCTCTAAAGAGACTTTGTATGAGTACTGGGAGAGGTTTAACAAGTTGTGTGCAAGCTATCCTAATCATCGCATTAGTGAACAACTCCTCATCCAGTATTTCTATGAAGGATTGCTTCCCATGGAGAGAGGCATGGTTGATGCTGCTAGTGGAGGAGCTTTGATAGACAAGACCCCAGTTGTTGCTAGATAGTTGTTCTCCAACATGGCAGAGAATTTTCAATAGTTTACCACCAGAGCCTCATCTGCTGTTAGAGTTCATGAAGTGACCACTAATGCTTCTCACAGGCTAAAAAACAAGATCTTAGAGCTTACTTCCCTTGTTAGACAGCTAGCCATTGGCCAACAGCAACAAGTTGAGGCAATTAACCATCATGTATGGGGCATTTTCACTTCAACAGAACATTCTATAGATGCATGTCCTACTCTTCAAGAGACTGAAGATGTTGCTGGAATCAACATTGGCCAACAGTACAGACAGACCACCTCAACAAAAGTATGATCCTTATTCTTCTACATATAATGAGGGATGGAAGGATCACCCTAACCTAAAATTTGACGAGCACACATCGAACATGCCGTCAAAAGCAACTAAGTTTCCCAATAAATTTTGCAGTATAAGGATAACTCAGGTCATTTTCTCAAAGATACAATTCATCAAACACCTTGCATTCAATTCAAAATAGGGGGATTTTGTGTGATTTTCAAAAAATTAAGCAAACAGAGCAACTTAAATCAATAAACGAAAATAGAATCAAAGAGATACAACTCAAGAATCTATGCTTATGGAGAAATAATCATAGTTCCAGCAATGATAGATTAAATTCATGCTCATGAAATTCCAAACAATACGAAATTTAAGGCAATCACCTCACATTTATTCAAAAAAATTCAGATTACTATCGCATTCCTAATTTTCCCAAATTCACGTACGTATCATACTAAATCACAATCAATCAATTGCAATTGACCGAAATTCAGATTTCAATTCCCTAATCTAATCATTATCATACATTAAACAAGGAAATTGAAAATCAGAAAAAGGGAAAAAGGGTTTTCACGAGCATAATTCAAAATTGAGAATAGAGGAACTCATATTTACCCACAAGCACATGATCCTTGGGTTGCAAATGGATTTAGCCCTCTATGAAGATCTTCATGGGGGCTCCAATGGGGCTGCATGAAATTGGAGAAGAAAGGGGAGAAAAGAGAGGAGAGAAGAGAGCACTTTGAATTCTCAAGGTGAAGTTTTATAAAATGAAGTAGTATGTCCCTTTTACAAAGGGAAAAAACTATATATATAATGGACTAAAAACGTGGGCCTCCAAAGGAGGACTGAAACCCACTCAATAAAAGGCTACCTTAACTAACTAAAATTACCAAAAGGTTCCTATTTACAAACTAAACCCGAAATTATTATAAGTGCGGGACTGTAAGATTGAATCCCTGATTTGACCCCTGAAACGTCCAAATTGGCCAATCCTTATCAGACACGAAATTGTAGCTCTCCTCCTTAGATTTTGAACAAGACAAAAATCATCAAAATCGGAGACCTATGTCAAAGGTTATGGGCTTCACAAGAGACAGTGTCAAAAGCATCAATTAAACGTGACAACTAGCAATATTAGACACTTGGACCCAAAATGACCAAAACTCACAAAACTTAGCTAAAATGGTCAAAATGAGGTATAAAAACATGTGTAGACTATGCTAAATAAAACTCTAGACTATGCTAAAATACACTCTATCACATAGTTATAAGCTTGGTTTGCTTTTCATTTATGAACCTATGATTAATTTCTCTACTCTACCTAATAGGTTTTTTGACAAAATTGATTTCAGATTAGTTTCCACTAATAATAGGCCTTCTAGAATTCCTAGCATTTGGTGCCTATGTAATATCCATCTCAATCCCTCTTTGATTTGCATGACTTAGCAATTCATGTGTTTCTATACCATTTATGCATCACATTATGTATGTGGTTGGGGTTAGGGGTGCTCAAAATATAGTTATTTAATAACTATAACCATAACTACTAAATAACTAGATTTAAGATAGTTATTATAATTATAACTATAGATAGTTTTATAAAACTAGTTATAAATTGATATAACTAGTTGTTATTTTTAAAAACTAATTATATAACCAGTTATAAATATACAACTATTTACATAACCGGTTATTTATAAAATCAGTTATATAATCATATAACCAATTGTTATAAATAACCAATTATTTATAAAATCAGTTATATAATCATATAACCAGTTATTATAAATAACCAGTTACAGGAAGAAATGAGCAAATAGAAAGCAAGTTGTACCTGCATGAGTACATATATTAAATTGAAGATAGATTATGTTGTAGTTTCTTTGTTTACTTACATATGTTAGGACAAAAAAAGACAATAATACAAATGATTTAATAACAATTGCATAAAAGAAACACTCCACGGTCCTTCAATTCTTCCATTGTAGTCACTTATGACACCCAAAGAACAATGCTTCAAGAAAATTTGTCGAAGTTACTAGTATACCAATCAAAATGAAAAGACGCTGCTCAAAAGTTTTGAATTTAAAACCCCTTTATCGAAGAGTTGAGCTCCACCATTTTTGCAAAGAAAACTAGATTAACAATTCAAGTATCATGAATCATCATACAATATATCTTGTACAAATATAGAATTTAATGGATAATTATAAAATAAATTGGATTAGCAATTCAATTCAATTATCCTTTATTATGTTTATTAGCTAGAAAATAAAATTCACAACCTAATTAAATTTCTTATAATGATTAAAATAGGTAATTTTTTTCACAACGGTTGATTATGTCGGTTAACTAAAAGATACTCATCAATGAAAGTAAGCTTACTTCAATCCTCGTCAAGAGTAACATAGATTGCGCCACCGCAATCTTGTCAGGAGATCACTTCTCCAAAAAAATAACAATAAAAAGAAACAAAGAAATCCTATTAATATGATTTATCAAGACATAATCAAATAAGTAATAACATTATATTAAATATATTTTTTTATATCGCGTTACTCAATTTGGCCGATCTCTTCAATATCCTCTTTTGATGGAAATAGTGTAGGTGATCCTTTCAGCCAATCTTGTAAGCACACTAGTGCTTCCACTGTTTTATGCAATAAGCAACTACGATACAGATCAAACACCCGTCCTCCTATACTAAAGGCAGATTCAGATGGCACAGTGGAAGTAGATACAGCTAACACCTCTCTCGCCATGTTCCCATGAATTGGAAATCGAGTTGAATTTACTTTCCACCAATTTAGGATATCAAAGTTAGAATTCTTCCCTTCCTCTCTCTCTTCGTCCAAGTACTTTTTCAACTCAGATTTGGTAGTACTTGACTTGACATTAGTTGATCGCAAAAACTTAGCAAAGAAAGAGTTAGGATCAATAGTGAGTTCAGCAGATTAAGTTGGTTGAGAGTCACCTTGGGAACCCTCCCCCACCCTACCCTAAACTCTTCAAAAATGACCTCCAAACAATCATCTATTTTTTTTTAAGTCTTTTGCCACAGATGAAACAAAATTTTGCTTGATGAACCATGTTGGATACTCCATTTTGTATCTAGGGTCCAGCACAAAAGCAACTAACAACAACATGTTTAGGCTGTCAAGACTTCCCCAATACTTGTCATATTTCACCTTCATCCTTTTGGCCATTTCCTTTGTGCTTGAGTTTTCATTTATAGATTGAAACATTTTATTTATCCTCAACCCAATTGCAAAGACCTCTGCCATATACATGACTAGTAACATAAGAGGAACTAGATACGCATAAAGTGAATTCCTTAAACATTTTCAAAAACTTTAAGATTCCATGTGCTTCTTGCCAATCAATTGCAGTAGGCACACCCTTCCCCTGTCTAAGATTTTCACGATACTTGGATTCTCTAATCTCAAACTCAACAAATGCCTTTTCAAGCTTTAATGCGACACTCAACATATCATAGGTGGAATTGCACCTAGTCTCAACATCCAAAATAACATTGCCTTTGTATTCAATCTTACAATGTTTAACACATGTCTTGAATTTGCATTCCCTTGAAGGAGAAGACTTGACATATTTCACTACAGCACGAATTCTGAAAATGGAATCGTCAATTTCTTTTAGACCCTCCTTCACAATTAAATTTAAGATATGTGCACAACAACACACATGAATTTGGTCTCCATTCAAAACTAAATCATTCCAAGATCTTATCCTCATCTTTAAATGTTCAATCCCACAATCATTTGATGAGGCATTGTCTACTGTCACACCCAAAACACCAGTCAACCCCCAATTAGTCAAGGACTGTTCAAGCTTCTTCGCCATAATCTCTCATCAATGGCCCTTAACTTTGAAAAAGTTTAGAATTTTCCTTTGCAAGGTCCAGTTGTTGTCTATGAAATGACCAGCTATACATATGTAGCTCAAATTTTGGCATGAAGTCCAAAAATCAATTGCAAGGCATACACTTTGGCAATGCTGAGAAATAAACTTCTTCAATTTTTCCCTTTCAATATCCTAATCCATCAAAGCATCTTGTGTTAATGTATGACGAGAGATTGATTGAAATTTTGGTTGCATTACACTTATACATTCACGAAAGGCTTTATTCTCCACAAACTTAAAGGAAAGCTCCATGGATACAGCCATCTTCACAAGAGCTTTTCGACATTTCTTTTGGTCAAAATTGGCTTCTGAAGGGGAAGAAGCATTTGTTCTTGAGGAAGTAGATTTCAGCTTCTTGTGTGCTTCACTACCTGGATTAACCTTGCAATTCTTCTTCAAATGCATAGTCATGGAACTCATTTTGTAATTACAATTGAGTGGACGATTATAATGGTTGCATATAGCCTTTTTAGTTGATTTAGGATCTTGCGTGAAGTGATTCCAAACATTAGATTTGTTTTTACGCCCTCAACCATGATGTTGTTTCAAGAAGAAGTATTCGAGACAACAGTGTGCTCTACTTCCATAAAGTCCACAATATGATCGTCATCGGCCATGATTGTGGTCAATCCTCTATTAAAACAAATATAAGTTAAAAAAACACAAAGAAGCTAAGTGAACTACTTAGTCCAAAAAGTCATAGTCTAGACTTTAGACACACAATCACCACCAATCTAAGGCATAATTGACAAGTCAATAACAACAAATGTCAAGGAATATAAGGTGAAAAGAAGAAGTAAAGCACTGTATCCTAAATAAGCATAAGCCTTTAAAGCTTAAAGTAACTATACTTTCAAGATGATGCCATGGAATTAATAGAAAACATAGGAAACTTAATAAGAACAAAAAAAAAAATGGGTTGTGAAGTGAGAGGTAGACAACACAGCCAAAAAAAAATGAAGGAGAGTTAAAGATAAAATGCAAAAATCTAGGCTTGGCTAGAAAAGTTTTTGTGCTAAAAGGGGTATCATTGAGGTGGGGGGTACCCCCATTGGAGTTGCAGCTGTGATTTGTAGCAACAGTGGGTTGCAATGGCCACTCCAACAAAATATGACATGATGAGTAGCACAACATTACAATGAGATCTATACATACGATCATAATTCACTTATCTTCATAAGAAGATTCTTTGCCTGTGTATTGGAATGCTACACTAATAGTAAAAAATGAGATTAGTGGTTGGTGAAAGGGAGAATGGGAAGGACTTGAAGAATAACTAGGGAACCTATGTTCACAAAATTATATAACCAAAATTTATCTGAGAGGCAAGAGTTGATGAAAAATCCAATCATCAAAGAGTTGCACCTAGTGCTATTTATCTATCTTTGTCTTTACAATTTATACCCTTACTTTTTAAACAACGTTTTAGACTAACAAATGTATCAAAATTAAAGTCTCAAAGTTTTACGAACTAATGAATCAAAATTAAAGTCACTTACCATTTCACAAAGAGTTGCACATATTGCTATTGACTTCTTGCTCACAAATTTATACCCTTACTTTTTGGTAACATATTGAGTTTTTTTGTCAATTTCAAAGACGTTCAATGCCGAGGAAGAGGCAGAGGCACCAGTAATTCAGATATCAAGAAAAGAAAAATCCATCACCAAGAAATAGCAATTAAAAGTTAGATTTTGGTTGATTGCTTCTGGTTCTTGAGTCACTTTCTTCCAAAGTAAAGTCAAGAAATGAATAGCATTAGCATTCTTATTGTCATTGTCTAAACTTAGGTACAGTCAGAGATAGGAATCAAGATATACTACAAAACCATAAATAAAGCAAGTAATCAACAAACACCCATTTGAATAAACATAACAAAGACTCCAAAATTCATGGTCCTAGAATCAAAGAACACAAAAACAAAAAATACTCCATTTGTGATTTTAGCACCGTTCTTGGAATTGCTCAAAAAGGTGAAATTAATATCTGGGTACATAACTCATACTGAAAATCTCTTCTCTAATCTGAAAATCTTCAAGTGTGGATTCAACTCCGCTTCATTTCATTGCACTATTACTCCTTTTAGGGATCCGATTTGAGAAGGAGGAAAAGTTAAGGATTAGTGAAAACAAGAAAAAACAAGGTAGGGATTCAATTCTAGAACAAAAAAATTAGGGATTTAAGGAAAGCTATCTTACCTTTGTGGATGTATTTGTCGAAAGTCAGTGAAGAAAAAGCACACTAGCCAAACCCAACAAGTTATAAAAATAACCGGTTATTATATTGAATATAACTTTAACCATTTTTAAATAAAAATAAGTTATTTAAAATAACCATATTTATAAAACTAGTTATATTTTTATAACTATTTTAAAATAATCAGTTATTATGTAATTAGTTATGATCAATTATAGTTATTTTTTTAAAATTGGTTTGTTTAGCACCCCTAGACCTAGGGTTTATGGTTCTACTAATTACTCTAAAAGAAGGGAACTTTGGCGAGACCATTCTCTTTTGCAGGTACAACATAAAGGTTGTTGGCTTTTTCTAGGTGATTTTAATGCCATAATTAGGGCATATGAAAAGCTTGGTGGGAACAGTCCACCCAAGGCCCTAATGGAAGATTTTTTGAGCTGGACTAACCAACACCAACTCATTCATCCATGGTAATCAACTAACATGGATAAATGGCAGGAAAGGAAGGCTATGTATCTCAATGAAGCTTGATAGAGCCATTTACAACTAGTAGATGCTATTGGACTTCACCACTATAACCTGCTGCACCCTTACCTGCCACAGATCTGACCACCACCCCCTCCTTCTAAGACTTATGGTTGATATTGGCCTCTTTATTAGACATTTCAAATTCCATTCAATGTGACTTTACCACCTTGAATGCAAACAATTGCTGATTGACCTAGTAGTAACAACTACACGACTCACTTATGTTTGTTTTGAAGGAAAAATTAAAGAGGTTAAGAGAGATTTTTGAGCATGGAATTTAGCTATCTTTAGGAATTTCCATTAAAATGTTTGAAAAGCCAAGGCTAAGGTCGATACTTTCCAACAAGTGATCAACACTACTGGTGGACTCTCGGATGACCTTGCAGCTTAAGATTGCTTGGCACAAACTGAACTTCGCACCGCTATGCACTTTGAGGACTCATTCTAGAGGGAAAAAGCAAGGCTGAATTGAACCACTCAAGGTGATAGAAAAACTTCCTTCTTTCAAAGCTATGTTAACTATAAAAAGTCTACTAAGTAATTAACTTCTTTGATCATTCAGCATCAGTTGTCTTTTGACCAGAATAAAATTTGCAGCCATGTGCTTAGTTTCTTTTCTGATTTATACTCTATTGACAATAATTGCAATTTAGATAATCACTTACTTTATGTAATTCCCATATCAATCACTAATGAAGATAACTATATGCTTACTCAACTGCCTTCTAGAGAGGAGGTCAAGAATGTTGTCTTCTCCATTAACAGGGTCGAGCTCACTGATCAGTGCATCTTCAAGAGCAGTAGTTTGGATCGCTTTCTGCCAAATTTGCAAGAAAACACCTTTATATATGGTGTGAAGATTGAAGACTTGATTATATTTTTTGGTATTTGATTTTCTTCTCTTAGTCTTTCTAAGTTATTTTTTTCATTTAAGCCATAACATGAATGGATGTTGGCTTTGTATTGATTGTTTTAGACTTAGGATTATGTTCTTTTGTGTGCTATCTGCAAAATGTTTTAAACTCTTTGAAAACTTTTATCTCATTTAGTTAAGATGAACTGAACTTATTGATTCCTTAAACCTTTGCTTTTCTTTCAATTGGTATTCTAGGATAGGTTTTCCTAGGTAGTTGTATGAGGTTGTGATGGTGTCACACACTCATGTGTAGGTTCTTGTTTGGGTTGTGAACAAGATAGGTTTGCTGCGATTTGGATGTATTATTGTGTTTGTAACTATTGTAGATCATAGTGGAATTCCTTGGGTTTGAGGAAAACTGGATGTAGATCGTGTTATGATCGAACCAATATAAAAAGCTTGAGTCTTTCTTCTTATCCCTTCATCTCTCAATTACACTCTTGTTTACTTTATTATAAAACTCTATTTTTGAAAATCTTTTCGAACAAGATTGTGTTACTTGTGTTTCTGAATTATGAATCCATCTTCAACAAACTTATATAATCTTTGTGAAAAACTTCAAAAGGTGTGGTCGAATTGCTTTTATTTTTAAAAGAGGTACAAAATTTTTTAAATATCAATTCACCCCTCTCTTGATTTATCCGGCTATTTCTAACATGGTGAACACTACCATCGATCCCATTAAATAGTTTGCGTACCAAAAAAAAAAGCATTTTGTGGAATTCTTCTTTTTGTTCTTAATGGAGAATAACATAGACCGTGTGCTTGATATTTCACCTCCAAAAGAAAATTGGAAGGTCATTGTGCGAGTTGTACGACTTTCGACTGTCAAAGATTATCGAAGTCCAAGGTTTGAATGCATAGTCTTGTTTATCTATACTCATCTTTCAATATGCCTTTTTCTTCATCTACTCACTCAATAATTTCCTTTTTGGTTGTAGGGAGTTAGATTAAATGCATCTTTGAGGAAAATAGTTATATACAAATTCCAAAATTGTTTAGTAGAAGGTAATGTTTACTCGATTCAACTATTTGGTGTTTCGTATAATTCAAGGACCTTTCGAACATGTACTCACAAGTAAAAAATTAACTTCAACTTAAATACCAAAGTTGAGGAGGTTCAAAAATCAATAGTACCTAAAAGAATACGATTTTGTTTCTATAGCTAAAATTAATGGTCGGAAATGTGATGAAGACATCTCAGTGGGTAAGTTTTACTTCAAATTTAATGTTATCTATCTAGAGTTCAAAGGGTAAACTTTACTTTGCAAACTCTGAGTTTCTTATTTAATTCTTAGTTATTGAACTTTGTTTTTTTTCCTAGCACAGGGAAAAGATTGAGTGTAATATATTTGGAAATTATGTAGATGACCTCAACACTTTTCTAGCTTCTGGTGATGTTAACAATAGTGTTGTCATTATGCATTTAGCCAAGGTTAAATCCTTTCAAGGTATTTCAATAATTGTGTACTCTATTTCAAATGTGTTGTTGTCTTGTGCATTTAGCTAAAATATTACTGTTTCGATTTGTGTATATCTTATTTTTGAGATTGTTATTAAATTATGGTTTTTTTATTTTATTTTCACAAGACAAGATACATCTTCAAAATTGTATGATCTGTATCGAAATGTGAGGATGGTTTGATGCTTGCTAAGAGAATGCTAGAGAGTTTACAATCACCTAAATCTCAAGTGACTATGGAAGAAGACTTATTGAAACTTACTAGAGAAAGACTATTGAAGGAATCAAAGATGCAAAGAGGATCATTTAATATAATAATATTACTACTTTTCAATTATGAACCTTTACTCTGGATATATTTATTCATTGTCTTTACTCATATGTTGTTGGCTGATTTCACAAACATATAAAGGTGGGTTCCTATGTTGTTTTGGCCAAAGTCAACAACATAATTGAGGAATATTGGTTTTACATTGCTTGCCTTTGTAATAAGTTTGTTTATTCTGATTCTAAAATGTGACATTGTGAAAAGTGTGGTAGACATGTTGTCAAGGTTGTCTTGAGGTATTTTGGTTTTTCAATTTTCTATGCATTATGTTAATCGAAAGTGTAATTTATCATTCATTCTTTTAAATACAATTAATTAACTATTTTGGGTTAAATTGAAGGTACCGAGTCAAGGTGAGGATTATTGATCAAACTAATCTAGCCACATTTGTCATCTTTGACAAGGATGGAGCCACTCTATTGAACAAGTCAGCTATTGATTTGTATGAAATGCAACAAAGGGTAATTATGAATTTAAAAATTCCAAGTCCTTATAAAATGCAACTCTATGAATAGCTATTGATTACCATTTTAAATTAATGATAATGTTTGTGATGAAATTCATGTAGAGAGGCACTCCTAAAGATCTTCCTAGGGAGATTTTGGATTTGAAATGAAAATGTTGTGTGGAAAGTTACTGTTAAAAAAGGTTGCAATTCAAGGTTTGAACAAACTTTTGGGGCTAACAAAGTATGTAGTGATGTCAACATTGTGAGTAGTTTTAAAAAGTGAAATACACAAGAACACACTAGAAGGGGGGGATTGAATAGTGGGTTAAATAAAGTATTAAGCTAATATATCTTTTCAAGACAAAGCTTTTAAAACCTTTTCAAGATGCACAGAGTGCAAGATGAATAAATGTAAGCACAAGATAACAAGAATAGAATGCTTGTTTTTATACTGGTTCACTTAACCTCGAGCTACGTCCAATTCTCCTTTAACAAATGTTAAAGGGTTCCACTATAATCAACTGATTACAAACAAGTATTCTAATCTGCCACTTCTAGCTACAAGTATTATAAACCATTATTGGTTCTACATGTAAATCTCCCCCCTGAGATTATACTACCTAAGTATTGTTTGATCACTAAGCCACTCCTGGCTTTCTATTCAAATAATGAATAAGATTCAGACAACTCTGAAAGAGAGAATACAAATAAATTAATGAATCTCTATGAGCTTGTAGAAGATGATGTTTCTTTTCTCTTAGCTCTCTTTCTCACTTAGGGTTTTCAAGCTTTCTCGAAGTGTGCTTTCTTTTCATTTCGACTCTTGCTCACTTTCTCATCTTTCGTCAATAGTTTTTGTTAGTCTTCTTCTTGCATGGAAGCATCTATTTATAGCAGAGCTTCATGGATTTGAACGTTGAAGAAGATTTGATTCGTTGTCTCACAGTTGCGTGTTGAAGTTGCTTTAGCTTGAGCTTGATTATAGAAGAGCAGGCTTCTATTTTGTCACAACTCTACTTTAGCTTTTCATAGGTGTTCTTCTTGAGGCTGATTAGCCTTTTTAGTTGTACCTACTAGACTTCACATTTCACGAGACAAACAAACAGACATATGAGGTATATATGAAAAGTGTTTCAGTAAGATCTACCTCTCTTTCTGTTTTTAAACATAGCGTTCATAAAGTCAAGTTATAATAATTAAGCGCGTTGTCTGTTGAGCATAGAACTACTCACAGTCTAGTCAAGAAAGACTCTCATAGTCTGGTCTAACTTTCACATGGTCTGGTCCAACACTATAGCATAGTCTATTCCAAGACTTTTTCATGGTTTGGTCCAAGACTTTTGCATAGTTTGTCCCAAGACTTCTCTTAGTCTATTCTAAGACCATTACATGGTCTGTTCCATCATAACATTGTCTAATTAAAAGCACTTTGGATGTTTGATTTATTCTAAAATTATTTTTAGACATTCAATAACATTGAGTGAGATAGAAGAGATTCTGGATGCTGCCTGGTGAATCTATCTCCAGCTTTCAAATGAGGTTTACTCACACAGTGAACCATCTCAAAGGTCTCAGAAAAATGTTCGATGATGAGGAGATGAATGTCAAGTCTTGAAGAACATGAATAGAATGTGGCAACCAAAGGTTACTACAATTTCAGAAACACGGGATATGGCTACCATGACCAACGCTGAGCTGTTTGGAAAATTGAGAAAACATGAGATGGATATGACTTGAATGGCTGAAGAAGAGCACAAGGAGGAGAAATCAAAAGGCATAGCCTTGAAAGCTGAAAAACAATCTTCAAAACAGAGCGATGATGATGATATTGAAAGCAATTCAGATTTAGAAAACCTTACTCTCATTGTAAGAAAATTCAGAAATTTTATGAAGAAAAAGAAAGACTTTAGAAGCTCCAAAGGCAAAGGATATCCTCTTAAGAAGTTCGTGAAGAAAGGAGAATCATCCTCACCACCTACACATGCTTCGAGTACGGGAAACTAGGACATATCAAAGCTGATTGTCTAGATATAAAAAAGAAGCATAGTGGGGAAAGAAAGAAGTTCAAAGGAAGCTCTAAGAAAAAAGGAGCATACATCGCTTGGGAAGATAATGCATCCGACAATTTTGAAAGTGAAGAAGCCAACATTTGCCTAATGGCCAAGGATGAAAATAAGGTAGAAAGCAATGTAAGTATTTCTGAAAATGATCTTTCTAGTGATGAAAGCGATTGCAATTCTGACTATGAAAATATTGTTGAATTGAACAATGCTTTCAATGAATTGGTTGAAGAGTCCTGTTGTCTAGCCAAAGCAAACTGTCTTCTCAAAGGAAAAATTAAATGACATGTAGACAAAATGGCTCAAATGCAAAAGGATCTTTCAGACGTAAAATCTAAAAAAGAAAAACTTGAGTTTGAACACTCCTTTTGCAAAGCCAATGTTGCTTCTACTAGTCATTCAATATCATGTGAGCTTTGCAAAGATTTAAAGCTGAAAAATGAATATCTTTTGAAAACCTTAGCAAAGTTTATAGTTAGAAGAGACAGCCTTGATACTTTGCTTGGATTGCAAAAGAGAGCTTTTAACAAAACTGGGATTGGATTTTCAAATGGCTTTAATTAAAAACCTTTTAGAAATTTTATGAAATCATCCTAAGTGTCATTTATCACTTGCAATTATTGCATGCATAAGGGATATACTTCTAATAATTGCTTTATTAAGAAACATGGAGTGCCCAAGGGAGAATTTGAGTGGATTCCCAAGGTTATCCATGATGGCACTAACAACAAAGGACCCAAGACAATTTGGGTACCTAAGACCAACAACTAATCTATTTTGCAAGTATGTCATAAAGCCATAGAATCACAATGGTATCTTGATAGCAGTTGTTCAAGGCACATGATTGGAGACAAAGAAAAGTTTGTCACTCTTACTAAAAAACAAGGTGGATGGGTCACTTATGGAGACAACAACAAAGGAAGAATCATGGGTGAAGGTAACATAGGTAATTCTTCCTCAATTATAACTGAAAAAGTCTTGTTTGTTGATGGGTTGAAGCACAACCTTCTTAGCATTAGTCAGCTTTCTGATAAAGGGTATGGAGTATCTTTTGATCATTCAAAGTGCTTGATTGGTGATAAGCAAGGAAATGCTAAACTAGTTGGCAAGAGAATTCAGAATGTGTATGTGCTTGACTTTGAAAAATCCAATTCTTTTGAAAACTGCCTTTTAAGAAAAGTTGACACTTCTTGGCTTTGGCAAAAAAGAATGGCACAAATACATATGAATCATCTCAACAAGCTTATTTCTAAAGACTTAGTGATTGGCCTCCCAAAACAAAAATACTCAAAAGAGGGTCTATGTAAAGCTTGTCAAAGAGGGAAACAAACCAAAACATCTTTTAAATCTAAAAACATTGTTTCTACTTGCAAGCCTCTTGAGCTATTGCATATGGATCTCTTTGGTCCTTCAAGGACAATGAGTATAGGCGGGAATCTCTATGTGCTTGTTGTAATTGATGATTACTCTAGATTCTCTTGGACTTTCTTTTTGAGACATAAGAATGAAGCTGTCAAATCTTTTGTTAAATTTGACAAGCAAATTTAGAATGAGAAAAACCTTTCTATAATTTCATTAAGAAGTGATCATGGGAAAGAATTTCAAAATGAAGCCTTTTTTGACTTTTACGATATTGCGTGAACAGTACCGCATCTCTACAAAGCTACTGTTCACCATCGCCGACCAATCTTTTTCTTCAATTTTTTTTCAAAGCGTCATGAATATTGCGTGAACAGTACTGCACCTTTACAAAGTTGCTATTCACCATTGCCGACCAATCTTTTTCTTCAATTTTTTTTTCAAAGCGTCGTGAATATTGAGTGAATAGTATCGCACCTTTGCGAAGCTGCTATTCACCATTGTCAACTAATCTTTTTCTTGGCACAATCACACCAGATCAAGTGCCAAAGCTGAACAATACTACATCTTTACAAAGCTGCTGTTCCTCATTGTTGACCAATCTTTTTCCCAACACAATTACACTAGATCAAGTGCCGAAGTTGAATATCGAATAGTGCGTGCACACTACCGCATATAACATTTGTAACAAGCTTAGCCCATATGACATATATGCTTCAGCTTGAGGGGGAGTGTTAGAATATATATTATCTTTATATTATCTTGGTAGTTATTATCTTTATATTATCTTCATAGTTATTATCTTTATATTATCTTGTTAGTTATTATTTATCTTTATTTTCATATGATGTAATCAAGAGGGTTTCCTCAATATAAATAGAGAAGAGGTGTGGCTTTCTCCAAAAAAAAAAAAAACACTATGAAAATAATATAAAGATAATAACTACCAAGATAATATATATTCTAACATACGAAAACCATGGCATCAAACATAATTTTTTAGCCCCTAGGATGCCACAGCAGGATGCTGTGATTGAGAGGAAAAATCGTTCTCTTGAAGAACTAGCTAGAAGTATTTTAAATGAAGCTAGTCTTCCAAAATACTTTTGGGCAAATGTTGTGTCTACCACTTGTTACATTTTAAACCACGTCATGATAAGACCCATTTTAAAGAAAATCTCATATGAACTCTTTAATGATAGAAAACCAAACATTGGTCACTTACGTGTATTTGGCTGTAAATGCTTTGTTTTAAATAATGGGAAAGAGTCTTTTGGCAAATTTGATGCAAAGGCTAATGCAGCTATCTTCTTAGGCTACTCTTTATCTAGTAAAGCTTATAGAGTCTATAACAAGAGAACTTTGGTAATTGAAGAATCTGTGCATATTGCTTTTGATGAGTCTAACTCCAAGTTGGAGGAAGATGTGCTTTGTAATGATTATACAGGTTCCATATATAATGACTTAACTAAACCTCAAACACAAGAGCCACCTCCATTTACCTCCGTTGAAGACTCAAATGCACCAACTGTCTCTCCAACTGATCATGAACTACCAAAGGAGTGGAAACAATCTAGAAATCTCTCACTAAGTGCGTGTTACGCAACAAGAGTGATACTTTAGGAATCATAACTCATAACAAAGCCAGACTTGTAGTTAAAGGCTATAATCAGCAAGAAGGAATCGACTACGACGAGACATATGCTCCAGTGGCAAGATTAGAAGGTGTCCGTCTCCTTCTAGCTTATGCGTGCCACAAGGAAATTTAGCTTTTCCAAATGGATGTGAATAACACTTTTTTGAATGGCCTCATAGAAGAAGAGGTGTATGTATCACAACCTCCTGGCTTTACTGATCCCATCAGTCCAAATCATGTCTACCAACTCAAGAAAGCCCTCTATGACCTTAAGCAAGCACCAAGACAATGGTATGAAAGGCTAAGTAATTTCTTGATTGAAGATAATTTTGTAAGAGGTCAAGTAGACAAATTTTTTTATAAAGCATCCAAAATCCCATATTCGCTTAGTTCAAATTTATGTCGATGGCATCATATTTGGATCCACTAATCAAACTCTTTGTAAGAAATTTGTGGAAGGTATGCAGGGGGAATTTGAAATGTCCATGATGGGTGAACTGAAATATTTTCTTAGACTTGAGGTCAAAGACATGACTTAAGGCATTTTTCTTCACCAAAGCAAATATTGCAAAGACTTGCTCAAGAAATTTAAGATGGACAACTGCGAAGAAGCATTAACTCCATTGGCAACCTCTTGCTATTTGTATGTTGATGAGAAAGGTAAAAGTGTTGATCAAACACTATCGTGGTATGATAGGGTCCATTCTCTACTTAATGTCTAGTCGTCCAAATATAATGTTCAGTGTATGCATGTGTGCTAGGTACCAATCCAACCCTAAGGAATCCCACCTCATAATTGTAAAATGTATCCTAAAGTACCTTAGTGGCACCTTAGACATAGGATTGTGGTATCCCAAGAGTGTCCAACCAACACTCACAAGTTATTTGGATTTAGACTTTGCTAGCTATAAATTGGATAGGAAGAGCACAAGTGGTACTTGTCATCTTTTTGGGAATAGCTTCGTGTCTTGGTATAGCAAGAAACAAGCTTGTGTATCCATATCTATAGCTGAGGCTAAGTACATAGCTGTTGGGAGCTGTTGTGCTCAATCACTTTGGCTCAAATAACAACTCCTAGATCTTGGGCTAAAATTTGAAACCATCCCTTTGATGTGTGACAACACCAGTGCCATTAACATCTCTAAGAATCCTATCATGCATTCCCAAACCAAACACATTGAGATTAGGCATCACTTTATTAGAGACTATATACAAAAGGGTGATTGCAGTATAGAGTTTGTAGAAACCAACCTTCAATTGGCTGATATCTTTACCAAACCTCTACCTAGAGAGAGGATGTATTTTCTTAGGAATGAGCTTGGCATTATAAGTGAGTCTTCACTCACTTAGCCATAAAGAATACATCAACCAACTTAGCCTTGCTTGAGTGTGAAATATTATGTTTACTTGTTGGTTGTTATTGCAAAGACATTTTAAAACTGATATACTCTATTTTTTCAATTTTACATCTGTCATACACTCTAATCGATTACATGCAATTTTTTTTAGTGGTTTGAATTTTAAACACTGCCAGGGTGTTTAGGAATAGAGCTCTGCCAAGGTTTCTCTCCTTAAGCCTCTCCCATGATCGTCCAGCCATATGTCATCCCTTGGAGGTGCCTTGTTTCACATGACACACCCTCCCCTCCTCCTCCATCTGCTCCTGATCCTGGTCGGGCTTTTGCAACCTCTTTACTGCCTCGCAAATCCTTCGCAGCTGCATTGTGGCACACATGCGACTATTCCCCTAAGCCAATTACCAACACAGTGCTTGAAGGGTGATTCAATTGCCATTAAGATCCTTGAGGAAGAGTACCAAGCCGGCCTAGAGACGTGCAAGTCTTACTTACATGCACATCTACTCCTTTCTAAGGAAAGGAAACCTCTAAGGATTCATGAATTGAAGGATCAAATCGCAAAGCAATGGGTGCTCTTCGATGATTGGCACATGGTGGCTATTGGAAGAGGTTTTTTCGAATTCTCATTCTCTAATCTTGATGATTTGCGTCATATTTTAGCTATTGGATCCTAGAACCTAGGAATGGGTGTTCTGCATGTTTTTGCATGATCTACAGACTTTAATCCTAGCCTAGTTAAACAAACTAATGTCCAATGTTGGGTTAGGGTTCATGATTTACCACAAGAGTATTGGCGGCCTAAAATCCTCTTTGCTATTGTAAGAGGTATTGGAACACCCTTGGTCGTGGATGAGGCTACATCTTAACATTCTTTTGGGCACTTCGCACGAGTTCTTGTTGACTTGGATCTCAAGCAACCAATTCAAGAACAACTCTTAGTTGAGAGAGATGGTTTTGCTTTCTTTGTGAATTTGGTTTATGAGAGGCTCCCAAAATTTTGTAACACATGTCAAATTATTGGGCATTTTGTGTCTAATTGTAGACATTTGTGTGAGAAATCAATTGGAAAACAAGCCAAATCGAGGGAGAGAATGTTAGAACCAAGACATTGGATGATGTTTGGCCCTTAATCCTTTAATGGGTTTTGATGATAACAAATGTGATAATATTTGATCAATTAATGATTTGAAATTAAGTAATTTTAGGGAATCAAAATTGATCAACAAACAAATGGTATAATCTCTCAATAGCACTCTTTGTTTTAATTGTCTGATAACTCGTAATAACTTATCAAACACTATAAATGCTTTTAATTAGACTAAAATAAGCTTTGGAACTATCCATGCAAAATTCATAAGATTAGACGGTACAGTCTTGGAACAGACCATGCTAAGTCTTGGAAAGACTCATGCAAAGTCTAAGACCGAGACCATACAACAGTCTTGGACAGACTATGTGAAGTCTTGGGACAAACAACACAAGTCTAGGACCAGACTATGCATATGTATTGGACCAGACCATGTATGGAATATGGTTAGACAACAAATAGTCAAAATAGACCATGATTAAGCCAGGCCAAACGATGTCCAAAGCTAGACCAAACCATGTCTTTCATTCCAGACCATGCTTAGTCAGACCAGACTATGTTTGTTAAGGCAAACGTTGTCTGTGTAGGAATAGACCATGCTTAGTTAGACCAAACTGTGTCTGTTAAGCCAAACGTTGTCTATGTAGGAACAGAATATGATCTGTCATATGTGCTAAAGAATATATGCTTTATAATTAATTCTTTACACAAATAAAGGCATTGTTGTTACAGAAAGAAAGAGAGATACTCTCTAAACTTACTTTCTTCTATTCCTCGTATTGCTTACATGTCTCGAATTGTGTGAAGTGTGTAGGTATAACCAAAAGACTAATCAGCATTGAGATGCACACCTTAAGCTAAAAGTCAACTGTGACAGAGATAAAAACCTACTGCAGTCACATCAAGCACAGTCAAAACAACTTCAACACTCTTCTGTGAGACAACGGAAACCTATCTTCTCCAACGTTCAAATCCATGAAGCTCATTATATAAAAATGCTTCCATGCAACGAGAAGATGAGGATGATGAAATACTAAGGAAAAAAAAGAAACCATTCAAAGCAATAAAAAAAAAGCAAGCAAAGCACCTTCAGAAAAAGAAAAAGAAACACGAGCTGAGAGAAAAGAGAATTCCCATCTTCTACAAGCTCATACAGATTCAACACTTGTTCTTATCCTCTCTTTGAGAGTTATTTGAATCTTATACATATTTGTATAGAAAGCCAGGAGTGGCTTAGTGATAAAAGAATACTTGGGAAGTATAATCTCAGGGGAGATTCATACTTATAACCAAAAGTGGTTTAGAATACTTGTAGCCAGTAGTAGCATAGAGAATACTTGTAGCCAGAAGTGGCAGTGAAGAATACTTGTTTTGTAATCAATTGATTATAGTGGAACCCTTTAACAGTCGTTAAAGGAGAACTGGACGTAGCTCTGGTTGATTGAACCAGTATAAAACAAGCTCTCATTTGTTGTCTTGTGATTACATATATTTATCTTGACTATCGTGCTCTTTTGGAAAGGTTTTCAAAGCTTTGCTTTGCAAGGATATATTTGTTGATTTAAACTTACATATATCCAAGAAGGCTACTTGTGAACTAATAGTATTTGCGAAAAAAAATTTAACCCACTATTCAACCCCCCCTTCTAGTGTGTTTTTATGTATTTTAGAGAACCTATCTTCCTAAGGCTATAGAGGAATCTAATCTAGCACATAATGCCTCCCTTGGAGGCCGAGATGATCTTGCTACAAATCAAGAGTTGAATTCCAATGATTCAATTAGCCAAATAGTTGTATAGCTTGTGGTCCCTAATGTTGCAGAGCATGAGGTTCCTCTTGCCCAACATACAAACCCGAGAGAGAATTCTGGACATGTGGCTGCGTTGCATCAAGAGAATTTTGCTACCAGCCCTCATGGTGCACTTGATGAAAGGGTTGCTCATAGTACTACTTCTTTGGGAGAGGGTTCTGCACATGTGAAGAGGGCTACTGTCCATAGAGCCTCTCCTCATGGTGAGAATGTTGCGCATGATACGAGGGAAGTTCTTAATGCATTTGATAAGGCTACCCTAAAAGAGAGGGCTGCATTAGATGAAGGAGCTGTCCATAGTGCCACCATGCTTGGTTGTGAGCAGGCTGCGCATGTACATAAGGATGCCCCTAGCCCTTCTCATGGGGAAGGGATTGCACTTGCTACAAATGTTGCTCAAAATTTCAATTTAGGAGGACAATTTGTACATCCATCTTGGAATGAGATAGAGGATTCGGATTCAAATTATATTTCAGATTTAGCCTACGTGAATGTGATTTCTGTAGAGGCAGACACCACTCCTTCAAACGTGCAGCCAAACATGCAGCAAGTTTCTAAATTATGGGTGGATGATAATAATGAATCAGAAGAGACAAGTGGTGATGATGATGACAAAGCGCCAACAAGTCTTGATGCATTGATTCAAGATGGTTTCAGTCCTGTAATTTCTAAAGCTAACAAGAAAAAGAAACGCAGCAACAACAACGGAAACGTTACAACACCAGACGTGGTGCAACCTCAGGACTTAAATGAATATTCTTTTCTAGAATGCAAGGGGCCTAGCCAATGCAGAATCTAAGCGGGTCTTATCTTCTATATGTAAGACTCATAAACCTGCTTTGGTTTTTATTTCTTGTTAGAATATATATTATCTTGGTAGTTATTATCTTTATATTATCTTCATAGTTATTATCTTTATATTATCTTGTTAGTTATTATTATTATTTTTTTTTAGGCAATCTTTTTCTTCAATTTTTTTTTTCAAAACGCCATGAATATTGCGTGAACAATACCGCATCTCTACAAAGCTACTTTCACCATTGCCGACCAATCTTTCGTTTTTTTTTCAAAGAGTCGTGAATATTGTGTGAACAATACTGCACATCTACAAAGTTGTTGTTCACCATTGCCGACCAATCTTTTTTGTTTTTTCAAAGCGTCGTGAATAGTGTGTGACCAATACCGCATCTCTACAAAGCTGTTGTTCCTCATTGCTGACCAATCTTTTTCCTGGTGCAATCACACCAAATCAAGTGCCGAAGCTGAATATCGAATAATGCGTGCACACTACCACATATGACATTTGTAACAAGCATAGCTCATATGACATATATGCTCCAGCTTGAGGGGGAGTGTTAGAATATATATTATCTTGGTAGTTATTATCTTTATATTATCTTCATAGTTATTATCTTTATATTATCTTGTTAGTTATTATTTATCTTTATCTTCATATTTCTGAACCTATGATTTTGGATAGATTGCCTTCAAATTATCTTGCCCAATTTAATTTGAAGCTTTTTGAGACAAATTTTAGGATTAATCTTATTCCTAACCTTTGGTGTTTTTGCACTAATGATGTTTTTGTTAATTTGCTCTCTTCTGGTGACCAATTCATTGTTATTTTTGTTTTGAGAGATGGGGTGGTAACATATGTGGTTGCAATTTATGGTGCTACAACTTATATTAAGTGTCAGGCTTTATGGCAAGACCTTTCTCAGTTGCAGCTTGCTTCTCCGGGGGCTTGGGCCTTTATTGGTGATTTTAATGCCGTTCTTACAGCTTGGGCCTTTATGCTTGGCCTATCTCTTTACTAAAGACCATTGAAATGTGGATGCGAAGCTTCTTATGGTTTGGTGATATCAACACCAAAAAGCTAGCAATAGTTGCTTGGGAGCAAAATTGCAAACCCTTGCAAGAGGGTGGGCTAGGCCTAAAGTCAATTCTTAAGTTGAATGAGGTAGCACTCTTAAAGCTATGTTGGGGAATGAAGTTTTCAAAATCATCATGGGCTCAAATGCTATGTGGTCGATTTATCCGCAATGGTCACCTTATAACTACATATAGGCACTCCTCTATATGGACCTCCATCAAGAAATTTTGGAATACCCGCTCTCTTCATTCAAGCTGGGTGGTCAACTCGGGTAGGAGTATCAATTTTTGGTTGGACCACTAGTGCTTTGACCTTTCTATTGCGAAAATGCTTTACCTTCCATGACGCATTAGTGTACACTTACAGGCTACAGTTCGTGACTTTGTGGTCAATGGAGCTTGGTTTATCCCAGATTCATTGTTACGCAGGCTCCTGCAGCTTGCTCCTACTTTATCTCGTATATCTCCGCCATGCAATGGATATTTAGAACCCAACCAACCAATTTGGCAACCATCCTCAATTAGGACCTTGACATTTAAGGAGGCCTTTCGATTTGTATGTCCCCCTGACCAACAGCCTGTCTAAACAGCAGATTTGTGGTCTAGACACATCCCTCCCTCCAGAGTGTTTGTTCTTTGGCGCATCATCCATAAGCGGCTTCCCACTAATGATATACTCCAATCATGGGGCTGCATTGGAGTCTCTATCTGCAATAATTGTGGGATCACTAGAGAAACACTTAAGCACGTATTTTTGCATCATAATTATACTTCTAAGATCTGGACTTGGCTTCAGGCTACTCTTTCATTACAACTTGATCTCAGTTCCCCGCTTTCGATTGTTAGGATCAGCCGGGTGACTATCAAGAGGGCGAGCGAGGGGGGTGAATTGATTAAATGTAAAATGATAGATTTTGATAAAAACGTTTTCAAAGCATGTTATATTGAATGAATAAACCAGAAACACAATCTCAGCTTATGATAGAATTGATTAGAACAATTAAACTTGATAAATATCAAAAACTAAATTGACAAAGATTAAGGATAAAGAGATTGAGCCTGTTGATTTATAATGGTTCGATTAACCACCGATCTACATCCAGTTCTCCCTTTCACCAAGGGGTTCCACTATGAATTTGATTACATACACCATGCACACACAATTCATAGCAAATCTTGATTTCACAACCTAAAATAGGAACCTAGAAAACTGAATGTGAAAACACCATTCACCATCCAATTTCTAAACTCTAGAACAACACGATTCTAGAAACAAAATTAGAAACACCATCTAATTTCAAAATAGCATCTAGGAACGAAATTCCTACAATGCAAATCAAACAAGATCAATGAAAAGATTCAAGAATGAAAACACCTTTATGTGCTAATATATCTTGATATAAGATTAGTTGAGAAACTCCAATGTGAGTGTGTATAGCAGTCAAGAACAATCGCTTGAATCACCTCAATTCATGAAAGAACAGGAGAGGACTATAGTTGTATGGGCTCAGAGGTTTAATCTCAAATGGGTATAGCAGTAAAAGCAATATTGAGTTTTTCTGAAACTCAAGAGATTAAGTGATGTGCAGAAGAAAGACAGAGAATGTTCAGAGCAATATCAAATCTGAAAATCAAATCAAAGATTTGGATTTTGACAATTGAAAGAATGAAAAGATATTGTGAAAGTTGGTCTCTCTTCACAGAATGCTATGGGTTCAAATATATAGAATGGGTCAAAAAGATTCGGAGTTAGTTAGACAAAGAATGAGTGTTGGAGATCTTTCAAAATGACCATTATACCAGATATAATCGATTGTAATAAGGTGTAGTCGATTATCCCGTGTATCAGAATATGATTTAAACTTGTTGTCATCTATTGTAATCGATTGCAGTAGACTTGTAATCGATTGCAAACAAGACAGAGCCAATTCTGAATCTCAAAGATCATCTAGTAATCGATTGCAATTGGATGGTAATCAATTGCAAATGAAACAAAGCAATTTCTGAACCTCAGAGATTGTCTTGTAATCAATTGCAACTTGATGGTAATCGATTGCAATTGAAATAGAACAATATCTGAAATTTGAAATTAGCATTGTAATCGATTGCAATGGTTAGTAATCGATTAATCCGATACCAGAGATGGTTCAAAACTGATTTGGCCATCTAGTAATCGATTCCCACAATGTGTAATCAATTGCAATTCTCAGAGTAAGTTCCTAAGTAAGCAAATCATCTAATGATGCTAGAGATAATAGAAAACAGGGCAAATCAAGCATCAAGTAAGAATAGTATGGCTTAGTCTATAACAAACAATACAATGCCATAATCCATACATGTTATGGCATAAAATAGAAAATACTAGACTAAGAGAACGGAGAGAACTTAAGGTATGAAGATACCAAAAATCTAAAATGAAGACACGTCAATCTTCATCAATCCTTAATGTGCTTCAATTTTATCATAAAGGTCAGCTTCGAGATTTTCTTCAATCTGCCATTCTACATGCATTCTGGGTAATTTGGCAAGCCAGAAATCATCTTCACTTTCGAAATGCTAGACTCTCGTATGAATATGCTATCTCGTTGATTAGAGTTGGCACTATTCTTTCAGCTCAAACTTCATCTAATTGCTCCATGGAATTAACTCTCCTTCAGTCTTTTGGGATCTCTCCTCACTTGTCGAGGGCTCCTAAGATCAAGCAAGTCCTTTGGCACCCCCTACGGTTGGCTTCTACAAATGTTATACGGATGGCACGGCTTGTGGTAGCCCTGGGTTTGTTAGGGCAGGTGGTATATTTTGGAATTATCAGCATTTCTTGGTACCCAAAGCGCTTTCTATGTTGAGTTATATGCAGCACTTTGTGCGATTGAACAAGCCTGTGCTCGTAGTTGGTCTAATCTTTAAATTGAAAGTGATTCTCAACTGCTGGTGAATGCCTTTTATAAACCAAAGCTCATTCCTTGGTGTCTTAGAGGACGATGGAATCGTATGAGATTTAATTCTCATCATATGCATATAGTCATTACTCATATCTTTTGAGAGGGCAATTAGTGTGTTGACAATATTGCTAATTTTGGAATAGATTCTATAATTGATTTATTTGGGGGGATACCCCTCCTAGTTTTCTTTCAGTTAGTTTTGCCTGTGATTTCTATGGGCTTCCTAACTTTCGCTTTTGTTAATTTGGTTGGGTTTTGGCCTAGTTCCCCCAACAACTCTTGTCATTCTTTTTTATCTATTTAATAATACACAGTCTGGATCGGGGGATGGGGTGGTTGTGGGGGTGCCAACATAATTGGGATATTTACAACTTCTCTTGAGGTTCTTTAGGTATGAATTTCATTCAAAAAACCGATTACATGCAATTTAAATCGATTACATATGTGTTCTGCTTTCAGAAATTTTCATGAAAAACACGAGTTAATCGATTACAAGGTAAAGTAATCGATTACCATGAGACATCTGGAGTTGTCAATTCTCTCTGTCAATAAAGAAATCGATTACCATAAGCTACCAATCGGTTAGGACATCAGATATATATCAAGAATCATCATTGATAGTCGAGTTAATCGATTACAACAGTATGGGAATCGATTACAAGCACCAGAAATTCAAAACCACATGCCTTGTATCTCAAGCAATCGATTAGAGCATGCTGCCAATCGATTACCACATCATTTTTTCACTTTAGAACACTCTCTACACTAAGGAAATCGATTACAACCAGAGGCAATTGATTGCCATGCTACTGACAGCCACTTAAAACCCTAAATCAGAAGTCCATTCCCTCCAAACACGAACCCACTATGAAAGCTATCAAAGAAATTGAAAGTATTGAGTACAACAAAATAGACTTCTACAAAGAAATGGTTCGTGACCCCAATGTTCCTAATTGAAACCGCTTCCCAGTTGGTCGAATGAAAATAAAAGATCGCCTACTTGCATATGTTCTTTTGTGGATTGTGGATTGTGTCATAGAGCCCTTTCAGAGGATGATTTACTGCTGTTGTTCCTCATGAAGAAAGGTTACCAAGTCAACTAGATCTTCACCATTATAGATCATATGCAAAAAATTAGCAATTCGAATGACTTCAAAGTTGCATATCCCGTGTTAGTCTCTCGCATCCTTGATCACTTTGGTGTCAAAAGTGATGATGTGGTGGAAGACTTTGCCTGTCCAGAAGTTGAACTTTCAAGCAAACATCTGAAGCAAATGGCTTTAGTATTGATCAACGTAGGTTGGGAACACAAGGAAGGCACTACAACTGAAGAAGATGCCGATCAACCTAAACCGTCCAATGCTCAAGCTGGGCAACCTCCTCAACTATCTACATTTGAGGCAACTATCGTGGACAAGCTGAATCAAATTATGCAAGCTTAGCAAGAACTTTCAAGGGTTGAAAATGAACACTACTTAGAGATATGGTACAACCTCAACAAAATATCAAGACATCTTAAAGCCCTTCAACCAATCGATTCTGAAGATCTTGATGAAGATTGAAGCTCAAGATGTCTCAGCTCTATCATTATTTTTGCATTTCTTTCTTATGAATTTTACATTTCTATAGTTTTAATCTTGTTCGAACAATTATCTTTTCATTGCAATGCAACTATTTCTGTTTTATATATCTATTTCTTTTCTTAACCTTTTAGTGATTTGAAAACCAATAAAGGCTACCAAATTTTTGTGATAGGTGTCAGATTATAGGGCACTCTTTATCTAATTGCAGGCATATGCGGGAGAGACCAGCAGATAAACAAGTCGAGCAAAAAAGAGCAGATGTATGTTCCTAAGACTAAAGGTGGTGCAACCACGATCCCTAATGCTTCCCATGTGGTTCAAGCTTCCCTGGGAGAGCTAGAACCAATTGAGACTTGCTCGAGGGTTCTCCCTGCCCAGGAGCAAGACCAACCAGCTAAAAATCAGCCTATGGATCAGTCTCTTGAGGCTTTGGTTGCTACCCCTGACCAGGGTGCTAATTCCCTTAAGACGGTGCATTCTAGCCATATTTCACAGGGTGAGTCTACGGATTAGTGAACAAATCCTATTCCCCAGGAAGAGAACTCTGGACGCAGGACTTTGCACCATGAGGACTTGGCCTCAATTGCTGCCTCCCCTTTTCCTCAGGATGAGTGTGATACACATAATGATACTGTGGCACAAAATGCCTTGACTTCTCATGATGAACCTGCTTTTGAAGGGCCTACACCAAACTCAGGAAGTGGAATGTTTGTTCACCCATCTTGGTGCGTTGAAAATGTCTCCGATTCTGAGCATGTGTCTGACTCGGCCACAGTTGTTTCAATTGTGAATGCCACCACTCCTCCAAGAATCCAAAAAGATTTGGCGAGAGTCTCAAAATTTTGGGCAAATGATAATGAGGATCTGGATGATGATGAGGATCATGATGTGGATGATAATGAAGACGTACCAACTGGCCTTGAGGATTTAATTCTGGATGGTTTCACTTCGGTCATATCTAAGGCCAGTAAGAAAAAGTAGTAGCAGCAGCAAAGGAATGAAGATTCTTTTATGGAATGCACAAGGCCTAGCCAATGCGAATCTAGGCATGTCTTATTAGCTGTGTAAGACTCATAAACTTGACTTGGTTTTTATCTTTGAACCTATGATCTTTGTTGATAGATTGCCTTTAAATTATCTCTCGCAATTTAATTTAAAGCTTTTTGAAACTAATGTTAGAAAAAATCTCATCCCTAATCTTTGGTGTTTTTGCACTGATGATATTTCTCCTACCTTGCTTTCGATGGGGGATCAATTTATTGCTCTTTCTTTAGCAAGGGCTGGTGCTTCTTTCAATGTGGTGGCGGTGTATGGTGCCACTACTTACATTAAGTGGCGGACTTTGTGGCAGGACCTTTCTCAGTTGCAAATTAGTTCTCCGAGGGCCTGGTCTTTTATTGGTGACTTTAATGCCATCCTTGAAGATTGACGCCTCTCCATCCAGATTTTTGGTATCTTCATACCTTAAGTCTTTTCCGTTCATTTGTCTTAGTCTTTTCTTTTTTAAGCCATAGCATGTATGGATGATGGCTTTGTATTGTTTGTTTTAAACTAAGTTAAGCGTATATGCTAGGATGACTTGCATTCTTTTTTATATCCTCTATCTCTAGCATCAAAAGATGATTTGCTATCTTAAGAACATAATCTGAGAATTGCAATCGATTACACAAGCTTGGAATCGATTACCAGATGGGCCCAAATCTTTTTAAAACCATCTCTGGTATCAGGTTAATCGATTGCCACAAGTGCCAATCGATTACAATGCTATTTTGAAAACTCAAAAATTGCTCTATTTCAATTGCAATTGATTACCATCTTTCTGCAACTGATTACAATTCAATTTCTAATACTCAGAATTGGTTCTGTCTCAATTGCAATTGATTACCTTATTGTTGCAATCGATTACAATAGATGACAGAAAGTATAAATCATCTGTTGATAACGGTCAATCGATTATAACTGGTATAACGATCAATTTGAAAGATTTCCAAGAACTGATCTTTGTCTAACAAAATCTGAATCTTTTTGAGCCATCCTATGTATTTGAACTCAAAGCATTTTCTGTGCAGAGAGAGACCTTAATTCACATATCTTTTCTCTTATTTCTTCACTTGTCAAAATCCAAATCTTTTGATTTGATTCTTAGATTAGATAAATTCTCAGAAAAGCTTTCTTTGGTTCTACACTTGTGATATTCACTTTGAGTTTCAGAAAAACTCTCATTGCTTACACAGCTATACCCTGTTGAGATTAAACCTCGGAGCCCATACAACTATATCTCTTTCTTGTTCATCTATGAATTGAAGTTTTTCAAAAACTGATCTTTACCTGCTATATTCATTCACATTGGAGTTCTTCAAATTGATCCTATATCAGCTATATCAACACGTTTAAGGTGTTTTCGTTCTTTGTGTCTTTTCTTTTATTCTTGTTTGTTTGGCATTGTAGGAAGAGGATTCCTAAATTCTGTGATGGATTAAGGAAAGGTTTTCCTAATCTTTGTTTCTAGAAAGGGTTTTTCTAGTGGTAGAACTTGAATGTTGATGGTGTTTTCACATTCAGTTTTAGGTTCCTGTTTCAGGTTGTTATTCAGGATTTTTTGTGAAATTTGTGTGCATGGTGTATGTAACTCTTTTCATAGTGGAACTCTTTGTTATAAGGAAGAACTGAATGTAGATTGGTGGTTGATCGAACTAGTATAAACCTTCAGGCTTTATTCTCTATCCCTTCATCTCTTTATTTCAATATTGATCTTTATCTTTGCTTTAATTGTTCTAGCAAAATCTATTTTCGTTGAGTTTGTATTAGTTTATTCATTCAACAACATATTTTGAAAACTCTTTTGTTAATGAAGAATGATGTCTCGCCTCTTCATTTAGATTTTTGGTATCTTCATACCTTAAGTCTTTTCCGTTCTCTTAGTCTAGTATTTTCTTTTTATGCCATAACATGTATGGATGATGGCATTGTATTGTTTGTTATAGGCTAAGCTATATCATTCTTGCTTGATGTTTTGATTTGTCCTATTTTCTATTATCTCTAGCATCACTAGATGATTTACTTCTTAGGAACTAATTTTGAGTGATTGCAATCGATTACAAGTTGTAGGAATCAATTACCAGATGGCCTAATCAGTTTTGAAACCATCTCTGGTATCGGGTTAATTGATTACCAACTATTTGCAATCGATTACAATGTTAATTTCAAAGTTCAGATATTGCCATGTATCCATTGCAATCGATTACCATCGAGCTGCAATTGATTACAAGACAATCTCTGAGATTCAAAAATTGTTCTGTTTCATTTGCAATCGATTACCATCTTGTGGCAATCGATTACCAGATGATCTCTAATATTTAGAATTGGCTCTGTCTTGTTTGCAATCAATTACCAGTCTACTGCAATCGATTACAACAGCTGACAGCAAGTGTAAATCATATTATGATACACAGGATAATTGATTACACCTTGATTGCAATCGATTATATCTGGTATAACGGTCATTTTTAAAGATCTCCAAGACTCATTCTTTGTCTAACTAACTCCGAATCTTTTTGACCCATGCCATATATTTGAATCCATATCATTATGTGCAGAACAACCAACAAACAGTCACAATATCTTTTCATTCCTTCAATTGTCAAAATCCAAATCTTTGATTTGATTTTCAAATTTGATATTGCTTTGATCACTCTCTTCTTTCTTCTGCACATTCTCTAATCTTTTGAGTTTAAAAAAACTCAATATTGCTTTTACTACTATACCCATTTGAGATTGAACCTCTGAGCCTATACAGCTATATCCCTCTCTTGTTCCTTCATGAACTAAGGTGATTCAACATTAGTTCTTGACTGCTAAATTTGCTCATATTGGAGTTTCTTGATCTGATCTCATATTTGCTATATCAGCACATCAAGGTGTTTTCGTTCTTTAATCTTTTTCATTGATCTTGTTTGATTAGCATTATGGGAATTTCGTTCCTAAATGCCGTGTTGAAATTCGATGGTATTTATAATTTTGTTTCTAGAATTGTGTTGTTCTAGAGTTTCGAAATTGGATGGTGAATGGTGTTTTCACATTCAATCTTCTAGGTTCCTATTTCAGGTTGTGAAATCAGGATTTGCTGTGAATTGTGTGTGCATGGTGTATGTAATCAAATTCATAGTGGAACCCCTTGGTGAAATGGAGAACTGGATGTAGATCGGTGGTTGATCGAACCAGTATAAATCAACAGGCTCTATCTCTCTATCCCTTGATCTATTTCAATTTAGCATTTGATTTTTATCAAGATAATTTGTTCTAAATCATTTCTATCTTAAGCTGAGATTGTTTTTTTGGTTTATTCAATCAATATAACATTCTCTGAAAACGCTTTTTATTAAAACCTCAAAAGCGGTGGTGAAAAATATTTTTGAGAAAAAGAATCTATCACTTTATGTTAAATCAATTCACCCCCCCCCCCCCTCCCCCCGCCCCGCTTGATTGATTACCCGGGCTGATCCTAATAGTTAAAACTTCAAGAGAGGTGGTGAAAAGTTTTATTGGTGAAAAAGAATTTGAATATTTATGAAACATCAATTCACCCCCCCGCCCCCTCTTTATGTGACCGGCTGATCCTAACAATTGGTATCAAGAGCAGGTTCTTGTTTTTTAATCAAGGATTTGTATAATGGTTGGAAATTGATTACCATTTGCTGAAGGTGGCTCAATCAATTAGCCTCCTCTTTTTTTCGGAAATAATTATCTGTTTTGGAAAGTCCGTATGAAAATTTCATGGAGTCGATTGATTGAGGTGTCTGGTAGGCAGTGATTAACGAACCTACACTTCCAACCATTGTTATTGATGGAAAAACCATTACGAAGCCAATTGATGAATGGACTGAGTTAGAGATTAGAAAAGCTAACTATGATCCTAGAGCCATGAATATACTGCACTCAACTTTCAATTCTAATGATTTTTTCAGGATTTTAGCTTGCTATACTACAAAGGAGATTTGGGATACAATAGAAGTAACCCATGAAGGTACTCCGGAGGTGAGACAATCAAGAAAGAACTTAGCAAAGTTCATAGCTGGAAGAGATAATCTTGATGCTTTGTGAAGATTGCAAAAGAGAACTCTTAACAAAATTGGGATTGGATTTACAAGTGGCTTAAATGAAAAACCTTTTAGAAATTTTGTGAATTATTGCATGCACAAGGGACATACTTCAAATAATTGCATTATTAAGAAACATGCAGTACCTAAGGGAAAATTTGAGTGGATTCCCAAGGTTATTCATGATAGCACTAACAAGAAAGGACCCAAGAAAATCTGGGTACCTAAGACCAACACCTAATCTATTTTGCAGGTATGCCTTAAAGCCATGGAATCACAATGGTATCTTGGCAGCAGCTGTTCAAGGCATATGACAAGTGACAAAAAGAAGTTTGTCACTCTCACTAAAAAACAAGATGGATGGGTCACCTATGGAGACAACAATAAAGGAAGAATCATGGGTGAAGGTAACATAGGTAATCTTCCTCAACTATAATTGAAAAAGTCTTGTTTGTTGACGGGTTGAAGCACAACCTTCTTAGCATTAGTCAGCTTTGTGACAAAGGGTATGAAATACACAAGAACACACTAGAAACGGGGGGGGGGGGGGGGGGGGGGGGGGGGGGGGGGGGGGGTTAAATAGTGGGTTTAAAACTTTTTCGTAAATACTATTAATTCACAAGTTGCCTTCTTGGATATATGTTAGTTTAAATCAGCAAATATATCCTTGCAAGGCAAAGCTTAGAAAGTATTTCCAAAAGAGCACAATGAGCAAGATAAATATATGTAATCACAAGACAGTAGATGAGAGCTTGTTTTTATACTAGTTCACTCAACCGAGCTATGTCTTGTTCTCCTTTAACAACTGTTAAAGGGTTCCACTATAATCAACTGATTACAAAACAAGTATTCTTGATTGCCACTTCTGGCTACGAGTATTCTAAACCACTTCTGGTTACAAGTATCAATCTCCCCCTGAGATTATACTTCCCAAGTATTATTTTATCACTAAGCCACTCTTGGCTTTCTATACAAATATGTATAAGATTCAGATAACTCTCAAAGAGAGGATATAAACAAATGTTGAATCTACGTGAGCTTGTAGAGAATGGATATTCTTTTTCTCTCAACTTGTGTTCAAGACCTTGTCTCAGAGTGCTTTCTCTTGCTGTCTAGATTGATTTTTGTTATTCTGTTCTCATTCATTAGTCTTCTCATTGCATGGAGGCATCCTTATATAGTGAGCTTCATGAATTTGAATGTTGGAGAAGACTTCTTTATGTTGTCTCACATAGTAGAGTGTTGAAGTAGCTTTGACTGTGCTTCATGTGACAGGAGCAGGTTTCTGTCTCTTAGCTTTTAGCATAAGGCGTGCATCTCAATGTTGATTTGTCCTTTAGCTGTACCTACAAACTTCACATAATTCAAGACATACAAGCAATACGAGGAATCAAAGAAAGTAATGTCAAAGAGAGTCTCCCTTTCTTTCTATTGCAGCAGTGCCTTTATTTGAGTAAAGAATTAATTATAAAGCACATATTCCTCAACACATATGACAGATTATGTTCTGTTCCTGCACATACATAGTCTAGTCTTGATTAAGTATGGTCTATTCGTGCACAGACAGCGTCTGGCTTAACAAACACATTCTAAATTAAAAGACATAGTTTGTTCTAGCCTTAGACATCGTCTGGCTTAACAAACACATTTTGAATTAAAAGACATGGTCTGTTTTAGCCTTAGACATCGTCTAGCTTAACAAACACATTCTGAATTAAAAGACATGGTCTATTCTAGCCTTAGACAATGTCTGGCTCAGCTTCAGACATCGTCTGGATGAGCATCAGACATCGTCTGGCTTGGCCTCAAACATCGTCTGGCCTTGCATCAAACATTTTTTGGCTTGGTGACTTTGCATGATCCATTAAGAGCTTATTTTAGTTTGTTTATAAGCAATTATAGTGTGTGACTTAATCATCATCAGTTATCAGACAGTTAAGACGAAAGTAAGAGTTAGAGTGATTATACCATTGTGTGTTCTTACTTTATTTCCTGAAATCACTTAATCTAAAATTATTAGTTGATCAAATATTATCACATTTGTTATCATCAAAACCTATCAAGGTATTAGGGGTTAGACATCATCAATTGTCTTGGTTCTAACAGGGTATGGAGTATCTTTTAATCATTCAAAGTGCTTGATTAGTGATAAACAAGGTAATGCTAAACTAGTTGGCAAGAGAATTCAAAATGTATATGTGCTTGATTTTGAAAAATATATTTCTTTTGAAAATTGCCTCTTAAGCAAGGTTGACACCTCTTGGCTTTGGCACAAAAGAATGGCACACATACATATGAATCATCTCAACAAGCTTATTTCGAAAGACTTAGTGATTGGTCTCCTAAAACAAAAATACTCAAAAGAGGGTCTATGTAATGTTTGTCAAAGAGGAAATGATCGAGGCCGTACCCAAACCAAATAAAAACAATTAAATGCAGTACTAGGAAGTGATCCTAGGTCGTCTCCCAGTGAGCAGTGATCAAACAAACGTTCATAACACTTAACAACAATAAAACAGTAGCAAATGGGGGGGGTTCTTTGCTTTAATAATTTAAACAGCAAGCAACTTGAATTAAAAATAACAGAACTAAAACGTGTTGTTTCCCCTTGATTCAAAAGCAAGCCTCTTATCCTAGGTTATGAGAATCTATCCCTAATCAATTCAGCCACTTAATCCAACCCGGAATTAATTTACTAAGCGAAAATTAATACAAGGTTTTCATTATGTGATTAAGCAACACATACACCAATTAATTCCTCTCACAGGTCCATTACAGAATAATTGGTGAAGGGGAAAAACTGATCAGAAATTAACATTAATAACAAAACCTCAAAGAGAGCTAGTGCTTAGTCCTCAAGAGAAAACAACACTTTGGAAATTTAACCTTCCATTCAAATTAAACAGCAGAATCGAAACGTAAATAGCAAAATGCAAAACAGAAACGAAAACAAGAATAGAAGACAAAAACGAAACTGGAAATGGAAACTGAAAACGAACCAACAATGGAGAATGAAAATGGAAACTGAAGCAGAAAATGAACAAAAACGCTGCTCTACATGAACAGTAGCATGCTGGGGACATGAAACCCTTTTCTGAATAGTAAAATTGAAACCTAAACTTCCCAGCCCCCTTTCTCTATGACGGCTGGGGCTTAAATTTTGTCTCACTCAAAGTCACTTACACAAAACCCTAGGCTACTAATCTGATTTGGGCCCATAAAAATCTGATGCGGCCCAATTACAAAATACAGCCATAAAATGAAATAAAATAAAACTGGACGACAAATAAAACTAAAACAGTCTCCTCTCTTCAAGCCCAAGCTGGTTCAGCCCAATTCCAGATCCAAGCCCAATTGCTTATAATTCTCTTGAAATCAAATTAAAATACAAAATTAGCCAAAAATGCACAAATGATAAAACTGCATAATTAATTTGACAATTAAGGCTAATCAGTAATTAAAATGATGACAAAAAGGGGTAAGAAATAGGAGAAAATAATGACACATCAGGAAAGCAAACCAAAACATCTTTTAAATCTAAAAACATTGTTTATACTTTCAAGCCTCTTGAGCTATTACATATGGATCTCTTTGGTCCCTGAAGGACAATGAGTATAGGCGGAAATCTCTATGAAGCTGTCAAATCTTTTGAAGCATAAAAATGAAGCTATCAAATCTTTTGTTAAATTTACCAATCAAATTCAAAATGAGAAAAACATTTCTATAATTTCATTAAGAAGTGATCATGAGGGAGAATTTCAAAATGAAGCCTTTTCTGACTTTTGCGAAAACCATGGCATCAAACATAATTTTTCAACCCCAAGGATGCCACAGCAAAATGGTGTTGTTGAAAGGAAAAATTGTTCTCTTAAAGAACTAGCTAGAACTATTTTAAATGAAGCTAGTCTTCCTAAATATTTTTGGACTGATACTGTGTCTAGCGCTTGTTAGATTTTAAATCGCGTCTTGATAAGGCCCATTTTAAAGAAAACCCCATATGAACTCTTTAATGATAGAAAACCAAACATTAGCCACTTACATGTATTTGGCTGTAAATGTTTTGTTTTAAATAATGGGAAAGAGTCTCTTGGAAAATTTCATGCAAGACCTGATGAAGCTATTTTCTTAGGCTACTCTTTATCTAGTAAAGCTTATTGAGTTTATAACAAGAGAACTTTAGTAGTTGAAGAATCTGTTCATATTGCGTTTGATGAGTCTGACTCCAAGTTGGAGGAAGATGTGCTTTGTGATGATTATGCAGGTTCTATATATAATGATTTAATTGAACCTCAAACACCAGAGCCATCTCCATCTGCCTCCGTTGAAGACTCAAATGCACCAGCTGTCCCTCCAACTAATCATGAGCTACCAAAGGAGTGGAAGCAGCCCAGAAATCTCTCACTTGACAACATATTGGGAGATATTCAGAGAGGAGTCACAACTAGATCCTCCATGAACTTGATTTGTAATACAGTAGCATTCATCTCTCAAATTGAGCCCAAGACCATTGAGGAAGTTGTCCTTGATGAGTTCTGGATGATGGCAATGCATGAAGAGCTGAATCAATTCAAAAGGAATCAAGTGTGGGAACTTTTCCCCTATTTTGAAGATATGAATGTAATTGGTACTAAATGGGTGTTCTGCAACAAGAGCGATGCTTCAGGCATCATTACTCGGAACAAGGCCAGACTTGTAGCTAAAGGTTACTGATCGAGGCCGTACCCAAACCAAATAAAAACAATTAAATGCAGTACTAGGAAGTGATCCTAGGTCGTTTCCCAGCGAGCAATGATCAAACAAACGTTCATAACACTTAACAACAATAAAACAGTAGCAAATGGGGGGGGTTTCTTTGCTTTAATAGTTTAAACAGTAAACAACTTGAATTAAAAAAAAACAGAACTAAAACGTGTTGTTTCCCCTTGATTCAAAAGCAAGTCTCTTATCCTAGGTTACGAGAATCTATCCCTAATCAATTCAGCCACTTAATCCAACCCGGAATTAAATTACTAAGCGAAAATTAATACAAGGTTTTCATTATATGATTAAGCAACACATACACCAATTAATTCCTCTCACAGGTCCATCACAGAATAATTGGTGAAGGGGAAAAATTGATCAGACATTGACATTGATAACAAAACCTCAAAGAGAGCTAGTGCTTAGTCCTCAAGAGAAAACAACACCGAAAATTTAACCTTCCATTCAAATTAAACAGCAACTGGAAACGTAAATGGCAAAATGCAAAACAGAAACGAAAACAAGGATAGAAGGCAAAAACGAAACTGGGAATGAAAACTGAAAACGAACCAACAATGAGGAGCGAAAAACGGAAACAGAAGCAGAGAATGCACAAAAACGCTGCTCTACATGAATAGTAGCATCTGGGGACGTGAAACCCTTCTCTAAATAGTGAAAAACGAAAACCTAAAAACTCTCCCCCTTTTTGTGACGGCTGGGGCTTTTTTAATCTGTCTCACCCAGAAGTCCTTACATAAAACCCTAGGATACTAATCTAATTTGGGCCCATAAAAAAATCTGATGCGGCCCAATTACAAAATACAGCAATAAAATGAAATAAAATAAAACTGGATGACAAATAAAACTAAAACAGTCTCCTCTCTTCAAGCCCAAAATGGTTCAGCCCAATTCCAGATCCAAGCCCAATTGCTTATAATTCTCCTAAAATCAAATTAAAATACAGAATTAGTCAAAACGGCCCAAATGATAAAACTGCATAATTAATTTGACAATTAAGGCTAATTAGTAATTAAAATGATGACAGAAAGGGGTAAGAAATAAGAGAAAATAATGACACATCAGTTACAATAAGCAAGAAGGTGTTGACTACGACGAGACATATGCTCCAGTGGCAAGATTAGAAGCTGTCTATCTCCTTCTCGCCTTTGCATGCCATAAGGAATTCTAGCTTTTCCAAATGGATGTGAAGAGTGCATTTCTGAATGGCTTAATAGAAGAAGAGGTGTTTGTATCTCAACCTCCTGGCTTCACTGATCCCATTAGTCCAAATCATGTCTACCGACTCAAGAAAGAACTTTACGGCCACAAACAAGCACCAAGACAATGGTATGAGAGGCTGAGTAATTTCTTAATTGAAGACAACTTTGTAAGAGGTCAAGTAGACAAAGCTCTCTTTATAAAGCATACTAAATTCGATATTCTTTTAGTTCAAGTTTATGTTGATGATGTAATATTCGGATCCATTAATGAAACACTTTGCAAGAAATTTGTGGAAGGTATGCAAGGAGAATTTGAGATGTCCATGATGGGTGAACTGAAATATTTTCTTGGACTTGAAGTCAAAGACATGACTCAAGGAATTTTTCTTCATCAAAGAAAGTATTGCAAAGACTTGCTCAACAAATTTAAGATGGACAATTGCAAGGTAGCATCAACTCCAATGGCAATCAATTGCTATTTGGATGTTGATGAAAGAGGTAAAAGTATTAACCAAACACTCTATCATGGTATGATAGGGTCTCTTCTTTATCTAACGTCTAGTCATCCTGATATTATGCTCAGTGTTTGCATGTGTGTTAGGTACCAATCCAACCCTAAGGAATCCCTTCTCACAGCCTTGTGTCTTGGCATAGCAAGAAATAAGCTTGTGTAGCCTTATCTACAACTGAGGCTGAGTACATAGCTGCCGGGAGCTGTTGTGCTCAATCATGTTGGCTCAAACAACAACTCTTAGATTTTGGGCTGAAGCTAGAAGCCATCCCTTTGATGTGTGACAACACTAGTGCCATTAACCTTATTAAAAATCTTGTCTTGCATTCTTGAACCAAACACATTGAGATTAGGCACCACTTCATTAGAGACCATATACAGAGGGGTGATTGTAGTATAGAATTTGTAGAAACCAACCTTCAACTAACCGATATCTTTACCAAACATCTACCTAGGGAGAGGATGTATTTTCTTAGGAATGAGCTTGGCATTATAAGTGAGTCTTCACTTACCTAGCCATAGGAAATACATCAACCAACCCAACCTTGTGTGAGTGTGAAATATTCTTGCTTAAGTGTTGATTATCTGTGCAAAATCTTTTTGAAACTTGAATACTTTGTTTTTCTGCATAATTTTCTTTCTATCATGGATTTTAATCGATTACATCCTTGCTCTGCATTTAAATTTTTTCATGAAAAACATAGGTTAATCGATTGCAAAAGTAAGCCAATCGATTACCATGAGACATCTGAAGCCTCAAGATTCTCTCTATCAGAAATCCAATCGATTACAAGGTGCTACCAATCGATTACTAGCTTTAGACTGCACAAATATTTTTGCTCAGACCATCGGATTAATCGATTACAGAGTTCAACAATTGATTACTTCACTTAGATTTATCAACCAAAGCTCTCTGTCTCTGAAGCAATCGATTATAGACAAGCTCCAATCGATTACCACGTCACAGTTTGGGAATATTAAAAGGCAAACAGCAGTTCAGTCTCTTCAACTTTTGAAACCCACTATTAGAAAACTACTCCAACTTCCTCAACATGCCCCATTCACTCCTTTTAAACTCAAATGGTTGACTCTTCCTCTCAAAATCAACAGTGGATTGAGAAGAATCTCTCACAAGAAAAGGGAAAAGCAACAATGGAAGGGCCATCTAACCCTCGTAAGGAACTAGCAAAACGCCCTAGATGCCCAGTTGCTCGATCTCCCTCTCCTCCTCCTCGACAACCTCCTCCACCTATCTGTGACTGGTTCTGCACCAAAAGTGAAGAAATGGGGTTTGCAAGAGATTTCTCAAGGAAAGAGATTCTAAAACCTTGCTATCTCACAGAAGAATGGTTAGTACAACATGGTTTCTCCTTTCACACTATTCTTAATGACCAAGGACTGGTTGATTTGGCTGAACTGAAAGGTACCTATTACCCTAATCTTATGAAAGTTTTCTATTATAACTTGAGCATTGATGGGGAAACTGGGTACATTCAATCCCATGTCCGCGGCAAGGATATTCAGATGAACCAAGACCTTTGGTTCTCCATTGCTGGCATTGAAAGGGTAGATGATGAGATTGAACCTAAAATGAGGTCTATCAAGGAACTTGAAGGCGTAGACTACAACAAAACAGAAGTCTACAAGGATATGGTTCGTGATCCTAACAACCCCATTCACAACAGATTCCCTGTTGAGCGAATGAAGATTAAGGACCGTATGCTTGCATATATTCTCTCATGGATTATCCTACCATGAGGGAGTAATCACAAAGCCCTCTCCGAAGATGACCTTCTACTATTGTTCTTGATGAAGAACAACTATCAGGTGGATTGGATTTTTGCCATCACTGACCATATGCAGAAGATCAGCAAGCCAAATGATATCAAGATTGCGTATCCTGTTCTAGTATCGCGTATTCTTGACTATTTTGGTGTTAAGACTGATGATATAGTCATTGACTTTGCTCAACCAAAAGGCAAAATCTCAGCCAAGCATCTGAAGCAAATGGTTTGATCAAAACAGGTGACGGTTGGGAACACAAAGAAGGCCACATAGTTGCTGAAGATGATGACCAACCTGTTACACCGCTAGATGCACAAGTTGAGCAACCTCCTCAAGCATCTACATTTGAGGTAGCAGTACTAGACAAATTAAATCAGATTATGTAGTCCCAACAAGCACTTACAAGGGAATAGGAAGAGCTTTCAAAAAGAGAAAACGAGCATTATTTGGAACTACGCTACAATATCCATGAGATTTTAGCTCGTCTTGAAGCAATGTATCTTGAAGAATCTAATGGCGATGAAGATTGACACTTAGGATGTCTCATCTTTATGTTTTAGCATTCATATATTTTGCTGCATATCTGAACTATTTTATGTTTTTTTTATGTTTCTAAGTTTTTTTATCTGAACAATGTTCTAAGTTTGTTTTATGTAACTTGCTTATTTTCTCCTGGTTATATCTGCGTTATAATTCTTAACCTTTTGGTGATTTGAAAACCAAAAAGGGGGAGAAAGTATTGATTCTATAACTGTCCTATTTTACGCTAACCAATTTTCAATATCTAGCAATTGTTTTTAGACAAGAACACTTCAAAGACTTCAGCAAATTTTTGGGTATTCAAAACCAAGAAGGGGAAGACTGAAGATTGATGCCTCTCCATCTAGATTTTTGGTATCTTCATACCTTAAGTTTTTTTCGTTCGTTTGTCTTAGTCTTTTCTTTTTTAAGCCATAACATGTATGGATGATGGCTTTGTATTGTTTGTTTTAGACTAAGTTAGACGTATATGCTAGGATGACTTGCATTCTTTTCTCTAGCATTAAAAGATGATTTGCTATCTTTAGAAAATATTCTAAGAATTGCAATCAATTACACAAGCTTGGAATCGATTACCAGATAGCCCAAATCTTTTTAGAACCATCTCTGGTATCGGGTTAATCGATTGCCACAAGTGCCAATCGATTACAATGCTGTTTTGAAAACTCAGAAATTGCTCTGTTTCAATTGCAATCAATTACAATTCAATTTTTGATACTCAAAATTGGCTCTATCTCAATTACAATAGATTACCTTGTTGCTGCAATCAATTACAATGGATGATAGTAAGTATAAATCATCTTTTGATATACGGGATAATCGATTAAACTTGATATCAATCGATTATAATTGGTATAACGGTCAATTTGGAAGATTTCCAAGAACTGATCTTTGTCTAACTAACTCCGAATCTTTTTGAGCCAACCTATATATTTGAACCCAAAGCATTTCTTATGCAAAGAGATACCTTAATTCACATATCTTTTCTCTTATTCCTTCACTTGTCAAAATCCAAATCTTTTGATTTGATTCTCAGATTAGATAAATTCTCATAAAATCTTTCTTTGGTTCTACACTTGTGACATTCACTTAGAGTTTCAAAAAAACTCTCATTACTTACACAGCTATACCCTTTTGAGATTAAACCTCTAAGCTCATACAGCTGTATCTCTTTCTTGTTCATCTATGAACTGAAGTTTTTTAGAAACTGATCTTTACCTACTATATTCACTCACATTAGAGTTCTTCAAATTGATCCTATATCAACTATATCAACGCATTTAAGGTGTTTTCGTTCTTTGTATCTTTTCTTTTATTCTTGTTTGTTTGGCATTCACTTGTGACATTCACTTAGAGTTTCAAAAAAACTCTCATTACTTACACAGCTATACCCTTTTGAGATTAAACCTCTAAGCCCATACAGCTGTATCTCTTTCTTGTTCATCTATGAACTGAAGTTTTTTAGAAACTGATCTTTACCTACTATATTCACTCACATTAGAGTTCTTCAAATTGATCCTATATCAACTATATCAACGCATTTAAGGTGTTTTCGTTCTTTGTATCTTTTCTTTTATTCTTGTTTGTTTGGCATTGTAGGAAGAGGATTCCTAAATGCTGTAATGGATTAGGGAAAGGTTTTCCTAATCTATATTTCTAGAAAGGGATTTTCTAGTGGTAGAACTTGAATGTTGATGGTGTTTTCACATTTAGTTTTAGGTTTGTGCTTCAAGTTATTATTCAGGATTTTCTGTGAAATTTGTGTGCATGGTGTATGTAACTCTTTTCATAGTGGAACTCCTTGTTATAAGGAAGAATTGGATGTAGATCGATGGTTTATCGAACAAGTATAAACCTTCAGGCTTATTCTCTATCCCTTCATCTCTTTATTTCAGTATTGACCTTTATCTTTGGTTTAATTGTTCTAGCAAAATCTATTTTCATTGAGTTTGTATTGGTTTATTCATTCAACAACATATTTTGAAAACTCTTTTGTTAAAACTTCAAGAGAGGTGGTGAAATGTTTTTATTGGTGAAAAAGAATTTGAATTTTTATGAAACATCAATTCATCCCCCCCCCCCCCCCCCCCCTCTTAATGTGACCGGCTGATTCTAAAATCCTTGGTGTGCACGAAAGACGGGGTGGCAATCCTCCTCCCTCGGCCTCTTGCAATGAATTTCATGGCTGGTCTAATACCAATGATCTCCTTCACTTACCTACACGGGGCCAACAGCTCACTTGGTCTAATGGACGTCTTGGGTTGTATAATATAGCCCTTAGATTGGGTCGAACTTTATGCAATCAGGCTTTCTTGGACTATTTCGCTTAGATTACATGCTCCACGCTTGCTAGGAGTAAGTCTGATCACCATCCTTTACTCCTCACTTTGTCCACGGAGGTCTCAAGGCCACAAGGTTGCTTTAAATTTTAGTCCATGTGGTTGGAACATGAGGACTATAGAAGAATTGTTCATGATACCTAGATGCAGCCAGTCCTGGGCTACCCAATGTTTGTCTTGAAACAGAAATTGAAGAATGTCAAGGTTGCATTAAAAACATGGAATGTAGAAGTCTTTGGTAACATTCGGCAACAGGTCTTGAAGGCAACAGCTGCTCTCTCAGAGGCTCAATTGAAGATTGATGAGTTGGGTCCCTTGGATGATATTGTTGCATTGGAGGCTAGTGCTCAGTCTAAGCTACAAAAGGCTCTTGAGCTAGAGGAGATTTTTTGGAGGGACAAATCTAGAATCAAGTGGGCTACTCAGGTGGATAGAAATACGTCTTTCTTTCATCACATGGCCTCTTACTGCTACTCTACCAAGCAAATTACTTCACTTAGGCACAATGAGGAATTGCTTCATTCTCAGGAAGCCATCCAGGAGCATGTTCTATAGTATTTTGGCAATATCTATGCCGCTGATAACCAATGCAATTCTAATGATCTCATACAATCAATTATTCCTACTCTAGTCTTGCCAAAGGATGATGATATGCTTTCTAGCCTCCCTTGGTTGGATGAAGTAAAGGTTGGCATATTTTCTATGAGTAACACCAGCTCTCTAGGTCCAAATGGTTTTGGTGGGTGTTTCTATCATGTTTCCTAGGATATCATTGGTGTTGATGTATTTGCTTCCACCCTTCAATTCTTCCAACAGGGTTGGCTTCTTCTGGGGCTGAATTCAAACTTGGTTGCTTTGATTCCTAAAGTGTCTGGCGCGGATAGTCTAGATAACTTCCGTCCCATTGCGATGGGATATTTCCAATTTAAGATTATCACCTAAGTCATTGTTGACAGGCTGGCCTCCATTGCTCCTCGTATTATTTCTCCTGAACAAAAAGGATTTGTTCCAGGTAGACAGATTCCGGAATGCATTACCACGACCTTAGAGGCAATCAACGTGCTAAATTCTAAGGCCTTGGATCTCAACCTTGCCATTAAGTATGATATTCGAAAGGCCTTTGATACCCTGGATTGGTTGTTTTTTCTTGATGTCCTCCATCAATTTGGTTTCAATGCCACTTTCTGCTCTTGGATTCGTACTATCCTTGATTCAGCTCGTTTATCTTTCTTGGTAAATGGTTGGTCAGTTGGCTACTTAAAATGCAAGTGTTGGGTTCGACAGGGGGATCCTCTCTCCCCCCTCCTTTTTTGTATTGCGGAAGACGTTTTTAGTCGCAGCATTTCATCCTTGGTGCAATAGGGTCGGCTTCTTTCTATGGCATGTGTCAATAATAGCTTTGTCCCCTCATAGATCTTATATGCGGATGATGTGATGGTCTTCTGTAAAGGGACCATATCCAATCAAGTCAATCTGCAACAACTGCTTGATGTATATGGTGAAGCTTCTGGCCAATGCATTAGCCCAGAGAAATGTAGATATTATGTTGGTTGTTGCTCTTTAGCTCAACATCGCATGCTCAATAACTGCCTTGGGTTTGGCTCAAGGTCTCTTCCATTCACCTATCTTAGGGTCCCCATTTTTTTGGGCAAGCCACATACAAGACACTTGCAGCCCATTGTGAACAAGATTAAAGCAAAGCTCATATCTTGGAAAGGTAAAATTCTCTCATACATGGGTAGAGTTCAGCTTCTTAACTTGGTTATCTTGGGAATGTTGCTTTACAGCTTTCAGGTGCACACTTGGTCCATATCTTTACTTAAGACCATTGAGACGTGGATGTGTAATTTTCTTTGGTCTGGGGACATAACCACTAGAAAAATTGCTACGATGGCTTGGGAACTTGTTTGTAAGCCGTTGAAGGACGGTGGTCTAGGGCTCAAATCGATTATCAAGCTTAATGAGGCTGCACTCTTGAAGCTTTGTTGGAATCTAAAGCTATCAAACTCCTCCTAGGCTAGGTTAATGAGAAGTAGATTTATTAGAAATGGGCACTTATTCGCTACCTATCATTTTTCTTCCATATGGTCCTCCATTAAGAAGTTTTGGCACACTTGTTCTCTTCACTCGGGTTGGATCATCAACTCGGGTAATAATATTAATTTTTGGCTTGACCCCTGATGCTTTGATCTTTCCATTATTGATTTGCTGCAGTTGCCCAAACGTTATAGTATTCTTCTTCAGGCCACTGTTAGTGACTTTGTGGTAAATGGTGCTTGGCACATTCCAGATGCTTTGTTGCTACGCCTTCCTCAACTGACCCTTACCCTGGCTCATATTTATCTGCCACATGATTATTGTTTAGAACCTGACTAGCTCATTTGGTAGCCTTCCTCTCTAGGAATGATCACTTTTAAGGAGGCTTTTCAGTTTGTTTGCCCCTCTAATCAGATGCTTACTTGGGTTGCTAATCTTTGGCCCAAGCATACTCCTCCCTCTAGAGCTTTTGTGCTTTGGCGTATTCTTCAGCGAAAACTTCCTACGAATGATTTACTTCAATCACAGGGTTGCATTGGTGCCTGGATTTCCAGTCACTATAGTATCACAAGGGAAACCCTTGATCATTTATTCCTGCACTACAAATATGCCTTGAATATCTGGTCTTGGCTTCATAATGCTTTTTCAATACAACTTGATCTCACCTCCCCTCTTTCGATCCTTAGTGTCCTTGATATGTACCACAAAGGTGAAGATTGACACCTCTTCATTTAGATTTTTGGTATCTTCATACCTTAAGTCTTCTCCGTTCGTCTCAGTCTGGTGTTTTCTATTTTATGCCATAACATGTATGGATGATGGCATTTATTTTTTGTTATCAAATATGTTTTGAACCATCTCTGGTATCGGGTTAATCGATTGCCAACAATTGCAATCGATTACAATGCTATTTTTAGATTTTAGAAATTGCCTATCGAGCTGCAATCAATTACAAGTCAATCTTTGAAACTCAAAATTGGCTCTGTCTCATTTGCAATTGATTACAATAAATGACAGCAAGTTTAAATCATCTTCTAATATACAGGATAATCGATTACACCTTGATTACAATCGATTATATATGGTATAATGATCATTTTGAAAGATTTCCAAGATTCATTCTTTGTCTAACAAACACCGAATCTTTTTGCCCCTTCCTATATATTTAAACCCATAGCATCTCGTGCAGAGAGACAATCATTCACAATATCTTTTCTATCTTTCATTTGTTAAAATCCAAATTCTTTGATTTTTTTCTCATATTTGATATTGCTTTGAAAAGCTTTCTCTTTGTTTTCTGCACATTAGTTAATCACTTTTGAGTCTCAAAAAACTCATCTTGCTCATATTGCTATACATTTTTTAGATTAAAACCTCTAAGCCCATACAACTATAATCCTCTCTTATTCATCCATGAACTGATGTTATTCAATGCTTGTTCTTGACTGCTATACTTACTCAAATTGGAGTTCTTTAATTGATCCTTACATCAAATTAATCAACACATAAAGTGTTAGGATCAGCCGGGTAATCAATCAAGAGGGGGGTGAATTGATTTAATGTAAAGTGACAGATTCTTCTTCTCAAAACGATTTTCCACCACCGCTCTTGAGGTTTCAATAAAAACGTTTTTAGAGAATGTTATATTGATTGAATAAACCAGAAATACAACCTCAGCTTAAGATAGAAATGATTTAGAACAAGTTATTTAGATAAAGATCAAATGTTAAATTGAAATAGATCAAGGGATAGAGAGATAGAGCCTTTTGTTTTATACTGGTTCGATCAACCACCGATCTACATCTAGTTCTCCCTTTCACCAAGGGGTTCCACTATGAATTTGATTACATACACCATGCACACACAATTCACAGCAAATCCTGATTTCACAACCTGAAACAGGAACCTAGAAGATTGAATGTGAAAACACCATTCACCATCCAATTTCTAAACACAAAACTACACACAAAATTAGAAATACCATCTAATTTCAACACAGCATTTCAGAACGAAATTCCCACAATTCTAATCAAACAAGATCAATGAAAAAGATTAAAGAACGAAAACACCTTGATGTGCGATATAGCAGATATGAGATCAGATCAAGAAACTCCAATATGAGTGTGTGTATAGTAGTCAAAAACTAATGTTGATCATCTCAGTTCATGAAGGAACAATAGAGAGATATAGCTGTATATGCTCAAAGGTAAATCTCAAATGGGTATAGCAGTAAAAGCAATATTGAGTTTTCTAAAACTCAAGAGATTTAGAAAATGTGTAGAAGAAAGAAGAGAGTGATCAAGACAATATCAAATCTGAAAAACAAATCAAAGATTTGGATTTTGACAAATGAAGGAATCAAAAGATATTGTAAATGTTTGTTCTTGTTATTCTGCACTGAATGATATGGGTTCAAATATATGGCATGGGTCAAAAAGATTCGAAGTTAGTTAGACAAGGAATGAGTCTTGGAGATCTTTAAAAATAACCGTTATACCAGATATAATCAATTGCAATCAAGGTGTAATCACTTATCTCGTATATCATAATATGATTTACACTTACTATCAGCTGTTGTAATTGATTGCATAAAACTTGTAATCGATTGCACACAAGACAAAGCCAATTCTGAATATTAGAGATCATCCGGTAATCGATTACCATAGGATGGTAATCGATTGCAAATGGAACAGAGCAATTTCTAAATTTCAGAGATTGTCTTGTAATTGATTGCAGTTCGATGGTAATCGATTGCAATGGATACAAAGCAATATCTGATATTTGAAATTAGCATTGTAATCGATTGCAATGGCTGGTAATCGATTAACTTGATACCAAAGATGGTTTCAATACTGATTAGGCCATCTAGTAATCAATTCCTACAACTTGTAATCGATTGCAATCACTCAAAATTAGTTCTTAAGAAGTAAATCATCTAGTGATGCTAGAGATAATAGAAAATAGGGCAAAACAAAACACCAAACAAGAATGATATAGCTTAGCCTGTAACAAACAATACAATGCCATCATCCATACATGTTATGGCATAAAAAGAAAAAACTAGACTAAGAAAACGGGAAAGACTTAAGGTATGAAGATACCAAAAATCTAAATGAAGAGGTGAGGCGTCAATCTTCATAAAGGTGTTTTTGTTCTTGAATCTTTTTCTATTTGATCTTGTTTGTTTAATATTGTAGGAAGAGAATTCCTATATGCTGTGTTGTTATTAGGAAAGGTTTTCCTAATCTTGTTATTAGAATGGTGATTGTTCTAGTGGTTAGAAATTGAATGTTGATGGTGTGTTCACATTCAGTTTTAGGTTCCTGTTTCAGGTTGTGATTCAGGATTTTCTGTGGAATTTGTGTGCATGGTGTTTGTAACAATTTCATAGTGGAACTCCTTGTTTTAAGGAAGAACTGGATGTAGATTGATGGTTGATTGAACTAGTATAAAATCAACAGGCTCAATCTCTCTATCCCTTCATCTTTTTCAATTCAGATTTTGAGCTATATCAAGTTTGTCTGTTTTAATGAAATATGTCATAAGTTGAGGTTGTTCTGGTTTATTCATTCAATATCAGATCTCTGAAAATGTTTTGTTAAAACTTCAAGAGAGGTGGTGAAAAGTTTTTATTGAGCAAAAAGAATCTGAAATTTACTTTGTATCAATTCACCCCCCCCCCCCCCCCCTCTTGATGTGATTGGTTGATCCTAATAAAAGGGCAGCTTAGAGACCTTCTCCAATCAGCCATACTTCACTCTTTTTGGGCTATTTGGCGTGCCAGAAATTCCCTTATGTTCCGCAATCAAACCCTTAAACCTAAGCATGATATCTCTCTAATTAAGGCCAGTGCTGCTCTTTAGCCCACATCTCCTCTAGCTGCTCCACAAATACAGCCTCTATCCCTATGCTTCAGTCCTTTGGAGTTGTCCCTCATCTCTCCAAGGCACCCCGTATCAAGGCATCCCCCTACGATAGGCTTCTTCAAATGCAACACGGATGGTGCGACGCGTGGTAACCCTGGGTTGGTTGAGGCGGGTGGTATATTTAGAGACCATCTTGGTTCATTTAAAGGTACATTTTTAGTGAGCCTTGGTACCCAAACTGCTTTTTATGTTGAACTATTTGCTACCCTTTGTGCGGTTGAGCAAGCTTGTGCTCGTAGCTGGTCCAATCTTTGGATTGAATGTGATTCTCTTTTGTTGGTGAATGCCTTTCATAAGCCAACACTTATCCCCTAGTGCCTTTGAGGACGATGGAACCTCATGCGTCATGCCTCTCACCACATGCATATTATTATTACTCACATTTTCAAGGAGGGTAATCAATGTGCGGATTGTCTTGCTAATTTTGGTGTTGACTCTAATATTGTATTTACTTTGTGGCCTAGCCTCTCTAGTTTTCTTTCAGTTAGTTTTGCCCGTGATTTCTGTGGGCTTCCTAACTTTCATTTTTGTTAATTTGGTTGGGTTTTGGCCTAGTCCGCCCAACAACTCTTGTTATTTTTTCTTATTTAATAAAATGCAGCTTGGGTTCGAGGATGGGGTGGTAGTAAGGGTGACAACATAGTTGGGATGTCTGCTTCCTCTCATTTCCTAGGACTGAGATTTCAGCAAAAAAAAAAAAACAAAAAGGGGGAGAAAATTTTGTTTTGCTTTGTTGTGCTTATTATCTATTTCAAACCATTGATTTTATTCATTTAAAGCTAACAAGTTAGTTTTAAGAAAATGTTTGAAGATAGGTACATGATGAAGCACTCTAAGGAAGACTTGAAGCAATAATTTTTGGGCATTCAAAACCAAAAAGGGGGAGATTGAAGATTGAAGTCTCTATCTTGGTTTTTTGTATCTTTCATGCCTTTTATCTTTCTTGCTTTCTTAGTTTAGTCTTTTTTTCTTTTAAGCCAAAACATGTATGGATGTTGGCTTTGTATTGATTGTTTTAGACTAAGGCTATATGTGTGCTTTAATCTTTTGTTCATTGATTGAAATCATTGATAAACTCTTTATCTCTGTTTCTTAAGGTGATTTTATTATGAGTTTACATTTTTTAGTATTGCAATCGATTACAAGATCATGTAGTTGACTACAAATGAGTATATTTGTATTAGATTGCTCACTATCATCAAAGTTATTGATTGCATGAAGTCTCAATCGATTACAATAGAGTATACCTATATCAGGTTGCTCAAAAATCATCGGGTTAATCAATTACCACCTAATGGCAATTGATTACCGCAAATGATTTTGCTTAGAATTGGTTGTCTTGAAGGCAATCGATTACCATCTGTATGTAATCGATTACATTTAGTGACAATAACTCAAAATTGTAACACCCGTGAAATTATACTCTATTACCAATTGTAGAGGGGGTGCATTTAGTAATTTTTATTCGTCTTTGTGTGTAATTATCATTTTAATGTTACCAGAGAATGTTAATTGCAATTCTAATGTTGGTTGTATGCTTTATTTGAGTTTCCGCTTATAAAAATTGAATTTCAGTTTTGTCAAACTGTTTTCACAATTTTCGTGAAAATGGTTTGCCGTGTGATTTTTATCGCTTTTCATCTGCAAATCGTCTTTTTAATGTTTTAAAATCATAAAACATTTAATTAGGAGCGTTTTTAAGTGAAATATTAGTTTCAGAAACGTTCAGAACCTAGATGAAGAAAATTGCAAACAAGCCAAACTCGAGCCCAAAACCCAACCCTAAACCTAATGGGCCTTTAATTGGCCCAACCTAATTGTTGTGGGTAGCTGACCATGTCCATGTGCCTGGGCGGCCCTAGTTTTAGGAGTTGCAAATTCATAATAAGAATCTTTGCCTTAAATGTGGGAGGGGAGAGAAGGTAGACCATTTTTCTCAAAAGCTTTCTCCTCTTGAATTCTAGTTCATGAATGCTCTCCCTTCTCTATAAATTTCTAAGTTGATTATCAAGTTTGCACCGATTAAATTTGAGTATGTTGTAGGAGAGAACACGAGCTTCAATTGAAGCTCACTTTTTGTGCATTTTGAAACTAAGGTATGGAGGACTTGTTCCATTATAACCTTAAACCATATTTTTTTTGTTGAGTTTTACTGTTTTATTGAACTTATTGAACTTATTTAGTGGTGAATATGCTTTGAAATACTTGTTTTGGATGAAAAATAGTCATTATTGTATATTGGGCTAAAACTATGTTTTTAATTTTCAAAATTATTTCAAGCTGTGTTATAAGGTTAAGAGACCATATGGATACTCTAGGATACCTCTGGATGCTATGGTAAAAATTTCAGAATTTTTGGAGTTAAGGAACTATTTTTAAAAGGCCAATCTTTGATTTATAAAATAGTTGAGTTTGGGGCTGTTTTGTTCTTGGAAATTATTTAGAGTCATCTTTGAAGAAATATGGAAACACTATGTTGTTTCATAAATCATTGGTAACGTCCATGATTTTCTTTGGGATTTTAGAAAGCCTCTAGGTATTTTTCCAAAATATATTTAGTAAAACTGAGTTTAGTAATTCAGTAGGGTTTTTGAACGATTAAAGTTATCTTTTGTGCATATTAAATTCTGATAAATTTAAAATAGGCACTATTTGTGATTTATGGTATGTTATATTTTTCTCTGAATTTTCTTGAAGATTTTCATAATTATAAATGGTTATTTTGTCCAAATCATGTTGCTGAATGTTAGAGACTATTTAATTCAAAAAGAAGTCTTATTGTTGTTTTAAAATTATGAGAAATACATATATGTTAACTGAGACCCACAAGAATCTTCCTGTGAAAGGATTTGTAAAACGGACTATTTTTACTTAGGTAAATAAATAGTAAACCATGGATTCTTGAGCTGGGCTAGAAACACTTTTTAAATTAAAGAAAATATTTATACTTATCATTTTCAACTGAAAAAATTATGAGTCAAAATAAGAATGATGGAGAGTATCTGTACCAATTTTCATGATATTATGAGTTCCGTAAGTATGCCAAATAATTTTTGTAATAGTGTTTTCAGCTTGTATCACTTGATAAATATGACACGAACTGTTGGAAATGCAAGTATGGGGGGATGTTTTACCTTAGAAGGAGAATCCCTGTGGTTATTGTGTATTATGTGATGTTGATATGTGATTTAATTTCCTTTGTGAACCATGCATTTTTATAACTGACATTTGAGACCTATGGAGTGTGACCCCTAGGCACTAATTGTTGGGGTTGGTTATATCTGTGTGATTGGTTGATTGGATTGTGTGATTTGATTTAATTGTTTGTTTTTGGGGAAAACAAAGATGGTGAGCCCTTGTGGGGAGCAAATGGACTCTGATTTTTTTTGTGAGATTAAGACATAGTCTTAATTAATAAATGAGTTCATTAAGAAATTAATGAATAAATTAATTCTAAGAGTGAGAATTTAATAACAAGTTAATTTAATGAGACATGAGTAAGCATATCATTGGACTTAGACTTAAAAGTAGGACCCTTGCAATGGATTGGCGTAGCATACTTAATTGAAGCATAATACTTGAGTGTATGTGAGAATTACATAAGATTTAATAAAGCCTGATGGGGTCATGAAACGGTGTTCATGACAGGCGTGCGGTGCTTAATGCACGCATTGCTTTGTTTGGTGTGTTTAGTGAGATGCAAAAGGAAAGGATTTCCTTCAACATCGGTACGAGTGAAACTGACGTGTTTGGACATGATTACAATGTTTATGGCATGTTTTACGAGAAAGGCGTTCTCGGTGAGAGTTGGTCAGAGGAACCAACTGGAATGGGATGTGCATTAATATTTCCAACTGCGTGTGTGGTGACGAACAAGGTGACGACAGCTACTCACTTAGTGTAGTGAGGTAGGCATGCTAGTGTTATGGACAAGAAGTTCACAAGGCACTTGGTAGACCATCGTTCGATGTTTGCAGTAGTGGAAAGTGCACAACCCATTGGAAATGTAATCCCTGTTGAGGGAAATGTTGTTGAGGAATCGTCCTCAGAGTTTGAATGACCACAGAGTGGTATTTGAGAAATGGTCGCAGGCATGGTGTCCTAGGGGGTATGGCATTGGGTCGTGGCTTTGGGTCACATAATCGACTCAACGACCTCGACTAAGCACGATGCATTTTTAGTTGGTGAGAGCCCTGTCAACCAATGACGAAACGAGTGTACTCCCAACAGTCATCCACCTAAAATGTAAGACCACTATGTTCGTGGAGTTCTAGTGACAACGGGCCTGAGTTTTTGGAAAAGTTGTATAGGTGTAGAAATGCATAGGTTTCCAATGAGATCGTGAGTATGCCACTGCGGTATGGATGTTGTTTGTGTATGTGGCAAGAAGTGAAGATTGACGCCGAGCCTCTTCTTTTAGATTTTTGGTATCCTTATACCTTAAGTCTTCTCCATTCTCTTAGTCTAGTGTTTTCTTTTTATGCCATAACATGTATGGATGATGGCATTGTATTGTTTGTTATAAACTAAGCCATATTATTTTTGCTTGATGTTTTGGTTTGCCCTGTTTTCTATTATCTCTAGCATCACTAGATGATTTACTTCTTAGAAACTAATTCTAAATGATTGCAATCAATTACAAGTTGTAGGAATCAATTACCAGATGGCCTAATTAGTTTTGAAACCATCTCTGGTATCGGGTTAATTGATTACCAACCATTTGCAATTGATTACAATATTAATTTCAAAGTTCAGATATTGCCATGTATCCATTGCAATCGATTACCATCGAGCTGCAATTGATTACAAGACAATCTCTGAGATTCAAAAATTGTTCTGTTTCATTTGCAATCGATTACCATCTTGTGGCAATCGATTACCAGATGATCTCTAATATTTAGAATTGGCTCTGTCTTGTTTGCAATCAATTACCAGTCTACTGCAATCGATTACAACAGTTGACAGCAAGTGTAAATCATATTTTTATACACAGGATAATTGATTACACCTTGATTGCAATCAATTATATCTGGTATAACGGTCATTTTTAAAGATCTCCAAGACTCATTCTTTGTCTAACTAACTCCGAATCTTTTTGACCCATGCCATATATTTGAATCCATATCATTCTGTGCAGAACAACCAACAAACAGTCACAATATCTTTTCATTCCTTCAATTGTCAAAATCCAAATCTTTGATTTGATTTTCAGATTTGATATTGCTTTGATCACTCTCTTCTTTCTTCTGCACATTCTCTAATCTCTTGAGTTTAAAAAAACTCAATATTGCTTTTACGCTATACCCACTTGAGATTAAACCTTTGAGCCTATACAACTATATTCCTTTCTTGTTCTTTCATGAACTGAGGTGATTCAACATTTGTTCTTTACTGCTAAATTTGCTCATATTGGAGTTTCTTGAACTAATCTCATATCATCTATATTAGCACATCAAGGTGTTTTCGTTCTTTAATCTTTTTCATTGATCTTGTTTGATTAGCATTGTGGGAATTTCATTCTTAAATGCTATTTTGAAATTAGATGGTATTTCTAATTTTGTTTGTAGGATGGTGAATGGTATTTTCACATTCAATCTTCTAGGTTCTTGTTTCATGTTGTGAAATCAGGATTTGCTATGAATTGTATGTGCATGGTGTATGTAATCAAATTCATAGTGGAACCCCTTGGTGAAAGGGAGAGCTAAATGTAGATTGGTGGTTGATCGAACCAGTATAAATCAACAAGCTCAATCTCTCTATCCCTTGATCTATTTCAATTTAGTATTTGATCTTTATCAAGATAATTTGTTCTAAATCATTTCTATCATAAGCTGAGGTTGTTTTTCTAGTTTATTCAATCAATATAACATTCTCTGAAAATGCTTTTATTAAAACCTCAAGAGCGGTGGTAAAATATCTTTTTGAAGAAAAGAATCTATCACTTTACGTTAAATCAATTCACCCCCCCCCCCCCCCTCTTGATTGATTACCCGGCTAATCCTAACAAGAAGGTCGTTTGATTCTTGAGTTTTAGGAGGAGCAAAAAAACTCACTCCATACACTTTGTTTCAGATGGAGATGAATGTTGCGTGTAATCGACTAAGATGTGATGGAATGACTACGACCAACATGGGTGATGTGGAAAGACTTGTTCAGGAATAGAAGGCCTTCGATGTTACTTTTCAAGTTCTTAGTGTGGGTTGGGAGTTAGTTTTCTATTAGTTACTACCTTGGGTCTTAGTTTGGTTTCTTGTTTAATAGATAGTAGACTAGATCCTAATTTTATGGTCCTTATGTTGTTGTATGCGACTCAGATGACTTATGTCTCTTTTCCAAAGATGTAAAGGTGTAACTATTTTTCTTCTTATGAAATTGTTTAAGGCAAGATTTTGGTATTATTTCATGTTTATCGGTGTTTCAATATCATTTGCAACATTTTATAAAAAGTAAGTGGTTTCTTGTAAGTGATATTTGTTAATGAATACCTATTTTTAAGAGAATGATAGGTGTATTGAAAGTGAGTTTCGTTGAAATTCTTGTAATAAGTTTCGAGGCAAAGAAAAAAAAATATACATTTCATATTTTGATAATACGTTAACGGATCAAGTTTTTAATTAAATCCATATTTTTGAAGAATAAAATACAGAGTTTAGGAGTTTAGAAATTTAGGGGGTTACAAAAATCACCTTTAGAATCACGGGACAATCGATTATTGAAGATTGAAATCGATTACATCTATTATAACTGTCATTCTATTAGATGTCTTAACTATTTCTTTATCTTATCTTGCATCTAACATTCTTATAATATACACATAACCTTTGTCCAACTCTTTAGAGAGAGAGAGATAGAACCCTTTTTCATTCCATATTGGATTTACCCAAATTCTCATCCTTTACCAATCTTTGTTATTCTTGTTGATGAGGATTCTTCTCTGAAATTGGTTCTATTTTGAAATACACCTACACAGTTTGATTTCATCCCAATTAGTGATCTTCATTCGTTCTTAATCCTTCACATTTTCTGGGTTGGAATAAATCATTTAGAAACACCATTGATAGCTAAAAGAAATCTTCTACCGTTGTATCTTATCTTCAGCTATTCATACTTGTATTGGGTGTTGATTTGTTCAGATCGCATACTGCTACCTCTGCACATTAAGGTGTTTTTGTTCCATAATCTTTTCATTCTTTTTATTTGTATGTTTGAAATATGTTTGCTAGGATAGGTTTTCTTAGTGATTTTGTTGATGAATTGTGATAGGTTTTCACAATCATGCTTTGAACCTTGTTCGGGTTGTGAACAAGTGTTGCTTACTATATGTGTACAAGGTGTTTGTCACTTAGAATCATATTGAAACTCCTTAGGTTTAGAGGAAGAACTGGATGTAGACCAGGTGGAGGTTGAATCAATATAAAAACCGCATCAAGTTTTCTCATCCTTTAACTCATTTTAGATTCCTTGTTATATTCTTTTCTGAAATTTGTTTGAAACAAGAACATTCATTTGATGTTTTCAGTTTTTGGATTAATATCAATAACATTAGCTATTGAAAACTCTTGTGGAAAATTCTTTAAAAGAAAAAGAAGGGTGGAAAAGCTTTTATTTGTGAAAGGGGAATCAAAAGTTTTTGATAATCAATTCACCCCCCCCCCCCCCCCCCCCCCCCCCCCCCCCCCCCCCCCTTCTTGATTAACCGACTATTCTAACACTTATGCAGGGTTTGGTCCAACACTATTGCATAGTCTAGTCCTAGACTTGTATCATCTGGTTCAACACTTTGCATAGTTTGTTCCAAGACTACTACATGGTTTGGTCCTAAACTTCACATAGTTTGTTCCAAGATTGTTGCATGGTTTGTTCCAAGACTTCTTAAGTCTTTCCTGAAACCATTCCATGGTCTGTTCTGTCACGACGTTGTCTGATTAAAAGCACTTTGGATGTTTGGTTTATTATAAAAACGCTTTCAGACATTTAATATACTAGAGTGAGATAGAAGAGATTATACCATTATCTGTGATGAATTTGGTTACTTGAAATTACTCAATTTCAAACCATTAGTTGATCAAATATTATCACATTTGTTATCATCAAAACAAATTAAAAGATTAAGGGCCAGACATCACCCAATGTATTGGTTCTAACAAAGATTATGTGTTCTTCCTTCAAGACCTCTTTTGCCTTTAATTATAATCTTTATATCCTTCACATCATTAGATTTAACTCTATCACGAACTGTTCTATAGATTTAGACGTATGCATTTACTTCATCAAGCAAATTCTTTATATCAATGATATTTGATTCTTGTAGTGCAAAAGATTGATTACCCATCCTAGATGGAAAACAATTGAATAATGAATTTCATATCTCACATTTATAAATATAAAATAAATACAAATAATGTTGAAAAATAAATTCACAAGTAAAGATTGCATGGAGGCAAGCATTTAACCCTATTATATTAATTAATTAATTAATTAATACTAATATAATTAGATAATATGGAAAGATAATATATTTCTATGAGTATTATTGATTGAAATAAAATAAATAATTAGAAAAAAAAAGAATTATGATCTTGAATAAACTATCATTAACTAATATCAATTAACAACTATTAAATGTATATAGTAATAGAATTTTTGAAATTATTATAATTATTTTTATTACATTTTAAATTTTAGATATGGAAAGATAATTTATTAAATAAAATATTATTGATTAAATTACAATTTAGGGGACGTTTGTTTCATGGACTATTTTTTTAGTCTTAGGGATAAGAGGTAGGAATAAATTTTCCCATGTTTGTTAAACAGTGATAAATAATTAATCTCGGTATATTTTAATCCTGGAAAAATAATTTCTTCACTTTCAATCAATATTTAAACCGGCCAAGAGGGTAGGTAATATTTATTCCCATGACCCCAGAATAAAGATTGAATTTATAACTAAACATTTTTTTGATATGAATACACATATATTGCATGTATTCCTATTGAGAGATGGAATGAGACTCATCCTGTTGAGAGATTTGAGAAAAAAAAATGGTCTATTAAAAGGGTAGTATTGGAGGGAAAATAAAATATTATCGGTGGTAAATAAAATTCACAAGGAACAAATTATTTAGTTGATCTTGTTAATATGATTATATACTAAAAACAATATCAAAATTGAATTGTATTAGAATCTTTCTTTGTTTTACAAATATATTATATATCAATTGTGATGAAAACAAAATATGGAACAAAATTGTGGGAATAATTTAGAGGGTATATTTCCCTAAAAAAAATTAAGAGGGTATATACGTATTTTTACTCGTCAAGATAATTCAATCTCAATAGGTATATATATGCAATATGTGTGTATTCAATCTTTATAAATTTTTATTCTATTATGCTTGATCTACTTAATTTTCTTGATGTGTATTAAGAGTATCATGCCTCTAATTTTTTTTCCTTGTAAATATTATGAATTTTATTTAAATTTAGTAATTGTCATCTATACCTTTGTTTTGTAAGATAGCTTATGAATCCTTAGCTATATTTACGTGGAAATAATTTGAATTGGAAAATAAAATATCCAAATTTTGATCATGGCAGAATAAATGGAACCGACTGAAAGGAAGAAGTTGGTCTTAACAATGTTGATTATCTATTTGAAGATGCTGAATTGTTTTACTCTAATAGCGATAGCTATATGTTATCTTGTTTTAAGTAAGCGCATGAGAAAGAGAAAAAGGTCATGGAATTGTTATGAAAGAAACATAATTAGAGAAGTACATTTTCATAGGATTATTTTTATAACTGACGCGGCTTGCATTGCAAATACAAGGATGGATAGGACTGCATTCCATAAGTTATGTCATTTGTTGAGAATTGTGGGTGGGTTACTTCCTACTAGACATATATGTGTGTTGAGGAATTAGTGGCCACATTTTTATAGATAGGGGGCACATTATGTTAAAAATAGAGTGATAAGAAGGCAATTTATTAGGTCTAGTGAAACAATTAGTAGACACTTTAAAATGAGTTATTGGCAATTTTAAAGTGTCACAGTGAATCGTTAGGACAACCTAAGCTCGTTTTGGAGAACAATAATGATGGTAGATGGAAATACTTCAAGGTATAAGTAAAACAAAAATCTCTAGTGTTTTTCGTTAACATTATACTTCTTTTTTAACGTAATAACAAATATAGTCATGGTAGTGTATAGAATTGTTTAGGAGCTCTTGATGGCACATACATCAAGGTCAATGTGCTCAAAGCTGAAAAAAGTAAATATAGAACAAGGAAGGGTGAGATAGCTACCAACGTGTTAGGTGTTTGTTCTCCAGATTTGCAATTTATATATGTTTTGGCTGGGAGGGAGGGTTCAGCTGCAAATTCTAAGGTCCTTAGAGATGTAATTTCTCGACCAAATGGATTAAAGGTTCCTCAAGGTATAATGATATTTGTTTATATAAAAATAATGCATGTTATAAATCTGTTATACAATAATAACATTAATTTTATTGATGCTAAGGTATTACTATTTATGTGATACTAGCTACATGAATGGAAATGGATTCTTGACTCCTTATAGAAGTCAAAGCTATCACCTAAGTGAGTGGAGAAATGGCTTACAACCAAGTACCTAAAATACACAAGAACAAACTAGAGGGGGGGATTGAATAGTTTTAGCAAAGAGTATTAGTTCACAAGTTATCTTTAGAGATATACGAAGGTTTAAACAAGCAAATATATCCTTTCAAGGAAAAGCCTTTAGAAACCTTTCAAAAGTGCACAACGTGCAAGATGAACAAATGTAAATACAAGACAACAAAAGTAGAATGCTTGTTTTATACTAGTTCAACTGAGCTACGTCCAGTTCTCCTTTAACAACTATTAAAAGGTTCCACTATAATCAACTGATTACAAAGCAAGTATTCTTCACTACCACTCCTAGCTACAAGTATTCTCTATGCCACTACTGGCAACTAGTATTCTAAACCACTACTGGTTACAAGTATAAATCTCCCCTTGAGATTATACATCCCAAGTATTCTTTGATCACTAAGCCACTCCTGGCTTTCAATTCAAATACAGAATATGATTCAAATAGCTCTCAACGAGAGAATATGAAAATAGATTTGAATCTGAATGAGCTTCGTAGAAGATAGAGTTTTTGTTTTCTCTAAGCTCTCTTTTTCTCACTGGATATGTGTATTTCTTTTTTCTTAGCTTTTGCTTGCTTGCTTGCTTTTGTTCTCTTATTCGTTCAAATTTGATTCGTTAGTTTTATCGTAGCATGGAAGCATCTTAATATAGTAGAGCTTCGTGAATTTGAACGTTGGAGAAGAAAGATTTCCATTGTCCCATAATAGAGTGTTGAAGTTGCTTTAGCTGAGCTTGATTTCATAGGAGTAGGTTCTTGTCTTGTCACAACTTTCTTTTAGCTTTAGGCATCCTTCTCAAAGCTGATTAGCCTTTTTGCTGTACCTACAAAACTTCACACTTTTCGAGACATGTAAGCAATCATACGAGGAATAGAAGAAGGTTATTCAAAGAGTATCTTTCTAATCTTTCTGTAATAGACAGTGTGTTCTTAAAGTCAACAGATGATTATTAAATGCATATTCCTCAGTACGTGAATCAGCTCATGGTCTGGTCTAACACAGACTTAGTCTAGTCTGATAGACATGGTCTAGTTTAACATAAACTTGGTATGGTTTGACAGACATGGTCTGGTCTAACACAAACTTGGTTTGGTCTAGCTGTGCATGGTCTGGTCCTAGTTCCATGCATGGTCTAGTCTAGCACTTATGCATTGTCTAGTCCGAGACTTCACATAGTCTGTCCCAAGACTTTTGCATGATCTGGTCTAAGACTTTGCATAGTATGTTCCAAGACTACTACATGGTCTATTCCAAGACCTGTACCATCTGTTCTAATGACTTTCACATGGTCTGTTCCGATACTTAATTTAGTCTGATTAAAAGCACTTTGGATGCTTGATATATTGTTAAAACATTATCAGACATTAAAGAAATGGAGTGAGATGGAGAGATTATACCATTGTCTGTGAACATTTTGATTCCCTAAAATTACTCAATTTCAAATCATTAGTTGATCAAATATTATCATATTTGTTATCATCAAAGCTCATCAAAGGATTAGGGGCGAGACATCATCCAATGTCTTGGTTCTAACAATCTCCCCCTTTTGGATGATGACAACACATGTTATAATTTTGATTAACAGACAATAAATCATAGAGAATTATGTATTAGAGTACAGATTATTTCATGTTAATTATTTATGTGCAGTTATAAACATGATGAACTCCCCCTAAGTCTATCATGCATATGCAAATGACAGTCCAAAGTAGGAAATAATTAAAGCGAATAACAGCAGACAATATATGAATTTAAAAAAAACCAATGAACCAATCACTATTTTTATTAATAAGCATTGTCTGGGTCAATATTTTCTATACATCTGTTTCTCCCCCTTTGTCATTAACAAAAAGAATGGAGAGAGGAGTAGAAAATGCCATCACAATCAAGGTTGGGAAGGGGGGGTTGACTATTTAGAAGATGATTCTCCAGCTTCTAATGGAGTAGTTGATGTAAGAGGATCGTCTGATGGCGATGGCGATGGTGTTGGAGGTGCAGCAGTTGGTGGGATGAGAAGAGTAGTTAGTGATGCATTGAAGGCAATAGTCACTTCCTTGATAATGCAAGCTCGATGCTCTTCCAGCTTGGTATCAATTTGGGTAGCAATTTTGGATTCCATCTTGGCTTCCAATTTAACTTCCAATGCAGTTTCAAGAACAACCAAGTTAGTTTGAGGTTCTGATTGGGCCGCAGCATTTAGTGGCACAACTGCAATTGGGGTGCTCGACCAAGATTGAGTAGACACAAAGTTTGTGCACTCTTGGGCTAGATGGGATTTTGCAGACTTTTCAGCCAAGTCTATAGCTTCTGCTGTGGCAAGTGCAACAACCATAGCTGCCTCAACCTCTTGCTTCAGGGCTAACACCTTGAGCCTATTTTCTTCAGCTTCCTTGACCTTCTTCTCCTTGGCTAGAGCATTGAGTCTCCTCTCTTCTTCTTGAGTTGCTAGCATAGCTCTAAGTTTGGCAGCTTCTTCTAATTGTCTTGCTTCCTCTATTGCTTCTCAAGCTGCTGCTATCAAAGCTTGAGCAGCCTTGTATTTAGCAAAGTAATCAACAAGCATCTGTTCAACTTGAGCTTCATCTCCAAACATATGAGGAGTCAACAATGTGGGCACAACCACAGTGTCTTGACACACGAATGAAGCTGGTGGAGGAAGAGGTGCCTTCACCAATAGTTTCACTCTTCTCCTTTTCTTCAAGGGAAAGGTTGGATGAACCTGTGGTGTGGAGCATGTTGTTCATCACGTTTTGCCAGTAGATGCCAACATCAGATTCTGTGTTTTCCTCAGGCAATGCACGCTCTGGTTGAGGAAGAGGCTCAATATCAAGAATGTGCTGTGGAAGGTTGTCTGCTCGCATAATCTGCTTCCCTTTCAACTTGTTAGGGTTGATAGTTGGTAATGGTATAGAGCGACATGTATATCAGTTTCTTCTCAAATGTGCAGGCTGGGAGGATACAACTGTCTAGACATTGAACCTTGGAACTTCAACAGACATAAGGCTCTATATTCTACACAGTTGGCCTTGAAGGTTGGACAACTTGGAGAAACTCCTCGTGTAATCAGTCAAGGAGGTCTGATAGAGACTCTTGGTCTCGAGAGGTGACACAAAGCATCACGGTGCTTGGTGCGGATGGTGGCAACCAACTTCTACTTGTCTTCTATTGTCACAGGTTCTGGCATAGCTGGTTCAGCAGAGAAGAAGTCCAGTCCCTCTCTTACACATGTGTACTAATGTGCAATCTCATGAACCGATTGGCGCATGAGAGGGATGGCAGAGGCATATTCTTCCTCTTGCAATTGTCTAGCAAGGTCAGCATCATCTTCTGCTTCTTATAGAAGGGATGTATTGTGAAGGGGCCTCTAAAAGGGAATAATCCCTTGGTCTATTTGCAGAGGAGGGCACTTGATCACTTGTGCTACCCTTGGTTCCTCAGTTGTCTACTCTATTGATGGCTCAATCTGAGTCTCTTCTCTATATGCTGCAGACTCAACATTTTCTCTTACATAATACAAGGAGAATCTCTGCATCATCTTCTGATGCCATGAGCCAGTTGGAGGAGGTGGTGAAGGAGTGTCTTCTCTGAAGCATGATAGCTTGCTAGTTCCATCAATGTTGAATGGTCTTCTGTTCCAGGATGGAGCAGCTGACGCTTTAGGAGAGGTTGTGATGATCTGCTCCTCTTCATCAGAACCAGAAGAGATGTGGATAGATTCAGTGTGGTGATAGGAAATTACTGCATCTATCATCTCTGGTATGGTGATAGGCAAGGGGGATTTATATGGTGGAATGGTAGTGTTTGGAGGGGTTTGTGGTGAAGTTGTTGGAGCAACAGTCTGAGATGATGTTTTAGATTGTGCTTCAGACTAAACAGTGGGTTCAACCTGAGGGGTGATCGTCTATCCAATGGGGGCAGACTAAAGGTTTCTTGTTGTTTGAATAGTGGGTTCAGACAGTGGTCTTTGCTCAGTCTGTGCATAGGTATCCAACTATACAGCTATTGTTTGGTTTGCTATTGTCTGTGTAGGAGATACGAATGATAGAGGTTCAACAGATAATGCATCTGTTGTGGCTGGTGTTTGGGCTAGTGAGGATGTTGTTTGAGGAATATTCTTCCTTAGACGCTTAGTGGAACGAGGGTGAGAGGGTAGAGTGAAAGTGGATGATTGAATACCTGGATCTGTAAAGGAGGGGTTGAATGCCAATCTAGGCATGTCATCTTCTAGCATGACCTTCCTCTTGACAATCAACTTCCTAGCTATGGTGTTGGGAGGTCTAATGGTCTAGAGGTCAGAAGCAGTGGTATGTCCTCCACTAGGTTGTCTAGATCGTGTCTTAAAGAACAATCCTTCATTGTCATCCTCCTCTTCAATCTCAGCAACTAAGACAATAGCTTTCCCAATATCTGCAATGTCCTCCAAAGACACTAAGGGTTCAACAAACAGTCTGATAACACCTTTGCCTCTCTACTGAGCCCTAGTCTGGGAGGAGCTTGTTAAGCAGTCTGCTTCTATTTCTTTGCAATTGGCTCCTCAGTAGACTATGTTGTAGCCTTGCATGTTGTTCGGACGCTCTACTGGTCCGCAACAGCAAGTCTCTTCATTTTGTTTGCTAAAGGCTGAACAGTAGCTGTTTCATTAAAGGTAACAACCGATTTTGTAGCCTTCTTCTTCTTCGACTGCTTTGTTTGGTCTTCATCACCTTCCTCAGAAGGTTGAGGGAACCCTGGCAGGTTGTCCCCTTGTAATTCCAAACCCCCGGTCCAGCTTCAGTAGACTTGACGAAGTCAACTGCCTTTGGTAGACGAATGGACCTTCAACACCAACGTAATCTAGTTTGTTTGGTCTTCCTAATTGAAGATCTCTGTACAATCTGTTGTAGCAGTGAGAGTCCCATAGTATCTTGTTTATCAGGGTTGTGTAGTATGTGGCCACTAAGGTTGACAAATACTTAATGTGGCAAATCATGTTGTAGAAGAGGGTATGAGGAAGTTTGAATGGGATCCCTCTGATGATGTGGTAGAGGATGAATCTGTGGAAGGCAGAGATATGACCCCTAGACCCAATCTTGTGCAAGATGGTCTTGTTGATGATGTTGAGCAATAGTTTGGCCAATGTGGGAAACTGGGTCGGATGAAGTTTCACCTTCTTCTTGGAACGTTCCACTACATAGGTGGGTCCAAGAATGAATCTTTCCACAGTTCCTTTTACTAGATTGGAGATCCATTGCTTCGTGAAGTAGTTATGGTGCAACTTGCACCCAATGGCCTGAGCAATGGTGGTAGGGGATATGGTAACATCACACCGGTACACCTTGCTTACCATCTCATTGCCTTTCAAAGTGACATTCCTCCAAAACTCCTTGATCAAACCAAGAGCAAACTTCTAGCGGTCGTTGAAGTATCCTCTAATTCCGACGAACTCAAGATACTTAGAGATGTTGAGATCACGCTCCTCAAGATAGGGGATGTCAACATAGTACTCCACGTGGATGTTCCCAGTGTAGGAACCCCGTGGCTTGATAAGAATATTCTCAACATCGTTAAGGTTTTTTTCTCTTTTGATCTCTGGGTCAATATCAACAGTGGTAAAGTTGTTCGTGTCTGTTGTTGTTTCTGGTTGAGGCTCCTCATGGTGCTCCTCAGAAGCTTGAGAGGGTGAAGGTGAAGGTGGTTGCTGTGAAGAAGAGCCCTTGGATGGGTTTCCTTTGGCCATGGTGACAAGAAAGTGTTTAGGGTTTGGGGTTCTTGAGAGGTTTAGAGTTGCAGAGAGTGCAATGAGAGATTGAGAGGTCGAAAACTTGGAGAGAAAGTTTGAGTAACAATAGGCTTACAAAGGCTACGAGTAGGCATTAAATATGATGGTACGGTTAAGAATGATTGAAACGACATATTAATAGAATATTAAATGTGCATTTTGGGCTTAAGCTGACACACAACCTAATAAATGCTTATGTTACGAAGACGTTTCAAATTCCACATGGTCTGCTCATATTTTGAGAGCAAACATGTCACATGCACATGCCCCACTTAAGTAATATGCCAGACGATGTGTCCTTAGTTTACTAGTAGACAGCAAATAGTCATAAAACATTAAGTCACACAGACCATCCCAATCTTTTCTCTTAAAAAGATTAGTTTGTCTTCAATAAGGGGTTTCATAGAAATATCAGCAAGTTGATCATCTATCTTGACAAATTCCAAATTAATGGTCCCCTTCTAAACATGGTCTCTTATGAAATGATGTTTTATTTCAATATGCTTGGCTCTATAGCTATAGTGCATGGTTGGATTTTTCGAAAGAGATATAGCAGTAGTATTATCACAAATATGTCGTGGTCTTCAAGTTGATTCTTGATCCACTAAATTTGAGAGCAGCAACTTGCAGCTGAGATATATTATGCTTCTACTATTGATAGTTCTATTGTCCCTTGTTTCTTGTTGAGCCATGACACCATGTTGCCTCCAATAAAGTAGCAACCTCTAGTGGTGCTTTTTCTTTCAATTCTATCTCCGACATAGTTAGCATCACAATAGCCTATCAATTTATACTCTTTCTTCCTTTTAAACCAAAGACCAGGATTAGGTGTTCCAAGCAAGTATATGAAAATTCTCTTAACAATAGATAAATGTACCTCCCTTGAATCAGACTGAAATCTAGAGCAAAGGCAGACGCTGAACATTATGTCTAGTCTGGATGCAGTCAAGTATAGTAGAGACCCAATCATTCCTTTGAATTGAGTGACATCTACCTTTTTTGAATCTTCATCAATTGCAAGTGATGTGGTTGGATGCATTGGAGTTTTCATTACTTTGGCATCATTCATCTTGAATTTCTTAGAGAGCTCTTTCACATACTTGCTTTGATGTATGTATCTTCCCTTGTTGGTTTGTTTCATCTGCAGTCCTAGGAAGAATTTCAGTTCTCCCATCATACTCATTTCAAACTCCATCGGCATCAAGGTGGAGAACTCCTCATAGAGTTTTTCATTAGTAGCACCAAATATAATATCATCAACATAAATTTGGACTATAATGAAATCAAAGGAGTAGTTTTTGTGGAACAATGTAGTATCTATCTTTCCTCTTATAAAATCATGTTCAATTAAGAATGAACTAAGATTTTCATACCATGCTCTCGAAGCTTTTTTAAGACCATACAAAGCTTTGTTTAATTTAAATACATGGTTTGGAAAGATAGTACTCTCAAACCCAAAGGGTTGTTCTACATAAACTTCTTCTTTGATTATACCATTGAGGAATGCACATTTTACATCCATTTGATAAAGTCTCATGTTTATATGAGCAGCAAATGAAAGTAAATCCTAATTGCCTCAAGTCTAGCTACAGGAGCATATGTCTCCGTATAATCAATACCTTCCTATTGTGAGTAACCCTTGGCCACTAATCTAGCCTTGTTCCTCAAAACCATACCATTTTCATCTAACTTGTTTCTGAAGACCCACTTTGCACCAACAGTTTCCTTATTGTCTGGCAGCTTCACAAGTTTCCTATCAAGTTGAGTGTCATTCAACTTTACATGAATAACTTCTTCAACACTTTTGGTTCTAGAGTTAAATACTCTATACGCCTTTGATGTTTTAGAGTATCCAAGTAAGATGCCAGTATCACACTTCGAATCAAACTTACCCAAATTGTCTTTTGTGTTAAGAATGAAACATTGACATCCAAAAGGATGGAAGTATGATATGTTGGGTTTCCTTCCTCTCCATAGTTCATATGGAGTCTTTTTGAGGATTGGCCTAATATAAATTTTGTTTTGTAAGTAACAAGATTGGCCCAGGAGTGCTTAGGAGTTGAGTTATCATTCAACATGGTTCTAGCCATTTCTTGCAATGACCTGTTCTTCCTCTCAACAAAACCATTTTGCTATGGTGTCCTAGGTGTTGAGAAGTTGTGAAGAATTCCATTTTCTTCACCGAACCTCTGAAAACTTTTGTTTTCAAACTCTCCTCCTTGGTCATATCTGATAAAAGTTACACATACACCTTTTTCATTTTGAACACGTTTGCAGAATTTATAGAACGCCTTAAAAACCTCATCCTTGTGAGTGAGGAATATAACCCATGTCCATCTAGAATATTCATCAACTATCACTAGTCCATATCTTTTCCCTCTTAGAGAGCCTATTCTGGTTGGACCAAACAAATCAATATGAAACATCTTTAATGGTCTAGAAGTGGAAACAACATTTTTACTTTTAAAAGAGATTTTCACTTATTTCCCTTTCTAACACACCTCACAAAGTAAGTCATCTTTATATGACATAGTTGGCAATCCTCTTACGAGGCTGTATATCTGCAGTTTTGAGATTAATCTCAAACTCGCATGGCCAAGCTTCTTATTCCATAACCAGTGACTTTCTTTGACAGACAGTAAGCACGATACATTTTGATCCTTCAGTTCACCAAAGTTAATCTTATAAAGATTGCCTTATCTCTTAGCAAAGAAGAGATGTGAACTAGCAGAGTCTTTGACTATGCATGACTCTTTGTTGAAAGAAACATCATATCCACTATCGCAAAATTGACTTATGCCTAATAGATTGTGTTTTAGTCTATCAACAAATAAAAAATTCTCTATAGAGAGACTAGGAGGGATACCTACTTTACCTATGCCCCTTATCTTCCCTTTCCAATTCCCTCCGAAAGTGATTGTACCACCATGCATTGGTGTAGGCTTAGGAACATAGACCTTACGCCCGTCATGTGATGTGAGCAACCACTGTCTAGGTAGCATGATTGGTGTTTCTTTCTTGCCATCAAGGACATCTGCAACAGAAATTATTTTGCTCTTAGGTACCCACATTCTTCTAGGTCCTTTCGTGTTAGTCTTAGAGGCAAATGATTTGCCTCTTGTAGGAAATGTCTTGCTTTTGGACTTGATATGTCCAATTCTTGAATGAGACTTACTAGAAGAAGCTTTACCCTTAGATGTTTCTTCCTTTTTTGTGAATCCAAGGCCGAATTTTTCATGTGGATGTCTATTGTATGAAATAATTTTCTTTAAATTTTCAGATCCACTAACAAATTTGCTTAGAGTGCTCTTGAGAGATGTAGCTTCTTTGCGCAATTGAGCAATTTTAGCTTCATGTTTACTCAAGGTTCTCACCTTGTTGAACTCATCATTTCTTTAATCAATTCATTCAATTTCCTTCTATGTTGTTCTTTTTCTATCTAGAGTTCACTTTTGCTTTTAACTAAGCATTGGTAATCTGTGGTTAGTTTTTGAAAATCTTCCATTAGAGAATTACTGGCTGTGACTAATGTGGAACATTTGTCAGATAGCTCAGTAAATGAAGACTCAAGTTCTTCATGCTCTTTTGAACGTTTTTTAAACTTCTTTTTCATAGATATATATGCTTTTGAAAGAATAGATGAGTTAGAAAGAAGTTCTTGATAAGCTTCTTGTAGAGAGAAAAGGTCGTTTCGATCTACCTCATTTTCTTCCTCATCTGAAGCTTCAGACGCAAATCCTGAGGTATTGTTGTCTGTCATCAAACCTTACTCATTGTATGATGCACCTTCTTTACCAAACACAGATGATGAATTGGTTGCGTTTGCCATTAGACAAAGGTTAGCTTCTTCATCTGATCCTTCTTCGTCTGTCGAGTCTTTTAGGTCTTCCCATGTGGACATTAGACCTTTCTTTCCGGGGAATCTTTTCTTGACTCTTTCTTTTCCTTTGTTAAGCTTTGTACATTCGGATTTGAAATGTCCTGGCTTTTAACATTAATGTGCAGACGTAGCAGACGATAGGATTCTTCTCCTTCTTCTTATGGTCTGTTGGGAACTTTTTGTTGAAGTTCTTCCACCTTGAACTGTTGACATGAAGAATGGAAGACTTATTCTTCTTATTTTGTTTTTAGTTTTGCATGCCAAACATGTAATGGATGCACCATTGTATTGATTGTTTTAGATTAAACTTAGCTTGATATTGGTTTTTGTGTGATACTTGCAAAATGATTTAAACCTTTTCAAAACTTTTATCTAAGTATCTTAAGATGATTTTATATTCATGAGTATGCATTATGAGCATTCAACTGGATGTAGACCGGTGGTATGGTCGAACCAGTATAAATCTTGTGTTATCTTTCTTTTCTCTACACTCTTTATCATTCAGACTTGTACAATATATTTTCTGTAATTGAATCATTTATTATGAATTGAATAAAGTTTGTTAATCTAATTCTTTACTTTGAATTTGGCTCCTCTTGTGCCTTTCAATATACAACCAACAAATCCTAACAATTGGTATACAAGCTATGCAAATCCTAACACGAACCTCCTTTCTTCCTCCACATTTTGTGGATTCTTCTGGAGATGAATGAGAGCTCATCCTCTTCACTTGAGGATATTGTCTCCTCTTCTAATTCTACAACTTTTAGAGCTTTAGAGGTTCGTCCCTTGGATGGTTTAGACGTTTGGCCCTTGGATGATGATGATTCCACTTGTGTGGTCTGCTTGAGCTTTCGAGACTTCAGAGCCAAAGACTTGCCCCTTTTTAGTTTGGCATCTCCTTGTAGCTCTTGCTCATGCAACGTTAGTATGCCCACGAGCCCTTCAAGAGGAAGAAAGTATAGGTTCTTTGATGCCCTTATAGTTGTGACCTGAGGTCTCCACTGTTTGGGCAAGCTACACAAAATTTTGTCAATATGCTCCAAGTTCTCAAAACTTTTACCAAGGTTTTGGAGATCATTTAGAATAGTTTGAAATCTATACATCATAGCAGCAATGGTTTCATCTTCTTCCATAGTAAAGAGTTTGTATTCTCTGATTAGAACACTTACTTTATTTCTTTTTACTTGAGTGGACCCTTCATAAGTCATTATGAATGTGTCCCATATGTCTTTGGCAGATTTGAACTTTTTGTGTTCAGTTTATGAGATGCATGCATGAATAGCATTTCTTGCTCCGGAGTTAAGAACGAGTCTTTACTTTTGTTCTTCTATTCAGTGTTCTCTTGGAATCTCATTTTCTCCATCATCAATTGGAATGTAGTTTCCATTTTCTACGACATCCAGCATATCTATATGGCATGACTCAAAGAATGTTTCCAGTAGGAGAAGTTTTCTCCTTTGAAAACTGAAGATTTGTGGATGGATTGACTTCCCTTCTCCATTCTTGTGTAGGATCTTTAACTCTGTATATGTGAAGATAGCTATTAGAGACCAAGCTCTGATACCAACTGAAATATACAAGAACACACTAGAAGGGGGGGGGGGGGGGGGGGGGGGGGGGGGGGGGGGAGGGGGTTGAATAGTGGGTTAGAAAACTTTTTCGCAAACACTATTAGTTCACAAATTGCCTTCTAGGATATACGTAAGTTAAAACAAGCAAATATATCTTTGTAAGGCAAAACTTTAGAAATCTTTTCAAAGGAGCACAGTATGCAAGATAAATAAATGTAATCATAAGACAGCAAGTAGAAGCTTGTTTTTATACTGGTTCTCTCCAACTGAGCTACATCCAGTTCTCCTTTAACAATTGTTAAAGGGTTCCACTATAATCAATTGATTACAAAACAAGTATTCTTCACTGCCACTTCTGGCTACAAGTATGAAAATCCCCCTGAGATTATACTTCCCAAGCATTCTTTAATCACTAAGCCACTCCTGGCTTTCTATTCAAATATGAATAAGATTCAAATAACTCTTAGAGAGAGGATGTGAATATGTGTTGAATCTGTATGAGCTTGTAGAGGATGGGTATTCTTTTTTCTCTCAACTCGAGTTTCTCACTAGGCTTTAGCTTTCTCAAGGTGCTTTGCTTCCTGTGCTTGCCTTTTCAAATTTGCTTTGAATGATTTCGTTTCAGCTTGTTCTTTTTCATCTCAGTTCATTCATTCATTCTTCTCGTTGCATGGAAGCATCTTTATATAGTGAGTTTCATGGATTTGAACGTTGGAGAAGATAGGTTTTCGTTGTCTCACAGAAGAGTGTTGAAGTTGCTTTAGTTGAGCTTGATGTGATAAGAGCAAGTTCCTGTCTTTGTCTCAACTTGCTTTTTTCTTTAGGTGTGCTTCTCAAAACTGATTTGCCTTTTGGTTGTACCTACAAATTTCACATAGTTCGAGACATGCAAGCTATACGAGGAATAGAAGAAAGTAAGTTCAGAGAGTATCTCCCTTTCTTTCTGTAACGAATAGTACATCTTTTAGTGTAAAGAATTTATTATAAAGCACATATTCCTCAGCACGTGTAATAGATCATGTTTTGTTCCAATACAAATAGCCTCTGGCTTGACAGACAATGTCTGGCCTTGCTCAGACATCATCTGGCTTGACAGACACAGTCTGGTCTAGCTTCAGACATGGTCTGGTTTGATAGACATGATTTGGCCTAGCTTCAGACATCATTTGGCTTAGCTCAATCATGGTTTGTCTTGACTACGTGTTGTCTAGCAATGTTCCATACATGGTCTGGTCCAACACTTATGCATAGTCTGGTCCTAGACTTCTATCATCTCATCCATGACTTCACATAGTCTGTCCCAAGACTATTGTATGGTCTGGTCCAAGACTTTTCGTAAGTCATTCCAAGACTTCGCATGGTCTGTTCCAAGACCTATACCATCTATCCTCATGAACTTCTCATGGTCCATTCAAAGCTTATCTTAGTCTAATTAAAAGCATTTTTGGATGCTTGGTAAGTAATTAAGTGTTGTCAAATAGTTAAGATAGTAGAGTGAGATGGAGAGATTATACCATTGTCTGTGATCATTTTGATTTCCTGAAATTACTCAATTTCAAATCATTAGTTGATCAAATATTATCATATTTGTTATCATCAAAACCCATCAAAGGATTAGAGGCCAGACATCATCCAATGTCTTGGTTCTAACAAGGCTAAAACAAAAGCAAATATCAAGCAAAGCCTAATCTAAAAACAATCAATACAATGCCACATCCATTACATGTTTGGCATGCAAAACTAAAATCAAAACAAGAAGAATAAAGGCTTCCATTCTTCATGTCAACAGTCTCCCCCTTTTTGGTTTTAATAATGCCAAACCAATATACATTGTATTCTCCTTCATCCGATTGATTTCCTATTTTAACTAAAACAAAGTTCTTCCAGATTTTGATTAGGCAAGTAATAACAATAAGAAAGTTGAAAGCATAGCTAACCAAAATAGATAAAAATCAGGATGCAATCACATAATACAATCACACTAATTCTCTCCTTTTAGCATTGAAAATCCAAAAGGCATAGGAAAGAATGTATGCAGCAGTGAACAAATAAAGTAGTTGTTATATAGAGATAAATAGATTATAAACAATAGCAAACATACACACAATACGAAATCAACATAATATGCACAAGTGGCTAACTAATCAAACTGAAAAGTAGATGTTATAAGTTTAATTTAGGTGCAAAAACTGAAATACATTGTAGTGAACACAAGTCATACAATTAAAAATAAAAAAGATATAAACCTCATAATTGAAAACACGTGGTAAAAGATCTACATCATTCAAGTGAGCATGATTGCTCCCCTTGAATATGAGAATCCATACTAACAAATCAAACAATTAACTTCAAGCATGATAAACAATAATTCCAAAGAGTAGATCACATCAAAGAATTCATGTAGAGAATATAAAAACAAAGCACATATCATTCAATTCCTACAAAGAATCTAATCCAAACATCCATATGACAATTAAAATAAATACAAGATATATGAACATCTAACCGAGATTGGACTCATCTTCCTTGCCATATAGATTCTTGATCTTCAAGCACACTGGTTATAAGCTAATTCATTTTCCATTCTGTTCATGTCCATCTTCAAGTTTTCTTGGTTTTCCATAGAACTTAGCAAAAAGATAATTGATTCCATGTTGTACATGATATACAAAGGAAAGAAATCTTGAGCAACTTACAAGACCCTTGCTCTAATACCAATTGTTGGAAAAATTAGCTGATTAAATCAAAAGGGGGGGGGGGGGGGGGTGAATTGATATTTCAAAAATCAATCCCCCTTTTAAAAATAAAAACAATTCAACCACTCCCTTTGAAGTTTTTCACAAATTTTATAAAATTATGTTGATGATGGAACCCTATTTCAGAAACACAAGTATAACAATCTCATTTGCAGAGTGTTTTCAGAAGACTTTTCTAAGAAAATAAACAAGAATGTAAATAAGAGATGAAAGGGTATAGAAGAAAGACTCAAGCTTTTATACTAGTTCAATCATAACCCGATCTACATCCAATTTTCCTCAAACTCAAGGAATTCCACTATGAACTACAATGGTTACAAGCACACTTAACACATTCAGATCACAGAAATTTATCTTGTTCACAACCCGAACAATAACCTGCGCATGAATGTGAAAATCTATCACAACCTCATGCCACTACCTAGGAAAACCTATCCTAGAAACACAAATTGAAATAAGAAAAGAGTTAAGGAACAAAAGCACCTAGATGTGCAGATATAGCTAGAAAAAGCTTTCTTCTTCAAAGAGAAAATATGACAATCAAAGAGCAAAGAGAATTTTCAACACAAAGAGATTTAGAAAATTAAGACTATTGTGATTTGTGATTGATGTTGAAAACATTATCAAAAGGGTTCTCTTATAGTGTTCTAAAAGATTAAAATCTTATCTTAAAAACGAATATAAGATAATGTTTGGCCCAACTTTTTTTTTTTTTTTACTTTTTTTCTCCTTAAAATGAGAAGTTGGGCCAAACAGTTTTTATACCTAAATACTTAAAAATACAAGTAACTTATTTTTGTGAAAAGATAACAGAAAAAGAGCTTATAATAAAAGCTACATACATAAGCTTAAATCAGTTAAATGTAGCTTATGCAAAGCTTTTTCCTAGATGCCTCACATCGAATCTCGTTGGTACCTTTTGGCATCCTATTTTGTTTTTTATTTTTTCCTATTTGGTGGGCTTTCTAAAACTTTATCACTTATCCATCGTTATTTCTTCATCTAGCTTGTGTTAGAACCAAGACATTGGATGATGTCTGGCCCCTAATCCTTTAAAGGTTTTGATGATAACAAATGAGATAATATTTGATCAACTAATGATTTGAAATTGAGTAATTTTAGGGAATCAAAATGATCACAGACAATGGTATAATCTCTCCATCTCACTTTATTACTTTAATTGTCTGATAACGCTTTTAATAATATATCAAGCATCCAAAGTGCTTCCAATTGGACTAAGTTAAGTATCGGAACAGACCATGTAAAGGTCCTTAGAACAAACGATACATGTCTTGAAACAGACCATCCAATAGTCTTGGAACAAACTACGCAAAGTCTCAAACCAGACCATGCAATAGTCTTGAAACAAACTATGTGAAGTCTCGGACTAGATAATGGAAGTTTCGAACCAGACCATGCATAAGTACTGGACCAGACCATGCATGAATCTAGGACCAGACTATGTGATAGTTGGACCAGACCATGTGCTATTTCACGTGCTAAGGACTATGCATTTGATTATCACCTATTGACTTTAAGAATGCATTATCTGATACAGCAAGAAAGGAAGATACTCTCAGAATAACTTTCTTCTATTCCTCGTATGACTGCTTGCATGTCTCAAAAAGTGTGAAGTCTTATAAGTACAACAAAAAGGCTAATCAACTTTGAGAAGCACACCTACAGCAAAAGCAAGCTGTGACAAGATAGGAACCTGCTCCTATCAAATCAAGCTCAAGCTAAAGCAACTTCACCACTCAACTAAGAGGAAATAGAAACCTTGCTTCTCTAACATTCAAATCCATGAAGCTCTACTATATTTAGATGCCTCCACGCAACGAGAAGAAAAATGAAAAATTGATCTGAACGAACAAGAGAACAAGAACAAGCAAGCAAAAGCTAAGAGAAAGAAAAGAAAATACCCAGTGAGAAAATGAGAGCTTAGAGAAAAGAATACTTCATCTTCTACAAAGCTCCTTGAGATTCAAACCAAATTCATATCCTCTCTTTTAGAGTTATTTGAATCTTATTCTTATTTGAATAGAAAGTCAGGAGTGGTTTAGTGATTAAAGAATACTTGGGAAGTATAATCTCAAGGGGAGATTCATACTTGTAACTAGTAGTGGTTTAGAATATTAGTTTCCAGTAGTGGCATAGAGAATACTTGTAACTAGAAGTGGCAGTGAAGAATACTTGTGTTGTAATCAATTGATTATAGTGGAACCCTTTAACAGTTGTTAAAGGAGAACTAGATGTAGCTCAATTTGAGTGAACCACTATAAAACAAGCATTTTACTTTTGCTATCTTGTGTTTACAGTTGTTCATCTTGCACTCTATACACTTTCGAAAAGGTTTCTAAAGCTTTGTCTTGAAAGGATATATTTGCTTGTTTAAACCTACATATATCCCCAAAGACAACTTGCGAACTTATATTGTTTACGAAAAGTTTTTATAACACACTATTCAACCCCCACCCCTTTTCTAGTGTGTTCTTGTGTATTTCAATTGGTATCAGAGCTCAATCTTTTTAGAACCAAGACATTTGATTATGTCTGACCCCTAATCCTTTGATGGGTTTTGATGATAACAAATGTGATAATATTTGATCAACTAATGATTTGAAATTGAGTAATTTCAGGGAATCAAAATTATCATAGGCAATGGTATAATCTCTCCATCTCACTCTATTACTATAATTGTTTGATAATGCTTTAATAAATAATCAAGCATCCATATTGCTTTTAATCAGACTAAATATCGAAATAGACCATCTGAAGTTCATTAGAACAGACAATACAAGTCTTGGAACAGACCATGCAAAAGGCTTGGAACAGACTATGCAAAGTCTTAAACCAGACCATGCAAAAGTCTCGGACAGAATATGTGAAGCCTCGGACCAGACGATATAATTCTTGGGCCAAACTACGCATAAGTGCTGGACCAGACCATGCATGGAACTCAGGCCAGACTATGTGATGGTTGGACTAGACCATGCATACTTGAACCAGACTATGTCTGTCAAGTCAGACCATGTTTGTGTTGACCCAGACTGTGTCTGTCAAGCCATACGATGTCTATGTTGGAATAGAACATGATCTGATACACGTGCTGAGGAATATGTGTTTAATAATCATCTCTTGACTTTAAGAACACATTGTCTGTTATAAAAAGAAAGGAAGATACTCTCTGAATAACTTTCTTCTATTCCTCGTATAACTGCTTGCATGTCTCGAAATGTGTGAAGTTTGTAGGTACATCTAAAAGGCTAATCAGCTCTGAGAAGCGCACCTAAAGCTAAAAGCAAGCTATGACAAGACAGGAACCTTCTCCTATCAAATCAAGCTCAGCTAAAGCAACTTCAACACTCTTTTGTGAGACAACGGAAACCTTTCTTCTCCAACGTTCAAATCCATGAAGCTTTACTGTATAAAGATGCTTCCATGCAACGAGAAGTAAGAGGATTCCAAGCCAATCTAATCTAAACAATCTTGCACAAGCAGAAAAGCACTCTGAGAAAAAGCTAGTACTAAGTGAGAAACAAGAGCTGAGAGAAAAGAGAAACGTTATCTTCTACATGCTCATAGAGATTCTACACATATCCATATCCTCTCATTCAAAGTTATTTGAATCTTATTCATATTTGAATAGAAAGCCAGGAGTGACTTAGTGATTAAAGAATACTTAGGAAGTATAATCTCAGGGGGAGATTTATACTTGTAACTAATAGTGGTTTAGAATACTAGTTGCCAATAGTGGCATAGAGAATACTTGTAGCCAAGAGTGGCAGTGAAGAATACTTGTTTTGTAATCAGTTGATTATAGTGGAACCCTTTAACAATTGTTAAAGGAGAAATGGACGTAGCTCAATTTGAGTGAACCAGTATAAAACAAGCATTCTACTTTTGTTGACTTGTGTTTGCATCTGTTCATTTAACACACTATGCACTTTTGAAAGGATTCTAAATGCTTTGCCTTGAAAGGATATATTTGCTTGTTTAAACCTTCGTATATCTCTAAAGTCATCTTGCGAACTAATACTCTTTGCGAAAAGTTTTCTAACCCACTATTCAACACCCCCCCCTTCTAGTGTGTTCTTGTGTATTTTAGGTTTCTAATAGCTATCTTCACAAATACAGAGCTAAAGATCCTACATAAGAATGGAGAAGGGAAGTCAATCCATCCACAAGCCTCTAGTTTTCAAAGGAGAAAACTTTGCATACTGGAAACAAAGAATGGAAACGTTCTTTGAGTCATGCCATATAGACATGTTAGATGTCGTACAAATGGAAACTATATCCCAGTTGATGATGGTGAAAATGAGGTTGCAAGAGAACTCTTGGACTGAGGAACAAAAGCAAAGATTCGCTCTCAACTCTAGAGCAAGGAATGCTATCCATGCTTGCATCTCAGGAACTGAACATAGGAAGATCAGCCATTTCAAATCTGCCAAAGACACATGGGACACATTCATAATGACTTATGAAGGGTCCACCCAAGTAAAAAGAAATAAAGTAAGTGTTCTAACCGGAGAATACGAAATCTTTACTATGGAAGAAAATGAAACCATTACTGCTATGATGTCTAGGTTTCAAACTATTTTAAATGAGCTCCGAAACCTTGGTAAAAGTTTCGAGTACTATAAGCATATTGACAAAATTCTTCGCAACTTGCCTAGACAATGGAGACCTCTTAAAGAGCTTGTGGGCATACTAACATTGCATGAGCAAGAGCTACAAGGAGATGCCAAATTAAAAAAGGCAAATCTCTAGCTCTGAAGGCTCAAAAGCCCAAGCAGACCACACCAATGGAATCATCATCATCCAAGAGCCAATCATCTAGACCATCCAAGGGACAAACTTCTAAAGCCCTAAAAGCTGAAGAATTAGGAGAGGAGACCACATCCTCAAGTGAAGAAGACTTAGGTGAAGATGGTTAGCTCTCGTTCATCTTCAGAAGAATCCACAAGACGTGGAGGAAGCAAGGAGGTTCAAGGTGGAAGAATTTCAACAAGAAGTTCCCAGTAGACCATGAGAAAAAGGAGAAAATCCTATTGTCTACTACAAGTGCAAGAAGCCAAGACATTTCAAATTTGAATGTCCAAAATCTCAACAAAGGAAAGGAAAGAGTCAAGAAAAGATTCCCCAAAAAGAAAGGGTTGATGTCCACATGGGAAGATCTAAAAGACTCAATAGACGAGGAAGGATAAGAGGCATCAGATGAAGAAGCCAACCTTTGTCTGATGGCAGGCACAACCACTTCATCATCTGCACCTGGGGAAGAAGATGCACCAGACAATGAGCAATGTCTGATGACACAACAACACCTCAAAGTTTGCGTTTGAAGCTTCAAATGAAGAAGAAACTGAGGTAGATCTCAATGACCTTTTCTCTCTTTAAGAAGCTTATCAAGAACTTCTCTCTAACTCATCTATTCTTTCAAAAGCCTATCTATCTATGAAAAAGAAGTTTAAAAAACTTTCAAAAGAGCATGAAGAACTTGAGTCTTCATTCACTGAGCTATCTGACAAATGTTCTACATTAGTTACAGCTAGTAATGCTCTAACTGAAGATTTTCAAAAACCAACCATAGATCACCAATGCTTAGTTAAAAGCAAAAGTGAACTCTGGGTAGAAAAAAAACAACATAGAAGGCAATTGAATGAATTGATTAAAGAAGCTAATGAATTCAACAAGGTGAGAACCTTGAGTAAAGATGAAGCTGAAATTGCTCAATTGCACAAAGAAGCTACATCTCTCAAGAGCACTCTAAGCAAATTTGTCAGTGGGTCTGAAAACTTTTAAAGAAAATTATTTCATACAGCAGACATCCACATGACAAATATGGCCTTGGACTTAAAGACAAGAAAGAAGCATATAAGGATAAAGCTTCTTCTAGTAAGTCTCATTCAAGGATTGGACATATGAAGTTCAAAAGCAAGTAATTGCCTACAAGAGGTAAATCATTTGCCTCTAAGACTAACCTAAAAGGACCCAAAATAATTTGGGTACCTAAGAGTAAAATAATTCTTGTTGTAGATGTCCTTGATGGCAAGAAAGAAACACCAATCATAGTACCTAGACAGTGGCTACTCGCATCACATGACGAGCGTAAGGTCTATGTTCCTAAGCCTAACACCAATGCATGGTGGTACAGTCACATTCGGAGGGAATCAAAAAGGGAAGATAAGGGGTACCGATAAGGTAGGTATTCCTCCTAGTCTCTCTATAGAGAATGTTTTATTTGTTGATGGACTAAAACACAATCTACTAAGCATAAGTCAATTTTGCAATAGTGGATATGATGTTTCCTTCAACAAAGAGTCATGCATAGTTAAAGACTCTGCTGGTTCACCTCTCTTTTCTGCAAAGAGACAAGGCAATCTTTATAAGATTAATTTTGGTGAACTGAAGGATCAAAATGTATCATGCTTATTGTCTGTCAAAAAAAGTTATTGGTTACGACATAAGAAGCTTGGTCATGCAAGTTTGAGATTAATCTCAAAACTATAGAGATACAGCCTCGTAAGAGGACTACCAACTATGTCATATAAAGATGACTTACTTTGTGAGGCATGTCAAAAAGGGAAACAAGTGAAAAATTCTTTTATAAATAAAAATATTGTTTCCACTTCCAGACCATTAGAGTTATTACATATTGATCTATTTGGTACAACCAGGACAACCTCTCTAAGAGGGAAAAGATATGGACTAGTAATAGTTGATGACTATTCTAGATGGACATGGGTTATATTCCTCACCCACAAGGACGAGGCTTTTAAGGTGTTTTATAAATTTTGCAAACGTGTTCAAAATGAAAAGGGTGTATGTATAACTTCTATTAGAAGTGACCATGGAGGAGAGTTTGAAAATGAAAGTTTTCAGAGGTTTAGTGAAGAAAATGGAATTCTTCACAACTTCTTAACACTTAGAACACCACAACAAAATGGTGTAGTTAAGAGGAAAAATAGGTCATTACAAGAAACGGCCAGAACCATGTTGAATGATAACTCAACTCCTAAGCACTTCTAGGCAGAAGCTATAAATATTTCCTGTTATTTACAAAATAGAATTTATATTAGGCCAATTATTAAAAAGACTCCATATGAACTGTGGAGAGGAAGGAAACCCAACATATAATACTTCCATCCTTTTGGATGCCAATGTTTCATTCTTAACACAAAAGACAATTTGGGTAAGTTTGATTAGAAGTGTGATACATGCATATTACTTGGATGCTCTTAAATATCTAAGGCGTACAAAGTGTTTAACTCTAGAACCAAAAAATGTTGAAGAAGTTATTCATGTAAGGTTTAATGACACTCAACCTTATAGGAAACTATTAGAGTTAGAAGATTCATTTGCATATATCAAATTAGATGAAGTAGTGACGAGGACCAAACCATTGTCTGAAGGACCACCGTCTGCATCTGTCACACCATCGTCTATGTTTGTTACACCATTGTCTACTCCAAGATCGTATGCACGACTTTAAACAATTTTAGATGATGATGAAGAAATTAGAGAACCACCAAGCAACAATAGACTGATGATCAAACACCATCCTCCTTCCCAAATAATTGGAGAAGTACAAGCTCCAGTAAAAACAAGATCATCCTTCCAACAAACAGTTCTATTGTCTAAAATAGAACCCAAGCACATTGATGATGCCATGGAAGACGAGAGTTGGGTCCAAGCAATGCAAGAAAAATTAGATCAGTTTCAAAAGAATGATGTTTGGAAACTTGTGAAGCTGCCAGACAACAAGGGAGTTGTTGGTGCTAAATGGGTGTTTAGAAACAAACTGGATGAGAATGGTAAGGTTGTGAGAAACAAGGCTAGATTAGTGGCAAAAGGGTACTCACAAAAGGAAGGTATAGATTATACGGAGACATACGCTCCTGTAGCAAGACTTGAGGCAATTAGGATTTTACTTTCATTTGTTGCTTATAAAAACATGAGACTCTATCAAATGGATGTAAAATGTGCATTCCTCAATGGTATAATCAAGGAAGAAGTTTATGTAGAGCAACCCCCTGGGTTTGAGAGTACTATCTTTCCAAACCATGTATTTAAATTAAACAAAGCTTTGTATGGTCTTAAACAAGCTCCAAGAGCATGGTATGAAAAACTCAGTTCATTCTTAATTGAACATGACTTTATAAGAGGAAAGATAGATACTACACTGTTCTGCAAAAACTATTCCTCTGATTTCATTATAATCCAAATTTATGTTGATGATATTATATTTGGTGCTATTAATGAAAAACTTTGTGAAGAGTTCTCAACCTTGATGCAGACTGAGTTCAAAATGAGCATGATGGGAGAACTGAAATTCTTCCTAGGATTGCATATCAAGCAAACTAATAAAGGAATATACCTACATCAAACCAAGCATGTGAAAGAACACTTGAAGAAATTCAAGATGGATGATGCCAAAGTTATGAAAACTCCAATGCATCCAACAACATCACTTGGACTTGATGAAGATTCAAAGAAGGTAGATGTCACTCAATTCAAAGGGATGATTGGGTCTCTACTCTACTTGACTGCATCCAGACTAGACATAATGTTCAATGTCTGCCTCTGCTCTAGATTTCAGTTTGATCCAAGGGAGGTACACTTATCAGCTATTAAAAGAATTTTCAGATACTTACTAAGTACACCTAACCTTGGTCTGTGCTTTAAAAGGAAGAAAGACTATAAATTGGCAGGCTATTGTGATGCTGACTATGTTGGAGATAGAATTGAAAGAAAAAGCACCAGTGGAGGTTGCCACTTTATTGGAGGCAACATGGTATCATGGCTCAGCAAGAAGCAAGGGACAATAGCATTACCAATAGTAGAAGCAAAATACATATCAGCAGCCGCAGCCAGTTGTTGCTCTCAAATTTTGTGGATCAAGAATCAACTTGAAGACTACAACATATTTGAGAGTAACATTCCTATCTTCTATAATAATACTGCTGTCATATCTCTTTCGAAAAATCCAACCATGCACTTTAGAGCCAAGCATATAGAAATAAAACATCATTTCATAAGAGACTATGTTCAGAAGGGGACCATTAATTTGGAGTATGTTAAAACAAATGATTAGCTTGCTGATACTTTTAACAAAACCCCTTACTAAAGACAAACTGATCTTTTTGAGAGAAAAGATTGGGATGGTCTATGTGACTTGATGTTATATGATTGTCTGCTATCCACTAGTAAACTAAGGACATATCGTCTGGTGTGTTACTTAAGTGGGGCATGTGCATGCCACATGACTCGTGCTTAATCTATGAGCAAACCATGTGGATTTGAAACATTTTTGTAACTTAAGCATTTATTGGGTTCTGAGTCATAAAAGCCCAAAATGCACATTTATTATTTTATTAATGTGTCGTTTCAATCATTCCCTAACCGTACAATCCTATTTTAAACCTACTCATTACCTTTGAATGCCTACTGTTACTCAAACTTACTCTCCAAGCTTTCATCCCAAAACCTCTCATCTCTCTCATTGCCTTCTCTACAAACCAAAACCTCTCAGAAACCCTAACCCTAAACACTTTCAAACCACCATGGCCAAAGGTAACCCATCTACAAGCTCATCCTCACAACATCAACCTTCATCCTCTCAAGCTTTTAAGGAGCACTATGAGGAACCTCAACCAACCACCACCACAGATACAAGCAGCTCCGCCACTAAGGACATGGACCCGAAGATCAAAAAAGAGAAAAACCTCAACGATGTTGAGAACATCATCATCAAGCCATGAGGATCTTACACCGAAAACATCCACGTGGAGTACTATGTTGAGGTGAACTACCTTGAGGAGCGTGGCCTCAACATCACGAAGTACCTTGAGTTCGCCAAAATCAGAGGGTACTTCAATGATCGTTAAAAGATTGCTCCTGGTCTCATGAGGGAGTTTTGGAGGAACGTCACCGTTAAGGGAAGTGAGATGGTGAGTAAAGTGTACAGGTGTGATGTAACCATATCCCCCACCACTATTTCTCAAGCCATTGGGTGCGAGCTACATCACAACTACTTCACGAAGCAATGGGACTCCGGTTTAACAATAGGAACTGTAGAAAGGTTCATTCTTGGACCAAACTACGAAGTGGAGCGCAACAAGAAGAAGCTTCATCGATCCAAGTTCACTCCTTTGGCCAAACTACTACTAAACATCATCAATAAGACCATCTTGCACAAGATTGGGTCTAGAGATCATGTTTCTGCCCTCCACCGGTTCATCCTCTACCACATCCTCAAGGGCAACCCATTCAACCTCCCTCACACCCTATTCTACAACATGATCAGCCACATTCAATTTCAGTCAACATCAGTGGCTACCTACTACTCGGCCCTGATCAACAAGATCCTTTGAGACTCTCACTACTATAACAGATTGTACCATGATCTTCAATCAGGAGCCCCAAACGAACTGGGCTATGTTGCTGAAGGAGGTCCATTCATCTATCAAAGGCAGTTGACCTCTACAAGCATGCTAAAGTTGAACCTGGGGTTTGGCATCAAGCATCAAGAAGGGACAACCTGCTAGGTTCCCTCAACCTTTTGAGGAAGGTGATGAAGACCAGACACAACAGCCAAGGAAGAAGAAAGCTGCAAAATCCTTGGTAATTTTTTATGAAGCTACTATTGTTCAACCACTGGCAAATAAGATGCACAGACTTGCTATTGCAGACTAGTAGACCGTCTGAACAACATGCAAGGCAACAACACAATCTGTTAGGAGCCACCTGCCAAGAGACAAAGGCAGACCAGACAATCACCCACAACAAAGCCCAAGACAAGGGCTCAGCAAAAAGGCAAAGGTGTTGCCAGACCATTTGCTAAACCCCTAATGTCCTTGGAGGACATTGCTAACATTGGGAGAGCAGCTATCACAGTTGCTGATGATGACAAGGAGGAAGAAGTTGAAGGATTGGTCTTCAAGAGGCCATCCAGACAACAAAGTGTAGAGAAGACCACTACACCAGACCTCCAAACCATCAGACCACCTAGCACCATAGCAAAGAAGCTTGCTGTGAAGAGGAAGGTCGTGCTGGAAGACAACATGCCTAGGCTGGCATTCAACCCCTCTTTCACCAATCCAGGTATCCCACCATCCACCTTCACTCTCCCTACTCGCCCTCACTCCACTGTCCACAAGTGTCTACGGAAGAATATTCCTCATACTACACCCCCTCAAACCCAAACAAAAGCCACAACAAACGCAATGTCTATTGAATGACTATCGTCTGTGTCACCTACACAGACAATAGTTAACCAAACAAAGGTTGCACAGTCTGATGCCCATGCATAGACTGGGCAAAGACCATTGTCTTAACCTACTGTTTAGGCAGAAGCACATTCTGGACAGACTATCACCCAGCAGGCTGAACCCACTGTTCAGTCTGAAGCATAGTCTGGACCATCAACATAGACTGTTGCTCCAACAACTTCACCACAAACTCCTCCTGACACTTCCATTCCACCATACCAATCCCCCTCACCTGTCACCATACTAGAGATGATAGATTTAGTGGTGACTTACACTCACACTGAATCTGTTCAAATATCATCTAGGTCTGAACATGAGGAGCATATCACCATCTCCTCCCCTAAAGTGTTTGCTGCTCCATCTTGGGACAATATATCATACAACCTAGATGGTTCCAGCGAGCCCTTCTACTTCCAAGAAGCAACTCCTCCTCCACCTCCTCCAACTAGCTCATGGCATTAGAAAATGATGTAGAGATTCTCCTTGTTCTACGTGGGAGAAAATGCAAAATCTGAAGCATACAAAGAAGAGACTCAACATGAGGTCTTCTACAAAGCAGATTACTGAGGAACACAAGGTAGCAAAGGTGGTAAAGCTCCCTCCTCTGCAGATTGATCAAGGGATTATTCCCTTCCAGAGGCCACTAGACAACACAAGCCTTTTACAAGACGTAGAAGATGATGCTGAACTTGCAAGGAGGTTGCAAGAAGAAGAATATGTCTCTGCCATCCCTCTCATGCGTCAACTAGTACATGAGATTGCACATTGGTACACGTGTGTAAGAGACATTTTGGACTACTTCTCTATCGAACCAACAATTCCAGAGCTAATGACAATGGAAGAAAGGTAGAAGCTAGCTGCCACAGTCCGTACCATGCATCGTGATGCATTGTGAAGACTATCAAGACCTAGAGTCTCCATAAGACCCTCTCGGCTGATTACATGAGGGGTTCCACCAAGCAATCCTTCCTTCAAGGCCACATGTGCAGAATACAAAGCCTTGTGTCTACTGAAGTTCCAGAATTCACTGCCCAAACAGTTGTATCCTCTAAGTCTGCACATCAAAGAAGAAATTGATATACGTGTCGCTCCAGACCATATAGTGCCAAGGCTACCAACTATCAACCCCAACAAGTTGAAAGTGAAGCAGATCATGAAAGTAGATAGCCTTCCCAAGACTATCCCAGACATCAAGCTTCTTCCTTAACTAAAGTGTGCACTGCCTAAAGAGAACATTGAGTTTGATGCTAACATACACTAGCAGAACATGATGCACAACATGCTCCACACCACAAGATCATCAAATCTCTCTCCATAAGAAAAAGAGAAGATTGAAACTATTGGTGAAGGCACTTCTTCCTCCAGTAGCTTCATTCGTGTGTCAGACACTATGGTCGTACCCACTTTGCTAACCCCTCATACATCTGGAGATAGAGACCAAGCTGAGCAGATGTTGGCTGACCACTATGCTACATATAAGGCTGCTCAAGCACTAATAGAAGTAGCAGAAGTAGCTCGCCAACTAGAAGAAGCTACCAAACTTAGAGCTATGCTTATAGCTCAAGAAGAGGAGAAGAAACTCATAGCTCTAGCCCGAGAGAGGGAGGTTAAGGAAGCTGAAGAAAACAGGCTCAAGGAGTTAACCCTGAAGCAAGAGGCTGAGGCAGCTCAGGTTGCTGCACTTGCCGTAGTGCAAGCTGTAGACTTGGCTGAAAAGTCTACAAAATCTCAACCAGCCCTGGAGTATATAGAATTGGTGTCCAAACAATTTGGCTCAAGTGCTCCAATTGCTGCTATTCCATTGAATGTTGCAACCTAGTCAAAACCTCATACTGACTTGGTTGCTCTTGAGAATGCATTAGAAGCAAGACTTGTTGCCAGGATTGAAGCCAAGATGGACTAGTAGCACGAGAGCATCATTCGAGAGGTAACTCTTGCTGTTAACCAGTCTCTCATGGCTCTCTTAGCTCCACAATTTGTTGCTCCACCCTCACCGGGTGTTCCACCACCACCACAACCACCACTGCCAACAAAAAATCCTCCTGCATCAACTACTCCATTAGAAGCTAGGAGTCTTCTTCTAAACAGTCAACCCAACCTCCTCAACCTTGACTATGATGGCATTTTCTACTTTTTTCTCCACTCTTTTTGTTAATGACAAAGGGGGAGAAACTTGTATGGAAATTTTTTCTCAATATTTTCTTAATTCAATAAAATGCAATGATAGGTTCACTGTTTCTTTCTTATATTGATCTATTTATCTGCTTTGATTATTTCTTGTATGAACTATCATTTGCATATGCATGATAGACTCAGGGGGAGTTTCTCATCTTCATAACTGCACATATTTTAACATGAAATAATTTGTACTTTGATGTAACAATAAATGTGATTTATTGTCTGTTAATCAAAATTATAACATGTATTGTCATCATCAAAAAGGGGGAGATTGTTAGAACCAAGACATTGGACGATGTCTATCCCCTAATCCTTTGAAGGTTTTGATGATAACAAATGTGATAATATTTGATCAACTAATGATTTGAAATTGAGTAATTTCATGGAATCAAAATGATCACAGACAATGATATAATCTCTCCATCTCACTCTATTACTTTAATTGTCTGATAACGCTTTTAATATATCAAGCATCCAAAGTGCTTCTAATCGGACTAAGTTAAGTATCGAAACAGACCATGTAAAGGTCCTTAGAACAAACGATACATGTCTTGGAATAGACCATCCAATAGTCTTGGAACAAACTACACAAAGTCTCAGACCAGACCATGCAATAGTCTTGAAACAGACTATGTGAAGTCTCGGACCAGACAATGGAAGTGTTAGACCAGACCATGCATAAGTACTGGACCATACCATGCAAGAATCTAAGATCAAACTATATGATAGTTGGACCAGACCATGCACAATCAGACTAAACTATGTCTATGTTGGACCAAACCATGCACTGTTTCACGTGCTAAGGACTATGCGTTTGATTATCACCTATTGACTTTAAGAACACACTGTCTGATACAAAAATAAAGGAAGATACTCTCTAAATAAATTATTCTATTCCTCGTATGACTGCTTGCATGTCTCAAAAAGTGTGAAGTCTTGTAGGTATAGCAAAAAGGCTAATCAGCTTTGAGAAGCACACCTACACCTAATGTTGTGACAAGACAAGAACTTGCTCCTATAAAATCAAGCTCAAGGTAAAGCAACTTCAGCACTCAATTGAGAGATAACGAAAACCTTTCTTCTCCAACATTCAAATTCATGAAGCTCTACTATATATAGATGCCTCCATGTAAGAGAAGAAAAATGAAAAACGGATCTAAACGAACAAGAGAACAAGAGAAAGCAAGCAAAAGCTAAGAAAAAGAAAAGCAAATACCCAGTGAGAAAAAGAGAGCTTAGAGAAAAGAACACTTCATCTTCTACAAAGCTCCTTGGGATTCAAACCAAATCCATATCCTCCCTTTTAGAGTTATTCGAATCTTATTATTATTTGAATAGAAAGCCAGGAGTGACTTAGTAATTAAAGAATACTTGGGAAGTATAATCTCAAGAGGAGATTCATACTTGTAACCAATAGTGGTTTAGAATACTAGTTGTCAGTAGTGGCATAGAGAATACTTGTAGCTCGAAGTGACAATGAAGAATACTTGTTTTGCAATCAATTGATTATAGTGGAACCCTTTAACAGTTATTAAAGGAGAACTGAATGTAGCTCAATTTGAGTGAACCAATATAAAACAAGCATTCTACTTTTGCTATCTTGTGTTTACAATTGTTCATCTTGCACTTTGTGCACTTTCAAAAAGGTTTCTAAGGCTTTGTCTTAAAAGGATATATTTTCTTGTTTAAACCTACATATATCCCCAAAGTCAACTTGTGAACTTATATTGTTTACAAAAAGTTTTTATAACACACTATTCAACCCCCCCTTCTAGTGTGTTCTTGTGTATTTCATTTGGTTTTTTTCTTTTTATTTTATTCCACTTCTTTTTTTATTAAGTTTTCTCAACTTCTTTTATTTAATTGCTAATTAGTAAAATTGTGAATAAATATTATATATATCTCTAGTTAAGTATTTATTATTTTATTGTGTGTTTTGACATATATAACTAAGCGTGGAGATAATATAATCTATATTATGTAAAAATTGCTAATTTATTACTTACTAGTCATTTATATAATAGTCAGTAAAAAAATATTAAAAAAATGATTTATATATTACTTGTAAATTATTAATTTTTCCTAAATAATGTTTTATTTTTTAAAAATATTACTAAAAAACAATCTATAACAACTTAAATATTTTATCATTGATAATTAAATATCTTTAATTTATATTATATATTATTGTCAAATCAGCATTAAAATAAAATTTCATTAATTAAATTATTTTTTACATTTTAAAATTATTATTTTGAAGTATTTTACTTATACGTTTTTTTTTTATTAACATTAGAATAATTTATAAAAATAAAATTCATTTTACACAATGTTCTATTTTATGGAGATATTTTTTTCATTTGAAGAGATAAGCAATTTTAAATTAAACTAAAGTTTATAACAACAACAAAACCAAACAACTTTTAACTTAAAATGAGATTTTAAGTTAAAAAAAGTTAAATTTGACAAACAACTTTTACTCATTTTTTTAAGTATTTAATATGAACTTTAACTTAAAAGTCACTTTTAAGTTAAAAAAAAGTTGGATCAAACACACCCTAAGATTGGGTATCAAAAGATATGTTTGAAGATAAAAGATTTCATTATAAGAATAAAACAAATCAAATATCTTATCTTTCAAATATTATTGATTGTTTTTAGTTGTAATCAATTATATCGACACTCAAAAAATAATTCCTATATCTATTTTCAATTGTAATCGATTACGTAATCGATTGTTTCGAGTCAGAGATAATTTCTGATATTTTAAAAGAATTGTAATTGATTGCACAAAATGTTGTAATCAATTGTTTTTATCAGAAATTAAAAAACAGAGCAAAGTTAATGAATTTTAATTTGCATATAAGTTTGCAAGAACCATGAAATCTCTTATATATCAAATTGACATTAAATAACACTTGTAAGAACAGTCAAGTGAATGAGATAGGATTAAGGCTAAAAAAAAAAAAACAAATATCAAGCAAAGTCTAATATAAAACAATCAACATAATGTTATATTCATTACATGTTTGGCATGCAAAACCAAAATCAAAATAGGAAGAAGCTTTCATTCTTCATGTTAATAGAAAAAATTATAGTGATTATGAAGATTCAATTTGATTTTTCTTATGTTGTTAAATAAATATTAATTATGTAAGATAAATTTTAGTTTTGATCGATAAAAAAGTTTAATAAAAAAATATCATCACGTGAATTAAGTATATATTTTTCTAGTTGTTTTTATATAAAAAAAAAAAAATGACCATCCTCATGTATCATGTTTTATATATTTTATCTTGTAGGTTACGTCTAAATTTATATTCATGCATGCTTTCATAAAAAAATATTCATCCTCATTTTATTTTACATTTTTTCATAATTTATATGTTTGTAAAATAAAACATTCAAAAAATTGTTTAAGCCATGAAAGAGATAACCATAAGCAAATACATTAAAATTAAAATTATTGAAATCAAAAATTAAAATTTTACCAAAATAATTTAGATACTAATGTGATTAAAAAAATGTTTAGTTAGAGAAAAATCTTGAATAATTTATTTAGGTGGGAAGATAACGAATACATATAATAGTTATTTGCTTAAAAATTAATTTTAGACACTAACTTTATGAGGGAGAATAGAATATTTTTATTTATATTAATAATTTATAAGTTGCATTAATTTTGTTTTTGTTATGTAATTAAATATATATTAGTTATATATAATAAATTTTAATTTTACTTGGACAAAAAAATTTAGTAAAAATTATCCCATGAATTAAGTATAATTTCTTTCACTTATTTTTATTGAAAAATAATCATCCCGTGTTATATATCTGGTTTTTAAGTCTAAAATTCTTTTCATTTTTCTTGAAAACATTTATTCCCTTTTCAAATATTTATCTCATAATTTATACATTCCTAAAATAATTTCAATAAATTATTTAAGCCAAGAAAGAAACAACCATTAAAAATTAAAATAACTTAAAATTATTATCATAAAAAATATAATTTCACAATAAAAAAAATTAACATGAATCAAATATTTGGTAAATTGTTCATTCATGTGAATTAAGTTGAAATTTTCCACTTGCTTTTATAAAATAATTTTCTCCCGTAGGGTTGTTGATGTCACCCTAGTTGAAAGATGTTAGCAACCAACACCAAAATACTTTGGATAAAAAAAATGTTTTTACTTAAAAAAAATTATTTTTAAGGATATTATAGTATTTTAATACTTAATTAAAAAAAATATATATTTTCTCTCTTCATTTATGATAATTAATTTTAAAAAGATAATTGATTTTGATAGGAGAGAGAAATCATTTATGTTTAATTAAATATTAAATTATTAAAATACCCCTACTTAATGAACAAAATAAAAAAGATAAGGAATATTTTAGTCCAAAATATTTTGGTGTTAGTTGCTATCATCCTTTAGAGCAACATATATATATATATATATATATATATATATATATATATATATATATATATTCACCCATATGTTATTTTTCAAATATATTTTTTTAGTATATATTTTCTGATACATGTTAATATACAAAAGAAAATTAAATTCATAAAATTGATGTTTCATAAAATTTCAAATTCTTTTTCACCAATAAAATGTTTTTATCACCTCTCTTGAAGTTTTAACAAAAGAGTTTTTAGATATATGTTGTTAAAGGAATAATCCAATCGAAATTCAACGAAAACAGATTTTTGATAGAACTATTTCAACCAATGATAAAGTTCAAGACTATAATAAAGAGATAAAAGGAAAAAGAATATAGACTGAAGATTTATACTGGTTCGATCATACCACGATCTACATCAAGTTCTTCCTCACACCGAGGAGTCCCACTATGAATTGAGTTACAAACACAATGCACACACAAATCATAGAAATCCTGATTCACAATCTGAACAGGAACCTAAATGAGAATGTGAAACACCATCACCATTCACGTACTACCTCTAGGAAACACCCTTCCTAGAATCAAATGTTTAGGAAACCTTTTTCCTAACACAGTACAACACTTAGGAAACCCTTTCCTACAATGCCAAAAATCAGAGTCAAAAAGAAAAGATTTAAAAAACAATAACACCTGGAATGTGCAGATCATCGCTGATATAAAGATCAATTGAAAACACCAATGTGTGCAGATGTAGCAGGTAAAGATCAGATTTGAAACGCCTCAATGTGTAGATGAAGAAGAAAGAAACTTTCTCTACAGAAAAAGATTTTGCTGCATAAGCTCAAAGATATGAACTCAGAAAAGATATAGCTTGTGTAGAGAGAATGAGTTTTCTGTAACTAAGTGAATCTCAAAAGTGCAGAACCAAAAAGCTATTCTCAGAATTTTATCTAATCTGGAAAAATCAAATCAAAGATTTGGATTTGACAAGTGGAGGAATGTGAGTTCACTTTTTGCACTGAATGACTTGGGTTCAGAATATAAAGATTGGGTAAAAAAGATTCGAGGGTTGTTAGACAAAGATCAGTTCTTGAAAATCTTTCAAATTGACCATTATAACAGATGTAATCGATTGTTCACAGGTGTAATTGTTTATCCCATGTATCAGAAGATGATTTATACTAGCTGTCATCTATTGTAATTGATTGTAGGAAAATGGTAATCGATTGCAATTAAGACAGAGCAAATTTTGAGTGTTAGAAATTGAATTGTAATCGATTGCAGAAGAATGGCAATCGATTGCAATTGAAATAGAGCAATTTTTTAGATTTGAAAACATGCATTGTAATCGATTGACACTTATGGTAATTAATTAATACGATGCCAAAGAAGGTTCTAAAAAGAGTTTGACCATCTAGTAATCAATTGCAAAGCTCAGAATATGTTCTCTAAGATAGCAAATCACCTTTTGATGCTAGAGATAGAAGATATAAAAAGATTGCAAGCATCCTAGCATAAATGTCTAACTCAATCTAAAACACACAATACAAAGCCATCATTGTTAGAACCAAGACATTTGATGATGTCTGACCCCTAATACCTGGATAGGTTTTGATGATAACAAATGTGATAATATTTGATCAATTAATGTTTTCAAGATTAAGTGATTTCAGGAAATAAAGTAAGAACAGACAATGGTATAATCTCTCTAACTCTCACTTTCATCTCAACTATCTGATAACTAATGATGATTAAGTCACGCACTATAATTTCTTGGAATCAGACTAAAATAAAGTTCTAAAAAAGACCATGAATGTTTGGAAGGACTCACACAAAGTATAAGACCAGACGATACAACAGTCTCGAACAGACTATGTGAAGTCTAGGACTAGACCATGCATATGTACTGGACCAGACCATGTATGGAACAAGCTAGAAGATGTCTAATGTTAAGCTAGACGATGTCTAATGCTAAGCCAGACGATGTTTAAGGCTAGAACAGACCATGTCTTTTATTTCAGAATGTGTCTGTTAAGCTAGACGCTGTCTGTGCAGGAACAGAACATAATCTGTCATATGTGTTTTATAATTAATTCTTTACTCAAATAAAGGCACTACTACAACAGAAAGAAAGGGAGATTCTCTTTGACATTACTTTCTTTGATTCCTCGTATTGCTTGTATGTCTCGAATTATGTGAAGTGTGTAGGTACGACTAAAGGACAAATCTGTTAGGATCAGCCGGGTAATCAATCCGGGGGGGGGGGGGGGGGGTGAATTGATTTATCGTAAAGTGACAGATTCTTTTTCTCAAAAATATTTTTCACCATCGCTCTTGAGGTTTTAATAAAAGCGTTTTCAGAGAATGTTATATTGATTGAATAAACCAGAAAAACAACCTCAGTTTAAGATAGAAATGATTTAGAACAAATTATCTTGATAAAAATCAAATGCTAAATTGAAATAGATCAATGGATAGAGAGATAGAGCATGTTGATTTATACTGGTTCGATCAACCACCGATCTACATCCAGTTCTCCCTTTCACCAAGGGGTTCCACTATGAATTTAATTACATACACCATGCACACACAATTCACAGCAAATCCTGATTTCACAACTTGAAACAGGAACCTAGAAGATTGAATGTGAAAACACCATTCACCATCCAATTTCTAAACTCTAGAACAACACAATTCTAGAAACAAAATTAGAAATACCATATAATTTCAACACAACATTTAGGAACGAAATTCCCACAATACTAATCAAACAAGATCAATGAAAAAGATTAAAGAATGAAAACACCTTGATGTGCTGATATAGTAGATATGAGATCATATCAAGAAACTCTAATATGAGCAAATTTAGCAATCAAGAACTAATGTTGAATCACCTTAGTTCATGAAGGAACAAGAGAGGGATATAGCTGTATAGGCTCAGAGGTTCAATCTCAAATGGGTATAGTAGTAAAAGCAATATTGAGTTTTCTGAAACTCAAGAGATTAGAGAATGTGCAGAAGAAAGAAGAGAGTGATCAAAGCGTATCAAATCTGAAAATCAAATCAAAGATTTGGATTTTGACAATTGAAGGAATGAAAAGATATTGTGACTGTTTGTTAGTTATTCTGCACAGAAAGATATGGATTCAAATATATGGTATGGGTCAAAAAGATTCAAAGTTACTTAGACAAAGAATAAGTCTTGGAGATCTTTAAAAATGACCGGTATACCAGATATAATCAATTTCAATCAAGGTGTAATCGATTATCCCATGTATCAGAATATCATTTACACTTGTTGTCAGCTATTGTAATTGATTGCAGTAGACTAGTAATCAATTGCAAACAAGATAGAGCCAATTTTGAATATCAGAGATCATCTGGTAATTGATTGCCACAAGATGGTAATCGATTGCAAATGAACAGAGCAATTTCTGAATCTCAGAGATTGTCTTGTAATCGATTACAGTTAGATGGTAATCGATTGCAATGGATATAGGGCAATATCTAAACTCTAAAATTAACATTGTAATCGATTCCAATGGTTGGTAATCGGTTAACCTGATACCAGAGATGGTTTCAAAACTAATTAGGCCATCTAGTAATCGATTCCTATAACTTGTAATCGATTGCAATCACTCAAAATTAGTTCCTAAGAAGTAAATCATCTAGTGATGCTAGAGATAATAGAAAACAGGGCAAATCAAAACATCAAGCAAGAATGATATAGCTTAGCCTATAACAAACAATACAATGCCATCATCCATACATGTTATGGCATGAAAGGAAAATACTAGACTAAGAGAACGGAAAAGACTTAAGGTATGAAGATACCAAAAATCTAAATGAAGAGGCGAGGCATCAATCTTCAGTCTCCCCCTTTTTGGTTTTGAATACCCAAAAAAAATGTGCTTAAGTCTTTGAAGTGTTCCTGTCTAAAAGGTTTGCTAGATATAAAACTTTGGTTAGCATAAAACAGGATAAGCAAAGATTGATAAACTTTCTCCCCCTTTTTGGTTTTCAAATCACCCAAACGTTAAGAATCAAAACAAATATAAATCTTGGAGAAAATAAACGAGTTATATATAACAAATATAAGCATTGTTCAGATTAACAATAAAATATAAAACATAAACAAAATATGAAATGTTCAGAAATGCAGTAAAGAAAATATGAAATGATATGCTAAAAGATTAACGAGACATCTTCAGCGTTAATCTTCATTGCCATCAAGAGTCACTAGGATGCATTGCTTCCAATTTAGCAGAAATCTCGTTGAGATTGTAGCAAAGCTCCAGGTAGTGCTCGTTTTCTCTTTTGGAGAGTTCCTCATGTTGTCTGGCGAGCTCTTGCTGTGTCTTCATTCGGCTTGCTAATTTTCTGCATATGGTCAGTGATAGCAAAAATCTAGTCCACCTGATAGTTATTGTTCATCAGAAACAGCAATAGCAGATCATCTTTTGAGAGGGCTTCGTGATTACTCCCCCGTGGTAGGATAATCCATGGGAGGATGTAGGCTAGCATTCGGTCCTCTATCTTCATTCGTCCAACAAGAAATCTGTTATGAATGGGATTATCAAGATCATGAGCCATGTCCCTATAGACTTTTGTTTTGCTATAATCTATACCTTCAATATCCTTTATAGACCTTAACGTAGGTTCTATTTCATCATTCACTCTTTCAATGCCCGCAATGGAGAACCACAGCTCCTGATTCATCTGAATATCCTTGCCGCGGACATGGGATTGAATGTACCCAGTATCCCCATTGATACTCAGGTTATAGTATAAAACTTTAACCAGATCAAGATAGTAGGTACCTTTCAATTCAACCAAGTCAACTAGCCCTTGGTCATCAAGAATGCTATGAAAGGTGAAGCCTTGCTGAACCAGCCATTCTTCTCTAAGATAGCGTGGTTTCAGAATCTCTTTCCATGAGAAATCCCAAGCAAACCCCAGTTCTTCACTGCTGGTGCGAAACCAGTTGCAAAGTGGTGGAGGATGTTGTCGAGGAGGAGAGGAGGAGGAGCGAGCAACTAAATGTCGAGGACGCTTGGTGGGTGCCTTCCAAAGGTTGAATGGCCCTTCCATTGTTGTTTTTCCTTTCTCTTGTGAGAGCTTTCTCTCAATCCGCTGTTGAATCTGAGCGGAGTTTGGGCGTACGACGCAAGATTTCGTGCGTGGTTGATGTTGAGAGGAGGAGTCAGCCATCTGAACTTAAATGCAGAGGTAGGGCATGTTTTAGAAGTTGAGCAGCTTTTCAAAGAGTGGGTCTTATAAAAATGGAGGGAATGAACTGCTGTTTTGCCTCTTAATATTCTAAACTGTAACATGGTAATCGATTGGCACTTCTTGTAATCGATTGCTATAGAGTTAGAGAGTCTGGACTTGGTCAGTTTGATACTGGTAATCGATTGGCATGGGATGCAATTGATTAACCCAATAGTCTGAGAAGAGCAGTAAGGGCAATCTGAATCTGCTAATCGATTGGTGTTGGCTGCAATCAATTAATACGATGGTCTGAGCAGAATGAATTAAGCTATCTGAAGCTGGTAATCGATTGGTGATTTCTGGTAATCGATTGGATTGTTGACAGAGAGGATCTTGAGGCTTCAGATGTCTCATGGTAATCGATTGGCTTACCTTGCAATCGATTAACCCATGTTTGTATGCAAAAGATTTTGAATGCGGAACAGAACAGAATGTAATCGATTGATGCAAATAAATGGTAATCGATTGATGGTTATGACATATCAAAATTATGTAGAAAAATAGTTACTAGTTTTAAAAGATTTTTGCACAGACACTCAACAGTTATACAGGAATATTTCACATTCACACAAGGCTAGGCTGAATGATGTATTTCTTATGGCTAGGTGAGTGAAGACTCACTTAAGATGCCAAGCTCATTCCTAAGAAAATACATCCTTTCCCTAGGCAAAGGTTTGGTGAAGATGTCGGCCAACTAGAGGTTGGTTTCTACAAATTCTATACTACAATCACCCCGCTGTATATGGTCTTTAAAAAAGTGGTGCCTAATCTCGATGTGTTTGGTCCAGGAATGCTGGTATTGTCACACATTAAAAGGATGACTTCTAGCTTCAGCCCAAAATCTAAGAGTTGCTGTTTGAGCCAAAGAGATTGAGCACAACAGCTCCCAATAGCTATGTACTCAGCCTCAACTATAGATAAGGCTACACAGGCTTACTTCTTGCTATGCCAAGAGACAAGACTGTTCCCAAAGAGATGACAAGTACCACTTGTGCTTTTTCTATCCATTTTACAGCCTGCAAAGTCTGAATCAGAATAACCTATGAATGTTGGTTGGACACCCTTGGGATACCACAAACCTACATCTATGGTTCCTCTAAGGTACTTAAGGATACGTTTTACAGCTATGAGATGAGATTCCTTAGGGTTGGATTGGTACCTAGTACACATGCAAACACTGAACATAATGTCAGGACGACTAGACGTAAGATAAAGAAGAGACCCTATCATACCACGATAGAGTGTTTGGTCGACACTTTTACCTCTTTCATCAACATCCAAATAGCAATTGGTTGCCATTGGAGTTGATGCTACCTTGCAATTGTCTATCTTAGACTTCTTGAGTAGATCTTTGTAGTACTTGCTTTGGTGGAGAAAGATCCCTTGAGTCATATCTTTGACTTCATGTCCAAGAAAGTATTTCAGTTCACCCATCATTGACATTTCAAATTCTCCCTGCATACCTTCTACAAATTTCTTGCAAAGCATCTCATTAGTGGATCCAAATATAATGTCATCAACATAAATTTGTACTAAGAGAATATCAGATTTGGTATGCTTTATAAAGAGAGTTTTATCTACTTGACCTCTTATAAAATCATCTTCAATTAAGAAGTTACTTAGCCTTTCATACCATTGCCTTGGGGCTTGTTTGAGGCCGTAGAGTGCTTTCTTGAGACGGTAAACGTGATTTGGACAGGTGGGATCAATGAAGCCAGGAGGTTGTGACACATACACTTCTTCTTCAATATATCCATTCAGAAAAGCGTTGTTAACATCCATTTGAAATAGTTTGAATTCCTTATGGCATGCAAAGGCGAGTAGTAGACGGACAACTTCTAATCTTGCAACTAGAGCGTATGTCTCATCAAAGTCAATTCCCTCTTGCTGATTGTAGCCTTTTGCTACAAGTCTGGCTTTGTTCCGAGTGATGATTCCTAAAGCGTTACTTTTGTTGTGAAACACCCACTTTGTACCTATTATATTCATCTTTGAAGAATGAGGTACAAGCTCCCAAACTTGATTCCGTTTGAATTGATTCAACTCTTTGTGCATTGCCATCATCCAAAATTCATCAAGGATGGCTTCCTCAATGGTCTTGGGCTTTATTTGTGAAACGAAGGCTGCTGCATTGCAAATTTGGTTCATAGAGGATCTGGTTGTGACTCCCTTCTGAATGTCTCCTAGAATATTGTCAATAAAGAGATCTTTTGGCTGCTTCCACTCTTTAGGTAGACCATGAATGGTTGGAGAGGCAACTGATACACTTGAATCTTTAGTGGAGGTAGATGGAGATGGCCCTTGTGCTTGAGGCTTAGTCAAGTCACTGTAAATGGGTCCTGCATAATCATCAAAAGACACATCTTCCTCCAACTTGGAGTCAGACTCATCCAATGAAATGTGTACAGATTCTTCAACAACTAAAGTTCTTTTATTACAAACACGATAGGCTTTACTGGACAAAGAATAACCTAAGAATATAGCCTCATTAGCCTTTGGATCAAACTTGCCAAGTGATTCTTTGCCATTGTTTAAAACAAAACACTTACAGCCAAAAATTCGCAAGTGATTGATATTGGGTTTTCTTTCATTGAAAAGTTCATATGGGTCTTTTTCAAGATAGGTCTTATTGAAACACGATTCAAAATATAGCAAGTAGTTGACACGGCATCAACCCAAAAGTACTTTGGAAGACTGACTTTGTTTAAAATAGTTCTAGCCAATTCTTCTAAAGACCGAGTTTTCCATTCAATAACACCATTTTGTTGTGGTGTTCTTGGAGCAGAAAAGTTGTGCTTAATACCATGATTTTCACAATATTCAGAAAATATTTCATTTTGAAACTCTCCCCCATGGTCACTTCTTAATGAAATAATTGAAAGATTTCTCTCTCTTTGAATCTGTTTGGCAAATTTAATAAAAGACTTTACAACTTCATTCTTATGCTTTAGAAAGTAAGTCCAAGTAAATCTAGAGAAATCATCAACTATAACCAAAGCATAGAGGTTTCCTCCAATACTCATTGTCCTAGAAGGACCAAAGAGATCTAAATGTAAGAGATCAAGAGGTTTAACAGTTGAAACAATGTTTTTAGCTTTGAAAGAAGTTTTAGTTTGTTTCCCTCTTTGGCAAGCTTTACATAAGCTCTCTTGTGAATATTTTTGCTTAGGGAGACCAATCACTAGGTCCCTTGAAATGAGCTTGTTGAGATGGTTCATATGTATATATGTCATTCTCTTGTGCCATAGCCATGAGGTATCAACCTTACTCATGAGGCAGTTTTCAAAAGGAATATAATTTTCAAATTCAAGCACATATACATTCTTAATTCTCTTGCCAACAAGTTTAACATTGCCTTGCTTATCACTAATCAAGCACTTTGAATGATCAAAAGATACTCCATACCCTTTGCCACAAAGTTGACTAATGCTAAGAAGGTTATGCTTCAACCCATCAACAAACAAGACCTTTTCAATTATAGTTGAGGAGAAGTTACCTATGTTACCTTCACCTAAAATTCTCCCTTTATTGTTGTCTCCATAAGTGACCCAACCACTTAGTTTCTCAGTGAGAGTGACAAATTTCCTCTTGTCACTTGTCATATGTCTTGAACAGCCGCTATCAAGATACCATTGTGATTCCATGGCTTTCAAGCATACCTACAAAACAGATTAGGTGCTGATCTTAGGTACCCAGATTTTCTTAGGTCCTTTTTTGTTAATGCTGACATGAGTAACCTTTGGAATCCATTCAAATTTCCCTTTAGGTACTCCATGTTTCTTAATGATGCAATTATTTGAAGTATGTCCTTTATGCATGCACTAATTGCAAATAACAAATGATACTTGGGATGACTTTACAAAGTTTCTAAAAGGTTTTTCATTCAAGCCATTTGTAAATCCAATCCCAGTTTTGTTAAGAGCTCTTTTTTGCAATCTTAGTAAAGCGTCAAGATTATCTCTTCCAGCTGTGAACTTTGCTAAAGTTTTCAAAAGATATTCATTTTTCAATTTTAAATCATTGCAAAGCTCACATGGAATTGAATGACTTGTAGAAGCAATGTTGGCTTTGCAAAAGGAGTGTTCAAAATCAAGTTTTTCCTTTTCAGATTTAACCTCTAAAAGATCCTTTTCCATTTGAGCCAATTTGTCTACATGCCATTTAATTTTGCCTTTGAGAAGAATATTTGCTTTGGCTAGGCATTTGGATTCTTCAACTAATTCATTGAAAGCATTATGCAGTTCAGAATTATCTTCAATATCGGAATCTGTTTCAGTTTCCCAATCTGAAGAAGATTCATGATTTGAAATACTTACATTGCTTTCTTTATCTGATTCTTCATTGGCCATTAAGCATATGTTGGCTTCTTCACTTTCAGAACTGTCAAATGAAGTGGTGGATGCATTGTCTTCCCAAGCTATGTATGCTGTCTTTTTCTTTGAGCTTCCTTTGAATTTCTTTCTCTTTTCACTATGCTTCTTTTTTATGTCTGGACGGTCAGCCTTGATGTGTCCTGGTTTACCACATTCGAAGCATATGTAATTGTTTGAGGATACTTCGCATTTCTTCACCATCTTCTTGGTAGGGTATCCTTTGCTTTTGTTGGTTCTGAAATCCTTCTTCTTCTTCAAAAACTTTTTGAATTTTCTGATAATGAGAGTTAAGTTCTCTGAATCTGAATTGGTTTCTTCATCATCATCATCGTTGCTTTGGTCTGACCGATGTTTTTCAGCTTTCAAAGCTATCCCTTTCGTCTTCTTTTCTTTATGCTCTTCTTCGTTCATCCGGGTCATATCCATTTCATGTTCTCTCAACTTTCCGAATAGCTCAGCGCTCGTCATGGTGGCCAAGTCTCATGTCTTTGAAATTGCTGTGACCTTTGGCTGCCATATTCTGTTCATGTTCTTTAGTATTTTGACATTCATCTCCTCATCTTCGAATATTTTTTCGAGGCCTTTGAGATGGTTTACTATATGAGTAAATCGCATTTGAAAGCTAGATATGGATTCACCAAGCAACATCCGAAATGTCTCATATTCTTGTATGAGTGTGTTCTTCCTTAAGCGTCTCACTTCTAGAGTGCCTTCATGGGTTACCTCTATCATATCCAAAATTTCCTTAGTGGTAGAGCAAGCTGAAATCCTAAAAAACTCATCAGAATTCAAAGCTGAGTGTAATATGTTCATGGCTCTTGGATCATAGTTAGCTTTTTTTGTTTCTAATTCAGTCCAATCATCAACTGGTTTTATAATGGTTTTTCCATCAATAATAACGGTTGGAAGCGTAGGTTTGTTGATTACCGCCTGCCAGACACCTTGATCAATCAACTCCATGAAAATTTTCATATGGACTTTTCAAAACGGATAGTTATCTTCGCAGAAAAGAGGAGGCTGATTGATTGAGCCGCCTTCAGCAAATGGTAATCGATTTCCGGCCATGTTACAAATTCTTGATTAAAAAACAAGAACCAACTCTTGATACCAATTGTTAGGATTAGTCGGGTAATCAATCAAGAGGGGGGGAGGTGAATTGATTTATCATAAAGTGACAAATTCTTTTTCTCAAAAATATTTTTCACCACTGCTCTTGAAGTTTTAATAAAAGCATTTTTAGAGAATGTTATATTGATTGAATAAACCAGAAAAACAACCTCAGCTTAAGAGAATGTTATATTGATTAAATAAACCAGAAAAACAACCACAGCATTTAGGAACAAAATTCCCACAATGCTAATCAAACAAGAGCCAATTCTAAATATCAGAGATCATCTGGTAATCGATTGCCACAAGATGGTAATCAATTGCAAATGAAACAGAGCAATTTTTGAATCTTAGAGATTGTCTTGTAATCGATTACAGTTAGATGGTAATCGATTGCAATGGATATAGGGCAATATCTGAACTCTAAAATTAACATTTTAATCGATTGCAATGGTTGGTAATCGATTAACCCGATACCAGAAATGGTTTCAAAATTGATTAGGCCATCTGGTAATCAATTCCTACAATTGGTAATCGATTGCAATCACTCAAAATTAGTTCCTAAGAAGTAAATCATCTTGTGATGCTAGAGATAATAGAAAACAGGACAAATCAAAACATCAAGCAAGAATGATATAGCTTAGCCTATAACAAACAATACAATGCCATCATCCATACATGTTATGGCATAAAAGGAAAATACTAGACTAAGAGAACGGAAAAGACTTAAGGTATGAAGATACCAAAAATCTAAATGAAGAGGCGAGGCGTCAATCTTGAAAATCAGCATCGAGATGCACGCCTTATGCTAAAAGCTAAGTATGACAGAGACAAAAACCTACTCTTGTCACATCAAGCACAGTCAAAGCTACTTCAACACTCTACTGTGTGAGACAACGGAAAGAAATCTTCTCCAACGTTCAAATTCATGAAGCTCACTATATAAGGATGCCTCCATGCAACGAGAAGACTAATGAACTAGAACAGAATAACTCAAATCAATCTAGACAGTAAGAAAAAGTACTTTGAGAAAAGGTCTTGAACACGAGCTGAGAGAAAAAGAGAATATCCATCCTTTACAAGTTCACATAGATTCAACATTTGTTTATATCCTCTCTTTGAGAACTGAATGTAGCTCGGGTTGAGTGAACCAGTATAAAAACAAGCTCTCATTTGCTGTCTTGTGATTACATATATTTATCTTGCTCACTGTGCTTCTTTGGAAAGACTTTCTAAGCTTTGCCTTGCAAGGATATATTTGCTAATTTAAACTAACATATATCCAAGAAGGCAACTTGTGAACTAATAGTATTTACGAAAAAGTTTTAAACACACTATTCAACCCCCCCCCCCCCCCCCCCCTTTTAGTGTGTTCTTGTGTATTTCAACATCTGTTAGAACTCTCATGCCCAAGATGAAGAGACTTCTAATAGTAGACCAACAGCCTATCATGACCAAGAAGGCTGCATAGTCTGGAGAGGATCCCCCTGCCAAGATGACAAGGTAAAGGAGACAGAAGACTCCTACTGCTAGTCCAAAGACGCCCTATTGGGAAGGAGACGCAAAAAGGGAGGTCTGTTCCAAGACAGTCACCGTCTCAAAATGCTGCCGCCAAGGCGAATTTGGCAAAGGTTGCTAAGATTGGCAAAGAAGATGTTGTTGTTGCTGAGGATGATAGTGGAAGCGACAATGAGGGTCTAATCTTTAGGAGACCCAGTCGCCCAAGCAGCCAATTAGAGGAAGAAGCTATTGCTGCACCAAAGGAATTAGAGAAGGTGCTCGTGCCTCAGACTACAACTCAAAAGCTAGCAATGAAGAGGAAAGTACTGTAGGAAGACAACATGTCCTAGCTTCCACAAATTCCTTCCTTCCCAACTTTGAGTAAGTTTGTTGCCCCTATCACTCTAGCCAAACCACACATTACTAAAGGTCTAAGGAGGAATACTCCCCAGACTACACTTTCCCCTCAAACCCAAACACAAGCTCAAATAGACCCACTGTCTATTCCACCCCCTCCGTCTGAGTCTTCTATCCAACCGAAAGACAAAATAGTTGCCTCACAATATGATACTTCTTCACATAAAAAGACCCAATGTATGAACCCACTGTTCAAACAGAAGAGAACCAACAGTTTGTTCCCACTGAACACACAATCACACCCCCACAGCTTGAATCCATTGTTCAGACTACACTACCAACCACATCTCCACAAACACCTCCTAACATCATCATTCTTCCACCCTCTTCTCCATCTCCCATTAGTATGTCGGTGATGACCGACACTATGGTTACTTACCAACATACAATGGAGAATGAGGAACCAGCCATCCAAGTTAATCCATGGCAAGCTAGACAATACGTGTCGATTGCACGAGGCAAGCACTTGGAATTAGTTGACCCCACACCTCCACCATCTCCACCACCAACCTCATGGCATGTAGCACAGTTCAAGAGATTGCCACTCTTAAAGCTAATCGAGAATGGCGAGAGCAGCCATTATAGGGCAGAGACAAGGGTCATTGAATTAACAAACCACAATCATCACATCATAATGACTATCTCTACATGCCCTTGGGAAAGGTACTCAAAGTACCAACATCAACCTTCCGATGACTATTGTGCCCTTTCGAACGATGCCATCCAGTGGTGTTTCATGGGAAAGGATTGAGTTCATAACTCACATCTCAAGACCCACACGACTAAAGGAAGTTCTGGGAGTGATCCCATTCATCAAGCCTCTTAGGACTAAGAGCTCTACATCCTCCATGGAAGACAATGCTACATACGCTGCGAAGCTACAACAAGAAGAGTTTGCCTCCATCACCACATTGGTCGAGAAGCTAGCACGCCAACTTGCTAGTGCCTTTATGGGCACAAACCAAGCCAATATTAGCATTGAAGACTCTGCTCCCCTAACTCTATCTACCAAGAAGAAGCTTGTTGAACGAGCTAGCAAGAAGGGAAGCAAAGACCTATTTTAGATGGCCAAACTACTAGTGTCAATCTACCCATTGCATCTACATCTACAAGACCTCTTACTAGTAGACCCATGCTATACTCCAACTACTGAAGAATTTAGGGTCCTCAAACTATTGAACTATCAACACTTAGCACCTTGGTAGTTCTATCCTCCATCCATTCACATCAAGGAGAAGACTACACTACTTGTGGCTCTGGACCACATAGCCCTAAGGTTGCCATTGGTCAATCCAAACAAGCTGAAGGGCAAGATGATCAGCAGACCAAACCTAACTCCCAAGGCTCGTGTAATGTTCGAGAGATTAGCCCAGCCTCTACAATGGACTCTACATTAGTACACTGAGCAGACTGCTCATGCCTATTGGCAAGATCACATGGCCTCATTGCAAGACTCAGCAGGCTCTTCCTCGTTGTCTCAAGTTGAAAAGGAAGAAACAGGGATTGTTGGAGAAGGCTACACAACTCCTTACAGCTTCTACAACATATCAGACACAATGGCAGTTCCAATTGTCATTATTGCACCAACTCTTGGTGATGATGCTCATGCAAGACAATTGTTTGAAGCTTATAATGAGGAACTACGTGCTAGGCAAGCTGCTCAAGCACTAGTTGAAGTAGTTGAGGCTGCAAGATTGGAAGAAGCTATCGTTGAAGAAAGAGCTGCTAAGTTAGCTCAGGAATTAACCGGCATAGCATATGCTGAAGCTGCTATGGAGGAAGCTATTGTTGTTCATGTTGACTAGTTACTTGAATAAATAGCAAAATCCCTACCACATTGTCAAGACCTGGTGCCAACACTCACTCGCTTAAGCACTCCACTCCTAGTTGAACCCATCAATGCAACAAGTGGTAGTAACTATGATTCACAACCAATGTCTCGAGCAAAACTAAGAAGCTCTATGGTTGCACTCTGTGAAGACATACGTGCTGACTTGATTCAAGAAATCAATGACCGCAATGTTTAGACAATTGAGAAGGTAACTAAAGCCTTCCAAGTCTCTTTTTGGACGTTGCTTCCTACTCTTCAATAGCTTCCAGCACCAGTGGCACCATCTCAGACACCACAACAAGTCGCTTCAACCCCTACTCATAGTAATTCTTCATCAAATGTTGAAGAATCCCAACTGAAGCCACCCAATCCACCACCCTCATGACTATGATGACTTGCATCCATTTCTTTGTTCCCTCCTTTAATTTTTTGCTAATGACAAAGTGGGAGAATTTTATAGATTTTGGATACATTATACTATTACAATGCTTAATCTTTTCAATAAATATCAGTGATTGGTTCATTGATTTTTCATATTCCATTCTTATAATGTCATATATAAATAGTCATTTGCATATGCATGATTAACTCAAGGGGGGTTTTCATGTCAATAATTGCTCATACATTTTTTTGCATGCATATATATACTCTGATTTTTGGAATTGTATGATTTTATCCCTGTTTATCAAAATTATAACATATGTTGTCATCATAAAAAAGGGGGAGATTGTTAAAACCAAGACATTGGATGATGTCTGGCCCCTAATCTTTTGATTGATTTTGATGATAACAAATGTAATAGTATTTGATCAACTAATCATTTGAAATTGAGACATTTCAAGGAACCAAAAATCATCACAAACGAATGGCAATATCTCTACAATTTCACTATGTTGATTAACTATCTGAAAATACTTTCATAATAAATCAAGCATCCAAAGTGCTTTTAACAGACAATGAGGTCACTATTCACTAGATGGAAAAGAGTCCTGTCAGACGACAGAACTCATTTCCAAGTGTAAGGAAATTTCCCTAAGGCACAGACGATGAAATCATTCTACACCAAACGATGAAATAGTCCTATACATAGTGGACAATGTCTGGTCTTAACAGACAAACACAGTCTTATTGTCCATTGGTACCATGATGGCACCAGACGACAATGTGCTTATAATTAATATCTTGACTTCAAGAACGTTTTGTCTAAAACAGAAAGAGAGGTAGATCTCACTAAATTACTTTACAAATATTTCTTGTATATCTATTTGTTTGTCTCATGAATGGTGAAGTTAAGTAGGTACATCTAAAAAGGCTACTACGCTTTGAGAAGCACACTTACGAAAAGCTAAAGCAAAGTTGTGACAAGACAAGAGCCTGCTCTTCTCTGACTTGCTCAAGCTAAAGCAACTTCAACACTTAACTATGAGACAATGGAGTCAAAGTTCAAATCCATGAAGCTCAACTATAAATAGATGCTTCCATCCAAAGAAGAAGATTGACGAAAACCAAGCTGTGAATAGAGAATAATCAAAAAGTTGAAAAAGCAATCAACTCCAAAGAACTACAAGAAAGCTTGCAAAACCCTAGTGAGAAAAAGAGCTAAGAGAAAAATGTTAGAACCAAGACATTGGATGATGTATAGCCCCTGATCTTTTGATTGATTTTGATGATAACAAATGTGATAATATTTTATCAACTGATGGTTTGAAATTAAGTAATTTCAAGGAACCAAAAATCATCACAGAATACTGGTATAATCTCTTCCATCTCACTCTATGTTATTGAATGTCTGAAAACATTTTCATAATAAATCAAGCATCCAAAGTACTATCAATCAAACAATGTTATGATGGGACAGACTATGTAAAAGTCTTGGAACAGACCATGCAATAGTCTCGGACCAAACCATGCAAAGTCTTGGAATAGACCATGCAATAGTCTTGGACCAGACCATGCGTAAGTGAGACTAGCCTATGAGAGTCTTCCTGACCAAACCATGAATAGCTTTATGCTCAACAAACAACGTTTAATTATTATAACTTGACTTTATGAATGTTGTGTCTAAAAACAGAAAGAGAGGTAGATCTTATTGAACACTTTGTTTGTCTCATGAAATGTGATGTCTAGTAGGTACAACTAAAAAGAATAATCAGCTTCGAGAAGAACACCTACATAGAGTTAAAGCACAGTTGTGACTAGACAGGAGCCTACTCTCCTCTGATCAAGCTTAGGCTAAAGCAACTTCATCATGTAACTGTTAGACGATGGATCAAATCTTCTCCAACGTTGAAATCCATGAAGCTCTGCTATAAATAGATGCTTCCATGCAAAGAGAAGACTAACCAACAAGAACAAATTAATACAAGTTACGAACAAGAAAAAACAAGAGTTGAAAAGCAAAGAAAGCACACTTCAAAAAAGCTTGAAAATCCTAAGTGAGAAAGTGAGCCAAGAGAAAAGAAACACCATCTTCTACAAGCTCACAAAGATTCATTCATTCATCTATATCCTCTCTTTGAGAATTATCTTAATCTTATTCATTACTTTAATAGAAAGCCAGAAGTGACTTAGTGATCAAATAATACTTGGGTAGTATAATATCCATACATTTTGGCTTATAATTGAAGATTGAAGACTTCATATAGATTTTTGGTTATTTTCATACCACTTAGTCTTTTCTTCTTTTCTTATATTAGCCTATTTTCTTTTAAGCCAAAACATGAATGGATGTTGGCTTTGTATTGCTTGTTTTGACTAAGTCTTATATGTTTAGATGTGCTTAAAAGGATGCTTGCAAAACCTTTTTCAAAACTTTTATCTTAGCATCTAAAGATGATTTGAATTTTCAAAATATACATTCTGAGCTTTGAAATCGATTACAATATCAGGGAATTAATTACAAGTGCTTATCAAAGTAAAATTAGCCTTTGCCCTCGGGATAATCAATTACATGATTTGGTAATCGATTACAATGAAACTTTTAATTCTCAAAATTGGCTCTGTTCCAATTGCAATTGAATACCAGATGCTTGCAATCGATTACAATTTATAATAGCAAGCAAAAATCATCTTCTGAGCAAGGGATAATCAATTACTCTCAATTCCAATTGATTACATCTGGTATAATGACCATTCTGAAAGATATCCAAATCTAATCTTTCTTAAATCCTTTCCATACCTTTTGACCCAACTCATATCTTTCTATCCCAGATCGTACATTTGATTGAGTAACCTTTTTCCCTCAGATCTTATCTTATATCCTCAATCATATCTTTGATTGATTGATTGATTTGTTCTCTTTTAATCTTATATCATATCTCTCAACATATATTTTACCCAATCTTATATTCAATATAGAGATAAGATTTTGATCTTCCTAAACACTATAAAAGAGAACCCTTTGTGATTGGTTTCAGCAACACAAAGAAACACAACATTACACTTTCTATTATCCTTCTATTGTGTTCTTCTTCTTCTTCTTATGAGCTTCATTGGTTAAATCCTTTATGAAGAAGAAAGGTCTTTATAGCTATATCCACACATTAAGGTATCTTGTGTTCAAAGCCTTTTCCTTCTACATCTGCACATTCAAGGTGCTTTTGTTATAAGCTTCTTGTACAGTTATATCTTTCTGATCGAGGCCGTACCCAAACCAAATAAAAACAATTAAATGCAGTACTAGGAAGTGATCCTAGGTCGTTTCCCAGTGAGCAACGATCAATCAAACGTTCATGACACTTAACAACAATAAAACAAGAGCAACTTGGGGGGGGTTTCTTTGCTTTAAAGTAAACAACTTGAATTAAAAAAAAAAAGAACTAAAACGTGTTGTTTCCCCTTGATTCAAAAGCAAGCCTCTTATCCTAGGTTACGAGAATCTATCCCTAATCAATTCAGCCACTTAATCCAACCCTAATTAAATTACTAAGCGAAAATTAATACAAGGTTTTCATTATGTGATTAAGCAACACATACACCAATTAATTCCTCTCACAGGTCCATCACAGAATAATTGGTGAAGGGGGAAAATTGATCGAGACATTAACATTAATAACAAAACCTCAAAGAGAGCTAGTGCTTAGTCCTCAAGAGAAAACAACACCGAAAATTTAACCTTCCATTCAAATTAAACAGCAACTAGAAACGTAAATGGAAAAATGCAAAACAGAAACGAAAACAAGGATAGAAGGCAAAAACGAAACTGGGAATGAAAACTGAAAACGAACCAACAATGAAGAGCGAAAAATGGAAACAGAGGCAGAGAATGCACAAAAACGCTGCTCTACATGAATAGTAGCATCTCGGGACGTGAAACCCTTCTCTGAATAGTGAAAATCGAAAACCTAAAAACTCTCCCTTTTCTGTGACGGCTGGGGCCTTTTTAATTTGTCTCACCCAGAAGTCCTTACATAAAACCCTAGGATACTAATCTAATTTGGGCCCATAAAAAAAATCGATGCGCCCCAATTACAAAATACAACAATAAAATAAAATAAAACTGGATGACAAATAAAACTAAAACAGTTTCCTCTCTTCAAGCCCAAAATGGTTCAGCCCAATTCCAGATCCAAGCCCAATTGCTTATAATTCTCCTAAAATCAAATTAAAATACGAATTAGTCAAAACGGCCCAAATGATAAAACTGCATAATTAATTTGACAATTAAGGCTAATTAGTAATTAAAATGATGACAGAAAGGGGTAAGAAATAGGAGAAAATAATGACACATCAAATTCCCCCACACTTAGCCTTTTGCACTCCTGGGCAAAATCATGGAACAGAGCAAGGAACAAGTCCAGAGACATCAAAGAGAGAGAAACACAAAAAAAAAACATTTACATACTTTTCAATGAATCTAAAGGAATGAGAGGAATAGGCAACATCCAACACAACAAGAGTTAAAGAGTCAAGACAGTCAAGAAGGTTATCCAAACATTTCAAACATGGCAAACAAGTTAATCTGCCCAAGAGGTAAATCAAAAGTGATAAAGCCTCACAAGATATATGCACTCAATCTCTCAAGTGTCTAGGCTATCAAGTTACTCTCAGAGCACCCATGAAAAACAAACACCACATAGACTTGGCAAGCCTCTAGAATTAACAACCAATACACATGCATAAAAGGATCAAAAGGTCTTTTAAGGTTGTAATGGGGCCAGGGACAAGGTGAGAAAATATATGGGATAGGTGACTAAAACCCAAGGGAATAGAGGAGCAATGGGGAATAAGTCAAGATTAAGCATAAGAAGCAAACTCAAAACCTCTAATATCAACAATATCAACCAATTCCTCAAACAAGTCCACTATTATTCAACTTCAATCTTTTCCTTTTCTTTTCTTTTTCTTTCCTTTTTTTTTTTTTTTTTTTTTTTTTTTTTTTTTTTTTTAGACATCATCAAACATTAAGCATGGCCAAAGATACATCATCCAATGAAACATACCCTCCAACACTTATTCCCAAAACAATTCCAAAGCTCCAAAATTCCTCAAGGGTAGGGTGATCATGGTTTTTCACTTAAGGCTTGTACTGAGCTTCAAAACAAAGAAAGGGGAACATAGGCTCAAAGGGGCTATCAAAGGAATTAATTCAGGGTAGGCTTATTTGGCTAGAGGCTTATAAGAATAGGAATGCCTAAATCATCTCCAAACATGCATGTGCAAGAAGTACCAAAAAGAGCCAAGCCAAGGCCACTGTGCAAGCAATCAATGGAGCAAAAACACACAGAATAAAATAGATGCTGATGGCTCAAAATCTCACCAAGGGTAAATCTATCACTCAATTCAACCTCTCAAACTTCAGAACTAGCTTGACATGCACAAAAAACAAGGATCAACTTCAAAACTAACTTGACATCTACAGAAAAACAAAGATTTCAATCCATAAAATGTGAAGAATGTGCCCATAACCTATACAAAACCTAGAAATCAAAGAAAAACATGCAATGTTGTACACAAAACATAAAACAAGACAAACCTAAAAATCCTAAACAAAGAAAAGTCTCCCCTCCACACTTAAATCACACATTGTCCTCAATGTAGCGCAATCATAAGATCAAGAAAACAAAGCAACCAATGGAATTGGACATGTGAAACAAAAGTAGAGAAGGAAGGAGAAAAGAAAACTCCCTAAGTCATGATGGGAGAGAAGCGAGGTCAAGCAAGGAAGCCTCCTCCACCACTACATCCACCAAAGAAGGATTTGTGAGGAATGGCTTCAGCCGGTGGCCATTAACTTTGAAAGTCTTATCTCGTTGATTCACTTTTGATCTCAACTGCACCATAAGGAAAAACATTAGTCACAACAAAAGGACCAATCCACTTAGACCTAAGCTTACCACCCATGAGACCGAGTCTAGAGTTATACAACAACACTTTTTGCCCAACCACGAAGTCCTTCCTAGCTATCAAGCTATCATGGAACTTCTTGGTTTTCTCCTTGTAGAACTTTGAGTTCTCATAGGCCTCAAGGCGGATCTCATCAAGTTCATTCAGTTGCAACTTTCTTTCCTCTCCACTGATCAATAGAGAAGTTGCAGGTCTTCACAGCCCAATAGGCACGGTGCTCTATCTCTACAGGAAGATGACATGCCTTGCCAAAGACAACCCGATAAGGAGACATCCCTATGGGTGCTTTGAAAGCAGTCCTATGTGCCCAAAGAGCATCATCCAGCCTGGTGCTCCAATCTTTTCTCGTTCGGCCGCACAATCTTCTCCAAGATCCTCTTGATCTCCCTGTTTGAAATTTTAGCCTGCCCATTAGTTTGGGGGTGGTAGGGTGTAGAAACCCTATGAACAACCCCATATTTCTTGAGCAAAGCCTGCATGGATCTATTACAAAAATGGGTGCCTTGATCACTAACAATGGCTCTGGGTACTCCAAACCTACAAAACAGATTAGACCTGACAAAATCCACAACGACCCTAGCATCATTAGTTCTGGTGGCTTTAGCTTCCACCCACTTTGAAACATAATCAACAGCAAGGAGAATATAGGAAAAACCAAAAGAAACAGGAAAGGGACCCATAAAATCAATACCCCAGACATCAAACACCTCACAGAATAGCATGGGTTGCTGAGGCATCTGCTGTCTCCAAGAAAGGGATCCTCCTGCTCTCTGACAAGGTTCACAAGTGCTACAAATCTTCCACGCATCCTTAAAGATGGTGGGCCAGTAAAATCCACAATCAAGCACCTTGCGAGCTGTCCTCTCGAATACCAAGATGGCCACCAAAGCGGAAGAATGACAGAATCTGCAGGACCGAGTCAATCTCATGGTCGGGAATACATCTCCTGATAACCTGGTCACTGCACAACTTCCACAGATAGGGGTCATCCCAAATATAATGCTTAGCATCACTCTTAATTTTATCAATCTGAGCTCTAGATGCTAAGGGAGGAAAAACAGAAGCAACTAAATAGTTAACAATGTTTGCAAACCAAGGGGTGGGGGAAGAAATAGAAACAGTCAACAAATTTTCATCAGGAAAACAATCCTGGATAGGTAAAGCATCTGCTTCCTCAGCTCTCTCAATCCTGCTGAGATGGTCTGCCACCAAATTCTGAGCTCCACTCCTATCACGGATGTCTAAATCAAACTCTTGGAGCCAGAGCATCCACCTGATCAATCTAGGCTTTGACTCAGCCTTCTTTAAGAGATATTTTAGAGCTGCATGGTCAGTATAGACAATAACACGAGTGCCAAGCAAATATGATCTAAATTTATCAAGAGCAAAAACAATAGCCAGAAGCTCTTTCTCTGTGGTGGTGTAGTTTGCTTGGGCAGCATCTAAAGTCCTGGAAGCATAGTAAATCGCCCTAGGAAGTTTGTCAATCCTCTCGAGCAAGGACAGCCCCCAATGCATAGTTAGATGCATCACACATCAACTCAAATGGAGCTGTCCAATCGGGTGCCCGAATAATGGGGGGTGGTGGTTAGGGCTTGCTTAAGGCAATCAAATGCCTTCTTGCACCTGTCATCAAAGTTAAAGTCCACATCCTTTTGCAGCAAGTTGGATAGTGGAAGGGCCACCTTACTAAAATCTTTGATAAAGCGCCTATAAAACCCTGCGTGGCCAAGAAAAGAACGAACCTCTCGCACGCAAGAGGGGTAAGGCAATTGTGAAATAACAGCTATCTTGGCAGGGTCTACCTCTATGCCCTTACTGGAAATGATATGCCCTAAAACTATACCTTGTTCAACCATGAAGTGACATTTTTCAAAATTCAGAACAAGGTTAGTTTCAATGCATCTATTAAGAACTCTATCCAGTTTATCCAAACATGCATCAAAAGAGGATCCATAAACAAGAAAATCATCCATAAACACCTCTATGCAACTCTCTAAAAAGTCACTGAAAATGCTAAGCATACACCGCTGGAAGGTACCAGGGGCGTTGCATAGGCCGAAAGGCATCCTCCTATAGGCAAAAGTGCCAAAGGGGCAGGTGAATGTGGTTTTTTCTTGATCCTCAGGGGCAATGTGAATTTGAAAATATCCAGAAAATCCATCAAGAAAGCAATAATGGGATTTACCCGCGCCGCTCAAGCATCCCGGTCAATGAATGGGAGTGGGAAGTGATCTTTTCTTGTTGCCTGATTCAACCTCCCGTAGTCAATGCAGACCCTCCAACTATTCAAAGACCCTGGTGGGAATCAGCTCGTCCCTCTCATTCTTTACAACAAGTGAGGCCTGTCTTCTTTGGAACCACTTGGACCGGACTCACCCACCGACTTGTCGAAATGGGGTAGATGATCCCAGCTTGCAGAAGCTTGGTCACCTCTTTCTTTACTACATCTAGAATGACTGGGTTGAGTCTCCTCTGTGGCTGTCTCACTGGTTTGGCTCCATCCTCTAAAAGTATCCTATGCATGCAAGTGGATGGGCTAATACCAGGAATGTCTGCCAAGGTCCAACCGATGGCTTTCTTATGCTTTCTAAGCACTTGCAACAACTTCTCCTCTTGAACAGCATCAAGGGAGGTAGAAATAATCACAGGCAATTTCTCCTCATCCTCCAAGTAAGCATACTTGAGGTTTTCTGGTAATGGTTTCAGCTCTGGTGTGGGTGGTGGCTTTATATCAGAAGGAACCAGAGAAGGGGAAAGAATGGGTTCCACAGCCTGTACCTCAACCTGTAAGTCAGATGTATATGTACTTCCTGCAACATGGTTAGTGCATTCTGACTCTATAAAATCCAAATTAAGACCAGATTGAAATTCAAATTTACTCTCAGCACAAAAATCAGATACAGGATCAAATTCAAACTCAGATTCAGATTCAGATTCAATGCATGAGGAATGACAAGTATGCATATCAGATGAAAATGGGTGCTTCCTAACATGAGGAGAATCAGAATCAAGCATATAGTCATCAACAATCTGATCAAGTATCTCAGCACGAAAGACAGAATGATCCTCAGAGGGATGTTTCATGGCATCAAGAATGTTAAAATGGACAACAATATCACCAAATTCCATAGACAATGTGCCAGCATAAACATCTATCTTGGTTCGAGCTGTTTTCAAAAATGGCCTACCTAAAATAATTGGGACAGATCCATGGGAGAATCCCTCTTCCATATCAAGAACATAAAAATCAGCAGGAAAAATAATTTCGCCAACCCGAACCAACACATCCTCTATGAAACCCGTAGGGTGAGCAACACTTCTATTTGCCAATTGAATCACCACACCCGTAGGTTGCAAAGGTCCAAGAGATAAAGATTTGAAAATGGACAGAGGCATAACATTAATTGATGCTCCTAGATCTAGCATGGCATTTTCAAATTTGTTGTTCCCAATAATGCAAGGTATACGAGAAAGTACACGGGTCCTTACATTTCTCGGGAATATGAGGAACAGATTTACCTATGAGTGCAGACACATTTCGCCCATGCTTGATTCTCTCATTACCCTTCATCTTCCTCTTGTGGGTGCACAGACTCCTTTAGGAATTTTGCATATCTGGGAATTTGTTTGATGGCATCAAGCGAGGTATGTTTACCTCCACTTTCCCGAAGGTGTCCAGGATCTCCCTATCCACTTCTTCCATCTTTTTGTTTGGAATTGCTCGGGTGGGAATGGAAGGGGGATAGGCTGTTGCAAATCGATCTTTCTTGGAAGAAGGTCCACCTGCATGGAATTTTCTGCTACCAAGTGGCTGCTCCTCCTCTTGGTCAGTCTTTGGTGCAGGTGCAGGTGCAGGTGCATCAATTTTCTTGCCTGACCTCAAAGTGATGGCACTCACATTTTTCGGATTCTGGACAGTCTGAGAGGGTAATTTATCGGAATTTTGGGACTGTGCCTGGTTCAACTGAGTAGCCATCTGCCCCATCTGATTTGTCAGACTCTGAATGGAGGCTCTAGTCTCTTGCTGGAACTGCATATTTTGAAGAGTCATCTGCCTCACTAGCTCCTCTAAGGAGGGTTGAGAAGGAGCCTCAGATGCTTGCTGTCTTTGTTGCTGCTGTTGCATTGGAGGAGGAACATATGGCTTGCTTGGACCAGCAACATTCTGGAATGGAGGAGGGGCAGGTTGTTGTTGTTGGTATTGTGGAGGATTTGTCCATCTCAGATTTGGATGATTCCGCCAACCCGGATTGTATCTGTTGCTTGAAAGATCATAATTATTCTGCTGTTGCTGGTTTTGTCTTGAGGTGGTCTATTATAAATGTTTGCAGCATAGGCTTCAGGTTTCTCATTGACTCCAGATTGCTGCAGAGAAGGACAGAGATCTGTATGGTGATCAGCAGAAGAGCATAGGCCACAGACTCTTGCAACAATATAAAGTGCGGATGCAGATTTCTGATTTATGGCAAGCTGAGTTACTAGATTGACCAAGGCATCAAGTTTTCCCTCAAGCTTCCTATTTTCAGCAGATGGAGATGAATCCGTGGCCACATCATGGACTCCCCTAATGACAATAGCATCATTTCTTGCACTGAATTGTTGGGAGTTGGAGGCCATCTTCTCAATCAGGTTTCTAGCCTCGGCAGGGGTCATATCACCAAGAGCTCCACCACTAGCAAAGCATCAATCATGCTCCTTTCAATGCTATTTAGACCTTCATAAAAATACTTGGAGCAACAGTTTGCTCAAAGATCCGGTGGTGAGGGCAGCTTGCACACAATTTCTTAAACCTCTCCCAAGACTCATACAAGCTCTCTCCACTATGTTGCCCGATGCCCGAAATGTCTTTTCCGATTGCGGTGGTTACTGGATGCAGGAAAAGAATTTCTCCAAGAACATCCTCTTGAGGTCATTCCAACCAAGTGATAGACCCGGGAGCAAGGTAGTACAGCCAATCCTTTGCCACTCCCTCCAAAGAGTGAGGGAAAGCCTTGAGAAAGATATGATCTTCTTGGACATCGGGAGGCTTCATGGTTGAACATACTATGTGAAATTCCTTGAGATGTTTATGCGGATCCTCACCGCATGGCCATGAAACTTAGGAAGCAAATGTATCAGTCCAGTCTTGAGAACATATGGGACATCCTCATCGGGGTATTGAATGCACAAGCTTTCATAAGTGAAATCAGGTGCAGCCATCTCCCTAAGTGTCCTCTCACGAGGTGGAGGTTGAGCCATGTTCTCAGTATGAATATCAACAGCAGAATGCTCAGAATCAGAACACTCAGAGTTGTTTACACTAAGACTATCAAAACTAAGACTATCTATATGCTCACTATGCCTAACTAATCTATGAAAGGTCCTATCTATTTCAGGATCAAAAGGCAGTAGATTATCCGGATTTCCCCTAGTCATGCACTATATGCAGCAAATCATGTATTTTCCAAACAAGCACAATTAGGGGTAAAACTGGAACTATACTCGAACAACATCCAAATGAGCTGAAATTTTGTGAGTAACTCCCTAAAATCATAAAAAGATAGCACAAAAAAGATCAGACAAAAATTCAAAGTCTAACTATATAAACTAAAAATTCAAAGTTTGAAAAAAATAGGGCAATAATACTTAAAAAATAAAAAAAACTTAGTAAACAGCCTGTTTTTTGGAATTCTGAGAACCTGCAACGGCTTTAGCCGTTGGGCTGCATTGGAAATTCAATTCTACCCCAAATTCATATATAATAATACCCATTCTGATACCCGGAGCAAAAGTTATGACCGTTTTGAGTTTTGCTTAACACAAATTCCCAAAATTTTTGTATCTCTCAAATTCAGCCACACCAAGTGCTTCTGGTATTTTTCACACAAACTATGGATCAAAAGAAACTACCACAAAAAAAATCAACCAAAAAGGACAACTCTAGCTACCAAAACAAAAATCAGCAATTAATTAGAAAAGTTCGACACTATTCACAGCAAAAACAGAGGACTAGTAGAAATAAATCCTCACAACAGCAGCAACTTGAAGTTCAAACACAGAACAGAAACAGGGCAATACAATGCATAGTTACTGTTCCATTGGATTGAAGTTTCATTTGCTGAACTTGCTGCAGGGAAATACACAACCACAAAACACAACCACAAAACACAAACACAAACACAATTATGAACCCTTGATTGGAACCACTGCTCCCCGGCAACGGCGCCAAATTTGATCGAGGCCGTACCCAACCCAAATAAAAACAATTAAATGCAGTACTAGGAAGTGATCCTAGGTCGTTTCCCAGTGAGCAACGATCAATCAAACGTTCATGACACTTAACAACAATAAAACAAGAGCAACTTGGGGGGGTTTCTTTGCTTTAAAGTAAACAACTTGAATTAAAAAAAAAAGAACTAAAACGTGTTGTTTCCCCTTGATTCAAAAGCAAGCCTCTTATCCTAGGTTACGAGAATCTATCCCTAATCAATTCAGCCACTTAATCCAACCCGGAATTAAATTACTAAGCGAAAATTAATACAAGGTTTTCATTATGTGATTAAGCAACACATACACCAATTAATTCCTCTCACAGGTCCATCACAGAATAATTGGTGAAGGGGGAAAATTGATCAGACATTAACATTAATAACAAAACCTCAAAGAGAGCTAGTGCTTAGTCCTCAAGAGAAAACAACACCGAAAATTTAACCTTCCATTCAAATTAAACAGCAACTAGAAACGTAAATGGCAAAATGCAAAACAGAAACGAAAACAAGGATAGAAGGCAAAAACGAAACTGGGAATGAAAACTGAAAACGAACCAACAATGAAAAGCGAAAAATGGAAACAGAGGCAGAGAATGCACAAAAACGCTGCTCTACATGAATAGTAGCATCTCGGGACGTGAAACCCTTCTCTGAATAGTGAAAATCGAAAACCTAAAAACTCTCCCTTTTCTGTGACGGCTGGGGCCTTTTTAATTTGTCTCACCCAGAAGTCCTTACATAAAACCCTAGGATACTAATCTAATTTGGGCCCATAAAAAAATCTGATGCGGCCCAATTACAAAATACAGCAATAAAATAAAATAAAACTGGATGACAAATAAAACTAAAACAGTTTCCTCTCTTCAAGCCCAAAATGGTTCAGCCCAATTCCAGATCCAAGCCCAATTGCTTATAATTCTCCTAAAATCAAATTAAAATACAGAATTAGTCAAAACGGCCCAAATGATAAAACTGCATAATTAATTTGACAATTAAGGCTAATTAGTAATTAAAATGATGACAGAAAGGGGTAAGAAATAGGAGAAAATAATGACACATCACTTTCTAAGTTGAATTTCTACTGTGCTTTTCATACGGCTAAATTATCTTTGTAGAAAAATATTTTTTTCATCTATATCTGCACATTTAGGTGCCTTTGCTTTGAGCTTTTGCTAGCTACATCGGCACAGTTTGGTGCTTTCAGTTTGATCTTTATACCAACTAAATCTACACATTCTAGGTACTTTTGTTCTTAAACCTTCTCTTTCTTTGGTTCTGGTTTTTGGCACTGTAGGATAGGGTTTCCTAAGTGTTGAGTGTTTTAGGATAGGGGTTCCTAAACACTTGTTTTCTAGGATAAGGTTTCCTAGAGGTGGAACTTTTGGATAGGGTTTCCTAAGTGTTAAGTGTTTGAGGATAGGGTTTCCTAGAGGTAGTGCTTGAGTGGTGATGGTGTTTCACACTCTTGCATAGATACTCGTTCGAGTTGTGAATAAGGGTTGTTGTGATTTGTGTGTACAAGGTGTTTGTAACTCAGATCATAGTGGAACTCCTCGGTGTGAGGAAGAACTCGATGTAGACCGGGTTGTGGTCGAACCAGTATAAATCATTGGGCTAAATTCTCTTTTCCTTCATCTCTTTATTACTATCTAGTGCTTTATTGATTAGTTGAATTATTCTAACAAGATTGTTTTCATTGAGTTTCCATTGTATTATTCTATCAACAACTTATTTGTGAAAAACTTCAAGCGAGTGGGTGAAACCTTTTTAACTTTGAAAAAGAAAACGAAAATTTTTAAATATCAATTCACCCCCCCGATGTGTCATTATTTTCTCCTATTTCTTACCCCTTTCTGTCATCATTTTAATTACTGATTAGCCTTAATTGTCAAATTAATTATGCAGTTTTATCATTTGGGCCTTTTTGACTAATTCTGTATTTTAATTTGATTTCAGGAGAATTATAAGCAATTGGGCTTGGATCTGGAATTGGGCTTAACCAGCTTGGGCTTGAAGAGAGGAGACTGTTTTAGTTTTATTTGTCGTCCAGTTTTATTTTATTTCATTTTATTGCTGTATTTTGTAATTGGGCCGCATCAGATTTTTATGGGCCCAAATCAGATTAGTAGCCTAGGGTTTTGTGTAAGTGACTTTGAGTGAGACAAATTTAAGGCCCAACCGTCATTGAGAGGGGGGGCTGTTAGGGTTTAGATTCATATTAGACTGTGGAGAAAAGGGGTTCACGTCCCCAACATGCTTTTGTTCATGTAGAGAGAGTTTTCTTCATTTTCTGCTTCTGTTTCCATTTTCGTTCTTCATTGTTGGTTCGTTTTTAGTTTCCATTTCCAGTTTCGTTTTTGTTCTGCATTTTTGTCCCCTGTTTCGTTTTCAGTTTGCTATTTACGTTTCCAGTTGCTGCTTAATTTGAATGGAAGGTTAAATTTCCAGTGTTGTTTTCTCTTGAGGACTAAGCACTAGCTCTCTTTGAGGTTTTGTTATTAATGTTAATTTCTTATCAGTTTTTCCCCTTCACCAATTATTCTGTGTTTGTTGCTGATATTAATCCATGCATGTTTAATGCTTGATTAATTGTCTTTGTGCTTAATTAATGTTCATGCTTAATGGACCTGTGAGAGGAATTAATTGGTGTATGTGTTGCTTAATCACATAATGAAAACCTTGTATTAATTTTTGCTTAGTAAATTAATCCCGGGTTGGATTAAGTGGCTAAATTGATTAGGGATAGATTCTCGTAACCTAGGATAAGAGGCTTGCTTTTGAATCAAGGGGAAACAACACGTTTTCGTTCTGTTGTTTTTAATTCAAGTTGCTTTCTGTTTAAATTGTTAAAACAAAGAAACCCCCCCCCCCCCCCCCATTTGTTACGGTTTTATTGTTGTTAAGTGTTATGAACATTGGTTTGATCACTGCTCACTGGGAGACGACCTAGGATCACTTCCTAGTCACTGCATTTAATTGTTTTTATTTGGTTCGAGTACGGCCTCGACCACCCCCCCTCCTCTTGATTTATGCAGCTGATTCTAACAATAGTAATATCCAAGTGCTATAAAAATACCAAAACATAGATGAAGCATACTTGAATCTTCGTGGTCCATATCTTTCCTTAATGTCTAGGAACTTGTTATGCATTCCTATTACTACAGTTGCATATGAGTCTGCATTTAGCATGGGTTCTCGAATTCTTAACAAGTATAGAAATCGTCTCTTACCTGAAAACGTGGAAGCAATTATTTGTACTCAAAGTTGGAAGCATGAATTTGTTGATGATATTCCATTTAAATTTATTTTAATTATTTGTTATATTTATATTATTTTGATAACCATTTAAGTATTCTAACTTTAATTTTTTTTTTTTAATCTAATGTGATGTAGAATATGAGCTAAAGGAGCTTCATTATCTTGGGGGGAAAATGTGAAGGTGAAAATTCTCTCTGCTAGGGTTTCTCTCCTCTTCTTTGAAAACCTTTTCTCCATGGTTGGCCACCACAATGCTTTGCCTTGGAGCTACTCCTTCACTGCCATTGCTTCCCCCTTAGCCACCACGACCCTTCCTTGGAGTTGCCTCCAATCCAGCGCTACCCCTCCTCCATCTTGGGCAGCCACCATTGCTCCCTCCTCTCCTAGGGCGGCAACTGCTGCCTCTGCTACATTCAAGGCTGGCACTAGAACCCTCTCCTCCCCAAGGGCTGGCAACGAAACCTCCTCTCCTCCAAGGGTTGGCGGCGCAACCCCTCCCTCTTCTAGGGCTATGGGCGCAACCCTCTCCCCTAGGGCTGGATGCGCAGCCCCCTTTTCCTCATCTAGGGTTATTGCAACCCCTGTCCCAAGTAGCCACACAACTACCATAAAAAAAGACTACAATTCGCACCCCGTCCAAGAGAACCTTCACGGAAACTCTCCTGAATTCCATGTTGGATCAACCCCCTTGCATCAAGGGGGATTCACTTGCAGTGGTGATTCCAGAAGAGGCATACCTAGCTGGCTTGGCCAGTTGCAAGACTAATCTCCACGAGCGGCTTATCCTTCCCAAGGGTAGCACCCCCCCCCCCCCCCCCCCCCCCGCACGATTGATCTTAAAGAAAAGCTTAGGAAACTTTGGAACCTCTCTCGACCATGGAGGTTAGTATCACTTGGCAAGGGATTCTTTGAATTTTCCTTTTCAAGTCTTGATAATATGCGAGGTACACTTGCAATTGGTTCATGTAACCTCTCACCAAGGGTTCTTTGACTTTCACCTTGGTCCCCTAACTTCAATTCTCACTTGGTTAAACCATCTAACGTTCAATGCTGGGTTAGGATCATTGGATTGCCTCAAGAATGTTGGATAGAAGAAATTTTGTTTGCTATCACAAGAGGTATGGGAACACCTCTTGCCATTGATGTAGCAACGGCATCAAGAAGCTTTGGACACTTTGCCAGAATTTTGGTGGACGTGGAATTGAAGCAGCCCCTACATGAAAAACTCCTTGTGGAAAGGAAAAATTTTTCCTTTCATGTTACTTTGGAATATGAAAGGCTTCCTGAATTCTGTGATCTTTGCAAGACCATTGGTCATTCACTTATTAATTGCAGGCACAATAAAGTTGGCATCCATGGCAAACCAGTGCGCTCCAAAGTTGCTGCAGCAACTAGCAATAATGACAAGGGTGATGAGGATAGTTATAAGAAGAATGGAGAAGATAAGGAGAACATGGAGAAGGATGGTAATGCAAGCTCCAAGGAAGAAAAGAGTCAAAGGGAAGAGGAGGAAGATATAGCCGACCAGGAATCCCCCTCCATCAGTGATGAAATATTTTGGCAAGCGTACCAAATATCGCACAAGTAGTTTAAAAGGGAAGATCCCAGTATTGAATCCACAGGGAATTGTCCGTATTTGACCATTAGCAAAGTAATCAATTCCTAAACACTAGTTTGGTTTTTAAAGTTGGTTGTTCTTGAAACATAAGTAATAACAGAAATTAAACTAAACACTACAGTTAACACTAACGATAAATAATAAAAATGACAATGTTGATTCAGGACTATGATCAAACAGTTGGCGTGCTTGAGTTTTAGAATGGAATAATGGATATGTTGAGGATTTGGTTCAACCGGTTTGCTTCCCATGTAAACATATAAGATATATTCTCCATTCACATTAATAGTTCAGATTAACTTCGATCTAAAAGTGCTCAAAACGTGATCTCTCATCAAATCAAGCCTAAACTGCTCAACCTCACTTCCGACGTCTCGGTAAGTTCAATTGAGTGGTTTGATGAAGCTTAGAGATCTTTGCGAAGCTAATGGAGTCTATCCTAACTAGAAATACACTCCATTAAAGTTCAAACTCAGTTCCAAGTTCAACAGCATCTGTCAATGGCAAGTAAACTCTAAAACATGCATATATAACTGATCCAATCATATAATAAGAATAAAGATAGATAAATGAACATTAAACTGAATATTTCAATGAATAGATATGAAGAAAAGTGTTTACATGGTCAGCACCTAGTTCCAAGTCCTCAACACTAATAGATTAACCTCTCATTGTCATGAGAAGCTTTGAAAAGATTACAAAATGGAAGAAAGAGAATAGAGGGAAACAGAGGAAAACAGAGGAAGCAGCTCAACAAAATCCACCAAAGTCTAAATGCTTCAAAATTATTACAAGTGCAGCTTATATAGTCGAAGTCTCGCTTAGCGCAACCTTCCGCTAAGCGCAAGACACTGCATAATGCATCTTAGAACAGGTGTTCCGCTAAGCGCAATCTTCCGCTAAGCGCATATTGAGTTCGAAAGCAACTTCCGCTAAGCGTGATGTCCCGCTAAGCGAGTCTTCAGTTCAAATGAAAATTTCGCTTAGCGCAATATGGCACTCAGCGCGTTATAGACCGCCTAGCTCGCGTAGCTTGATGTTGCGCTCAGCGAGATGTGTCGCTTAGCGAGATCTGTCTTCTTCTTGTATTCTCCCTTTACTGTTGAATCTAGGCCTACACACATAAATTAGAGTATATTTCTCACAAAATAACTTCCTAGGGTTAGAATTATCAAACTATACAAATCTATATTAAATGATTTCAAACTAAGCTAAAATTCCTGAGAATATTGGATAATCACTACAAAATATGATGCAATATTTACGTATATAAAGCGATTATCAATCAGCATGATAGGGGTGGAGGATCAACCTCAAAAAAAGAAGAAGAAAAAAGGAGTGAAAGTGCGTGAGAAGACTTACAATTTTTGAGATAGCACTACATCACAGGCTCACTAAGTTGCTTTGTTAACATTAGTTTTAATCATGGGTTTTTGGCCTAGTCCCCCCATGTTGTTTATTGTTTTCTTTCTATGGGTCTTGGCCTTTGTCTATGATGGCGAGTCATGGGGTTTCCAACTCTGTTGGGTTCTCCATGGCCCTTCTCCTGAGACTTTGGTGGACTACAACTTCAGTTAAAAAAAGAATATGAGCTAAAGGGTGACAAAGATGGACAACAAGGACAAGTAGTGGAGGGGAGTTCTTCTGAGGTTGAATCTAATGTGGTTGAAATTAATGACTGATTAGTGATTAGTAACTTCCAAAATATAGTTTCATTATGTTTAACTTGTTTTGTATGATTTAAGATGTTAAGACTTATGACTAATTTGTAATTTGGTATTGTGATTTAAGACTAATTTGTAATTTGGTATTGTGATTTAAAAATATTGTGATGTTAAGACTTTTTTTCAATATTTTTTGTCCATTGACCCTTTGTTTAGTCCAAGAAATGTGTTCTGATTGGTGACCATGTTTTATAATTTGCATCAAGTGGTTGTGTAATTGTGTTGCTTTGATTAGAAATGAAAAACAAAAACTAAATAGGTACTATTATATAATAGTAATATGGTTGTGTAATTGTTTTGCTTTGCACACGAACGATACCATAATAAACACAACAAGTTTTATATATGATCTAACATACAAGAAAAAAGGCCATGTAATTGACACGAAGACTGGAAAAAAACTGAAAAGTTAATTAGAGAAGAGAACATTTTTTATTTGCTTTCAATGGAGAATCCAACAATGGTCAATTTGGTCATCATAAAAGTGTAGGTTAATACTTAACTAATACTATATAATTAATACTATACTATCCCCAAACTTAGAAATAATTTTATAGATGCTTTTGTGTTATCATCTATAGTTAATTGTGTTAGGATCAATCGGGTGACTATCAAGAGGGGGGGTGAATTGATTGAATGTAAAATGACAAATTCTATTTCCCAATAAAAGTTTTTCACCACCACTCTTGAGGTTTTGATAAAATCATTTTCAAAGAATGTTATATTGATTGAATAAACCAGAAAAACAATCTCATCTTAGGATAGAAATGATTTAGAACAAATTATCTTGATAAAGATCAAATACTAAATTGAAATAGATCAAGGGATAGAGAGATTGAGCCTGTTGATTTATACTGGTTCGATCAACCACCGATCTACATCCAGTTCTCCCTTTCACCAAGGGGTTCCACTATGAATTTGATTACATACACCATGCACACACAATTCATAGCAAATCCTGATTTCACAACCTGAAACAGGAACCTAGAAGATTGAATGTGAAAACACCATTCACCATCCAATTTCTAAACTCTAGAACAACACAATTCTAGAAACAAAATTAGAAATACCATCTAATTTCAAAACAGCATCTAGGAACGAAATTCCTATAATGCAAATCAAACAAGATCAATGAAAAGATTCAAGAATGAAAACACCTTTGTGTGCTGATATATCTTGATATAAGATCAGTTGAGAAACTCCAATGTGAGTGTGTATAACAGTCAAGAACAAATGTTTGAATCACCTCAGTTCATGAAAGAACAAGAGAGGAATATAACTGTATGAGCTCAGAGGTTCAATTTCAAATGGGTATAGTAGTAAAAGCAATATTGTTTTTTTCTGAAACTCAAGAGATTAAATGATGTGCAGAAGAAAAACAAAGAATGTTCAAAGCAATATCAAATCTGAAAATCAAATCAAAGATTTGGATTTTGACACTTGAAAGAATGAAAAGATCTTGTGAAAGATGGTTGTTCTGCACAACATGCTATGGATTCAAATATATAGTATGGGTCAAAAAGATTCAAAGTTAGTTAGACAAAGAATGAATCTTGGAGATCTTTCAAAATGACCATTATACCAAATATAATTGATTGCAATAAGGTGTAATCAATTATCCCGTGTATCAGAATATGATTTAAACTTGTTGTCAGCTATTGTAATCGATTGCAAACAAGACTGAGCCAATTATGAATTTCAAAGATCATCTAGTAATCGATTGCCACTGGATGGTAATCGATTGCAAATGAAACAAAGCAATTTCTAAACCTCAAAGATTGTCTTGTAATTGATTGCAGCTCGATGGTAATCGATTGCAATGGATACAGAGCAATATCTGAAATCTGAAATCAGCATTGTAATCGATTGCAAACATTGGTAATCAATTAACCCAATACCAGAGATGGTTCAAAACAGATTTGGCCATCTGGTAATCGATTCCTACATTATGTAATCGATTGCAATTCTCAAAATAGGTTCATAAGAAATAAATCATTTAGTGATGCTAGAGATATTAGAAAACAAGGCAAATCAAAACAACAAGCAAAAATAATATGGCTTAGTCTATAACAAACAATACAATGCCATCATCCATACATGTTATGGCATAAAATAGAAAACTCTAAACTAAGAGAACGAAGAAGACTTAAGGTATGAGGATACCAAAAATCTAAAAAAAAAGACGAGGCGTCAATCTTCAAATTGAAGTTTTCCCTCAATATTTTATTAAAGAAACACCAAAAACATCTATAAAATATTAAAATTTAATGGTTTTATTCCCCGATGAGAGAAAAGTGACCTGGTCCTTTAACAAAAAAGTTACTTTGTATTTACTATTTAGTCTTTATTGTAGTTATATTAACTCTGTTAACTTAAACATCATCAAATTTAACAATTGAGAACAAAAAAAAAATATGTAGATGCAAGTATATTTTTTTTTAACAAAAAATTGAATTGAATGATTGAGAATAAAAACAAAATTGAAGTTGGTGGGCTAGCGGGCCAAGCGATCCAACCCGAACCTAGCAAGTTGGCCCGTTTTCTGCCCCTATTAGTATGTGGGCAATCCAGACTTTGTTCCTTCAGCGAACTACCAAGCAGAATCCTCCACTTAACAAGATGAGCAACCTTGTGAAGCTGAACTTTCCCCTCCTTCTTGAGGAAGAAAATGCTCAATCTATTAAGTATAGAGATGAGACCAGGACTGTGCATCCTAGGGAGTAGTTTCCACACGTCACTTTTGAGGCAGTCACACCACCATGCCAAAGATATAGTGAATATGTTCATATTCCTTCTGCTGAGTATGAAGCTATCTCTCCATCTAACATCATGTGGAAAGACGCTAGTTGGACTTGAATTGGAGATCCAATCGACGAAGAGGCTGAGCGTGCTAGACCTGTAGAGTGATTCAAATACACCCTAGACTGCCACTACCAAGTGTCATTCCATTCACCAAGCCAATATTGCCCAATGAATTTGCATCCATTTAGGAGATGGATGCTCATCTTGCTACAATTCTACAAGTTGAAGATGTTGCTACTAAGTAGTGTCTAAAAAAGAGCAAGAAGCCAAAGGGAAGAGAAGAAGAAAGGCAAGGGCAAAGGGAAAAGGAAAGTTATTGAACCTCCTTCTAATGATGATGAAGATGATGACGACGTTGAACTTCAGTCAGCCCTTAAACTCAATAGAAAGGAAGCTCTTTTTGCTTATCCTTCCATAACTCCCAAGATCATCATTCATCCAAACCATTTGCATCTGACTCCCTTAGACCCCATGGATCTAGGATACTACTCATCTGTAGTAGACTTCAGTCTGATTGGAGTCCTCTCCATGCAACCTCAAGCATGCAAACAACATTAGCCTCCCAACCTTCACATTCAAGCTATAACTGAGCTTAAGGTTCATCTCAAAAGGATCCTTCCCAGGCTACCAACAATTGACCCTAACAGACTTAAGGGTCCACCTATTGTCAGACCATGCTTGCCTCCCAAGGCTCATGTGATGTTCAAGCGTTTGAACAATCCTATCGACTGGATTGCTCATCTAACCAGTCAAAACTACTTAGAGATCGATGCGCGCAAGTGCTGGCAAGATTACATGTGCTCACTCATACCCATCATTGGGTCGTCCATTCTAATCGATGAAGAAAAGGAAGAGATTGAGACTATTGAGTCTGGCAGCTCTCAACCTTGCAGTTTCTACAACATAAATGACACCATAGTCGTGCCCATCATTCAAGAGCCTATTCCCAAGGGAGATGAGTCAACCATGCTGGACTTATTTGCTGAAAACCCAAAGGCACTTCTTGAGGCATAAGTTGCCCTTGATGCCAAAGAAGTTGAACTAGAAAAGGAGAAAGCTTACATGGTAGATGCTAAAGCTGTCATGGATGAAGTTGTTGTTGCTGCTATTGAAAATATAGTTGAAGATGTTAGAACCAAGACATTGGATGATGTTTGGCCCCTAATCGTTTGGTTGGTTTTGATGATAACAAATGTAATAATATTTGATCAACTAATGGCTTGAAATTAAGTAATTTCAGGGATCCAAAAATTATCACAGACTATTGGTATAATCTCTTTTATCTCACTCAATGTTATTGAATGTCTGAAATTAATTTTATAATAAATCAAGCATCCAAAGTGCTTTTAATCAGACAACATTATGACAAAATAGACCATGTAATGGTCTCAGGATAAACTAAGAGAAGTCTTAGAACAAACTACGCAAAAGTCTCGAAACAGACTATGCAAAGTCTCGAACCAAACCATGCAAAAGTCTTGGAACAAACTATGCAAAGTCTCAAACTAGACTGTACAAAAGTCTTGGACCAAACCATGCAAAAGTCTTAGACCAAACTATGCTACAGTGTTGGACCAGACTATGAGAGTCTTTCTTGACCAAATCGTGAGTAGTTCTATGCTCAACAAACAACGTGCTTAATTACTATAACTTGACTTTATGAATGTTATGTCTAAAAACAGAAAGAGATGTAGATCTTACTGAAACACTTTTCATATATACCTCGTATGTCTGTTTGTTTGTCTTGTGAAATGTGAAGTCTAGTAGGTACAACTAAAAAGGTTAATCAGCCTCGAGAAGAACACCTACAAAAAGCTAAAGTAGAGTTGTGACAAGACAAAAGCCTACTCTTCTTTGATCAAGCTCAAGCTAAAGCAACTTCAACACACAACTGTGAGACAACGGATCAAATCTTCTTCAACATTCAAATCTATGAAGCTCTACTATAAATAGATGCTTCCATGCAAGAAGAAGAAAAATGAAAACTATTGATGAAAAACGAGCAAGTGAACAAGAGTTGAAAAGCAAAGAAAAACACTTCGAGAAAGCTTGAAAACCCTAAGTGAGAAAGAGAGCTAAGAGAAAAGAAACACCATCTTCTACAGCTCATAAAGATTCATTCATTTATTCATATCCTCTATTTGAGAATTATCTGAATCTTATTCATTATTTGAATAGAAAGCTGGGAATGGCTTAGTGATCAAACAATACTTGGGTAGTATAATCTCAGGGGGAAATTTATACTTAGAACTAGTAGTGGTTTAGAATACTTGTAGCCAGAAGTGGCAGATTAGAATATTTGTTTGTAATCAGTTGATTATAGTAGAACCCTTTAACAATTGTTAAAGGAGAACTGGACATAGCTCAAGGTTGAGTGAACCAGTATAAAAACAAGCATTCTATTCCTTTTATCTTGTGCTTACATTTATTCATCTTGCACTCTGTGCATCTTGAAAGGGTTTTTTTAAAAGCTTTGTCTTGAAAAGATATATTAGCTTGTTTTAAAACCTTCATATATCTCTACAAGCAACCTTACAACTAATATCTATTGTGAAAAGTTTCATACTTTATTTAACCCACTATTCAACCCCCCCCCCCCCCCCTTCTAGTGTGTTCTTGTGTATTTTAGAAGAAATAGTTGAATTACAACTAGAGACAAACTCTAGCAAGATAGTGATCATATCTCTTGTCAAATCAACCTCCCTACTAAGGGTTGATCTAATCAGAGATGCAAGTGGCAGTTAAATGACCTCTACTCCCTTAACCACTAAAGTTTTTTAGGCTATGATAAATGCCAGCAAGTCCACTATGCAAACCAAGATCACTCAGGAGGTCAACCAAAATGTCACAACCTCATTGAACCAATTCTCGTTAGCACTCACTTCATCCACTCATGATGTATGTGGCAATGTTGCTACCATAAGGACCAATTGCCCCTCATGTTGCTTTACAAGCTCCACCTACTACTCCTCTACCACCTCCTGCTCCAACAGCCCCTACTACTCCATCTGCTCCTAGACCGTCTATTGCTACCCCTGCTAGTGTTGAGCCAAAACCACCACCAAAGAACCCTCCTCAACCCTGACAATGATGTGAAAATTCTCCATTTCTTAACTTCTATTTCCTTTTGTTGATGACAAAAGGGGAGAAAGAGTTATAGATTTTGGAAATTTTGAACCTCTTCAATTATTCAAAAGCTCATTTTTTTTCATTCATATTAAATATCAAAAGAAGGTTTTCTCTGATCTTATTTACTTTATTTACTTATTTGTTGCATTCGCATTTTATATGTCATTCATTAATTATGCATGATCAAGCCAAGGGGAGTTTTTCATGTCTATACTTGTTCATATATAAACTGGCGTAATCACTACTCTGAACTATTCAACTATATGTGATTTATGTTCCTATTTATCAAAATTATAATATATGTTGTCATCATAAAAATAAAAGGGGCAGATTGTTAAAACCAAGACATTGGACGATGCCTAGCCCCTACTCGTTTGATAAATTTTGATGATAACACATGTCATAATCTTCATTAGACTGGTGTATTTATTACTTGAGAATTTCAGGAACCAAAATCTCAATAGAGGAATGGTAATATAATTCTCCCTCATGCTTATAATTAATCGTCTGATTAAAATGTTTTAATGAAATACTTAGTGTCCAAAGCACTATAATTAATTATCAATCTAATTGTTAGGATCAGCTAGTTGCATCAAAAGGGGGGGAGGGTGAATTGATATTTCATAAAATTTCAAATTCTTTTTAACCAATAAAATGTTTTCACCATCTCTCTTGAAGTTTTAACAAAAGAGTTTTCATAGATATGTTGTTGAATGAATAATCCAATAGAAACTCAATGAAAACAAATTTTTGTTAGAACGATTTCAACCAATGATAAAGTTCAAGACTGTAATAAAGAGATGAAAGGAAAGAGAATATAGCCTGAAGATTTATACTGGTTCGATCCCACGATCTACATCCAATTCTTCCTCACACCAAGGAGTTCCACTATGAATTGAGTTACAAACACAATGCACACACAAATCACAGAAATCCTGATTCACAATCTGAATAGGAACCTAAACGAGAATGTGAAATACCATCACCATTTACGTACTACCTCTAGGAAACACCCTTCCTAGAATCAAATGTTTAGGAAACCCTTTTCCTAACACAGTATAGCACTTAGGAAACCCTTTCCTACAATGCCAAAAACCAAAATAAAAAAGAAAAGATTTAAAGAATGATAACACCTAGAATGTGCAGATTATTGTTGATATAGAGATCAATTGAAAACACCAATGTGTGAAAATGTAGCAGGTAAAGATCAGATTTGAAACACCTCAATGTGTAGATGAAGAAGAAAGAAACTTTCTCTATAGAAAAAGATTTAGCTGTATAGGCCCAAGATATGAACTTAGAAAAGATATAGCTTGTGTAGAGAGAATGAGTTTTTTGTAACTAAGTAAATCTGAAAAGTGCAAAACCAAAAAGTTGCTCTTAGAATTTTATCTAATCTGGAAAAATCAAATCAAAGATTTGGATGTAACAAGTGGAGGATGTTAAAACCAAGACATTTGATGATGTCTAACCCCTAATACCTTGATAGGTTTTGATGATAACAAATGTGATAATATTTGATCAACTAATGATTTCAATTAAGTGATTTCAAGAAATCAAAGAACAAACAATGGTAAATTCTCTCAACTTAAAACCTATGCTCTAACTGTCTAATAACTTATGGTTAAATCTAGCACTGAAATTGCTTATAAACAGACTAAAATAAACTCTTAACGGATCATGCAAAGTCTACAGGCCAGACAATGTCTAGTGCAAAGCCAGATGATGTCTAAGGCTAAGCCAGACGATGTCTGATGCCAAGCTAGACGATGTTTGATGCAAGGTCAAACAATGTTTGATGCCAAGCCAGACGATGTTTGATGCAAGGCCAGACGATGTCTGATGCTAAGTTAGACGATGTTTGAAGCTGAGCCAGACGATGTCTAAGGCTAGAATAGACCATGTCTTTTAATTAAGAATGTATTTGTTAAGCCAAACGATGTATAAGGATAGAACAGACCATGTCTTTTAATTAGGAATGTGTTTGTTAAGCTAGACAATGTCTAAAGCTAAGCCAGACGATGTCTAAGGCTAGAACAGATTGTGAATAGGAACCTAAACGAGAATGTGAAACACCATCACCATTTGTCAACATTTGTTTATATCCTCTCTTTGAGAGTTATATGAATCTTATACATATTTGTATAGAAAGCTAGGAGTGGCTTAGTGATAAAAGAATACTTGGGAAGTATAATCTCAAGGGGAGATTCATACTTGTAACCAGAAGTGGTTTAGAATACTTATAGCCAAGAGTGGCATAGAGAATACTTATAGCCAAAAGTGGTAGTGAAGAATACTTGTTTTGTAATCAATTAATTATAGTGGAACCCTTTAACAGTTGTTAAAGGAGAACTGGACATAGCTCAGGTTGAGTGAACTAGTATAAAAACAAGCTCTCATCTACTATCTTATATTACATGTATTTATCTTGCTCACTGTGCTCTTTTGGAAAAACTTTCTAAGCTTTGCCTTGCAAGGATATATTTGTTGATTTAAACTAACATATATCCAAGAAGGCAACTTGTGAACTAATAGTATTTACAAAAAAGTTTTAAACCCACTATTCAACCCCCCCCCCCCCTTCTAGTGTGTTCTTGTGTATTTCAGAGGAATGTGAGAAAAGATATTGAGAATAAGGTCTCTCTCTACACTGAATGACTTAGGTTCAGAATATAAAGATTGGGTCAAAATGATTTGAGGGTTGTTAGACAAAGATCAGTTCTTGGAAATCTTTCAAATTGACCGTTATAACAGATGTAATCAATTGTTCACAGGTGTAATCAATTATCTCATGTATCAAAAGATGATTTATACTAGCTGTCATTTATTGTAATCGATTGTAGGAAAATGGTAATCGATTAGAATTGAGACAGAGAAAACTCTAAGTGTCAGAAATTGAATTGTAATCGATTGCAAAAGAATGGTAATCGATTGCAATTGAAACAGAGCAATTTTTGAGATTTGAAAACATGCATTGTAATCGATTGGCACTTACGATAATTAATTAATACAATGCCATAATTGGTTCTAAAAAGAGTTGGGTCATCTAGTAATTGATTCCAAGTTTGTGTAATCGATTGCAAAGCTCAGAATATGTTCTCTAAGATAGCAAATCATCTTTTGATGCTAGAGATAGAAGATATAAAAAAGATTGCGAGCATCCTAGCACAAATGTCTAACTCAATCTAAAACACACAATACAAAGCCATCATTCATACATGTTATGGCTTAAGAAAATAAAACTGAGACAAATGAATGGAAAAGACTTAAGGTATGAAAATACCAAAAATTTAGATGGAGAGGCGTCAATCTTCACTAATGAGTGTCTAGACAAACTAAATCTTGTCATTAGATGGACTAAGTCTTTCGCCAAAAGGACCAGTATTAGCGCCAAATGAGTAAATAACTTAAACGCATTTCTACTCAAAGTTTTAATCTGTTGTGTCACATGAACAGAGAGGGATATTCCCAATGAACATCTTTTCAAATATACCCCTATTTTGTTTGTTTGACATGTTTTGTTTAAGGTTTGAATAGTGACAGCTTCAAGACACCTTTTCGCTAGAGAAGTACACTAAAGTAGACCTACAAAAAGGCTAGCAGAGCAAAGAAAGTGACCTCACAATCTAACCTCTGATTTGTCTCTTCTACAAAGCCTCTCCATTACACAACGGATCTTTAACAACTATCAACGTTCAAATCTGAAGCTTGCCTATAAATAGAAACAACCAAGCTCAAGAACAATACAACAACTAAATATCTTACGAGCAAGCTTACATGAGCAAAAGAGAAAGAAAGAGCTGAGAGAAAGTGCAAAAAACACTTAGTCTTTTCCACGTCCTCAAGTGATTCACATTTTGTATATCCTCTCTTTGAGAGTAGATTAATCATATTCATTTATTTGAAAAGAAAGCTTGGAGTGGCTTAGTGATAAAAGAATACTTGAGTTTATAATCTCGGGGGGGATTTGTATTTAGCCAATAATGAGATAGAGAATACTTGTTTAGCCAAAAGTGACAATTTAGAATACTCGTTTGTAATCAGGTTTTTTACTATAGTGAACTCTTTAACAGTTGTTAAAGGAGAATTAGACGTAGCTCAAATTAAGTGAACTAGTATAGAACAAGTTTTTTATCTCTGCAATCTTTAAGCTTTCATTTATTCATCTTTGCACTCAGAGCCATTTACAAAAGCTTTTGAACATATAGTCTAGATGGTATATTAGTTTTCATATCAATCTGTTTAAAGACTACATATATTAGCAGACGAACTATAATGTTGTGAAAAGTATATTCTTACAAAAATCTTCTAAGATTATTTAATGACTCTCTATTCAACCTCCTCTAGTGTGTTTTTGTGTATTTCAACAATTATTATATATTAATGTTAAAAATATTTTTAAATAAAAATATTTTTATATAATTCTAAAATAAAAATTAAAAACTAAAACTAAAGTAATTTATGATATTCACTAGTACAAAAACTACCTTCTAAGTCAGCTTATCTAAAACAATTCAATTAAAACCGTCTTGGTAATCAATGCGGTGGCAATTTTGTAAATAATGTTGTAAAATCAAAGACGGTTTGTTAGTAACCGTCTTAAAAGGATATCCTTACGTCGTCGCTCTCTCCCCATCGTTGTCGTCTTCCGCCGTTGTCCGTTGTGAGAGGTTAGTGTAACTTCAGTTAAACTTTTCTATTTTGTTTATTTTATGAAGATGAGTTTTAATTCATGTTTTTGAAAAATTTTGATTCATGTTTTTTATCTGCATCTTAAGTGTTTGATGATTTGTCTAAGTGAGTTTGTCTTAGTAGCTATCATGATTCTAGAAAGGGAATAATGATTCTACAAAGAAGTTGTCTGTTTTAGTGGAAATGAAGCATAGAAAGTGTGATTGAAATGATGTGGCCGTGCCATTTGAGATTGTCCACACATGATATTTAACTAAAATGTGAGCACACACGCAACAACATTCTACAATATTATTCTGGTTTGGTGTTGCTCTTGCTTATGGATTGTGGTGTTAGTAGTTGAAAGTGCTCTGCCCTTCATGCCATACTTATATTATTATAGTTAGCTTTAACTAGTATTGTGACAAAACAGTTACATGCTAGAAGTGATGTTCTTCACGCATGTGATGTTATGGAGGTATATAGTGTCAGGCTCTGTCATTCCTGAATGCATATTGGATCTATTGTGTGTAGATTTCACTGACAAGTGACAAGGCATGCCTTTTTTATTCTTGTTTTATTTTATCTATAGGATGTGGCAATTGCTTATGGTTTCAATGCTATTAAGGATAAAACAATAGTAGATAATAAGGGCTCAAAGAGGTTGGCTACTTCCTTGACTCTACTTCCTCTAAATGAGCTCAGTGATCTCATCAGAAAAGAGGTATAAATCAAAATAAAAGAACACATTACTCCTGGGATTGAAGCAAGTTAATGTTTCAAGCTTTAATTTTTATTTTATTTTACTATAGCATAGCATATTCATGAAGATTACTGTTAATTATTTGAAGTTCCTAACTTTTCATCAAGTATAAATCAAAAGAACAGAACACATTACTCTTCCTGGGATTGAAGCAAGTTAATGTTTCATGCTTTTATTTTTGCACTATAGCACAGCATAGCATATTTATGAAGATTACTGTTAATTATTTGAAGTTCCTAACTTTCAAAGTTGCATTGATTGGGTTCACATAGGTCTTAACATTTATACTCTGCTCTAAAAAGGAAAACTTTGCCATGCATTGAAGGAAAACTTTCAGGTTGCCATGATTGGGTTCACACACTTTATCTTCCTGACAATGATAAGTTTTGTAATGAAATTTATTTAATTACAATGAAGAAATTGCATGTTTTGAAGATCCATTTGTATTTTTTTTTTTCATAGTCCTTGCAAGAGGTTTTTATTCTTTCTGGTCACCCTTTCAAGTTTTTATAGTTTTATATGTGTAACTCTGAGTTGCAACTTCCAATAACTTTTATTTATATTAATATTTACTATTGTTTATGCATGTTTATTTTTTCTAAACTAGAAAAGGAAATTATACTTAGATACATTAATCGCGTTAAATTTTATTTAAAAAATGAAATTAAAAAATAATAGCAAATTTATATTTTTACTGAATTTGTATTTGTTTAGAATGTTTATATATTGTTCTCAATAGTTTTTAATTTACTGGTTGTGTTTTCAAGCATAAACATAGTGCATTAAAAAAAATAGTACCACAATTTTGGCAATAACCATCTTGAAAGAAAGTCTTTAAAGATGATTTTGAACATAACCGTATTTAATATGGGGTCTTTAAAGATAGTTAAATTATTCTTTCAAGATGGTTGAATTATTAACTGTTTTAATCATAGGTTTCTAAGATAGATGTTAATAGTCCTGAAAGGGTACTCCTTTAATGACATCCTTATCAAAGACGTCTAGAAATCATCTTGAAAACCCTTTTTTGTAGTAGTGATTATTCAATAAGTAATTTAAAAAGGATTTAACAAACTAATAAAAATATATTTTAATTAAATAAATTTAATATATTTATTACATCTTAATGTAAATTTTATTTTTAAGTATAAATAATTTTATAGAATTTAAAGTAAAAGAAAAAAAAAATTGTTGGGTTTTTGGAATGCAGGTGGATTAACTCGTAATGGTGTTGAGAAGAATTTTCTCACATGAATGGAACTTATGGTCTCGATAAATAATTAAAAGTAATTTAATTTATGATATTATTTAGTAAGTAATTTTTCCTAGTTTAAGAAATGATTAACTAAAAAAAATAGATTATAATGTTATTTTATAATAACAATATAATTGTAATAATATATATATATATATATATATATATATATATATATATATATATATAACTTTATTTATTTATAATATAATAAACTACAAAGAAAATAAATAAAATTAAAAAAATGAAAAGAAGGGGAAGACGTAAAAATTAAAAAAAAAATATATAAACAAAAAAAAGGAAAGAAAAAAACGTAAATACATTTTTTTTTCAAAAAAGAAGCAAAATATGAAAAGAATTAGGAAAGGTTCAGTGAGAGTAGTAAAAAAGAAGACTTAATAAAAGACTAAAATATCTCAATAATTGGACATGTGTCAGCAATTAAAAAAGACTAGAATTAATTCCTATGTTCCTATATAAGACACAATTACCTATTTTCATCGAGATTAAAAAAAATGGTTAACTTGATAACAATGTTTTGGTATAGGCCTATGTGTTCATGATGAAGCTGGAAGATTTATTAAAGCCAAGCATGATCTTCACGGGTTTGCCTACTTCGAGTGAGGCAGAAGCATGGGCATAGGGCATTGCTTAAGTATTGCGATGGACAATTGAATTCGTTATACCAACATAAATTTTGAATTTGATGGTAAGCAAGTGGTGGACGAGATCAATTATCGGGGTTTTAGATTTTTATAATATTATATTCCATTGTAAATTAACTCTTTGATAGAATTCTAAACTAGTTGATGAGTTTTATTAAGAGGTAAGTCAATCATGGTACTTATACCTTAGTAAAGGTAGTAAGATTTTATGTTAGCATTCAAACTTTTGAGTAGAGGTGGTAAAACGGGTTACAGTCCGCGGGTCGGCTTATCAATCTATCTATCCATCCATTAAAAAATAAATTTGTCATAAAATTATAATTTTTTCCTAAATTATCCTTGTCACTAATGCTACTCTCCAAATTGTTTGCTAATACATTCCCTTTAATCATTTAATTAGAGGTATTTTTAGTCTAAACATGATTAATACAAAGAATATTATACATTAGATCTTATAAAAGAAAACATCCTTTCAAAATTGGGTCTTATAGGTAGGAACGGAGTGAGTATATTTTTGTGGCTTTAACAATTCTTATATAGACTATATATATAGTAAAATTCCAGTAGGAAGATTTGTAAGAAAATTGAATAGAAGGATTTGAATGAATTCTTAATTATAAATTCTAATTATTAAATCATAAGTAATTTATATAAGTAATTATATAATTTTTTTATTAATTTAATATAAATAGTAACATATTATAAGAATTTAATTTTTTATAAATAAAAAATATAAAACAGTAATATAATAATAATAATAATAATAATATAAATATATAAAAAGTATAAAATTGTAAAAAAAAAAAAGTAATTAGAAAAACATAAAAGAAAAATAGGAAAAAAATAGTAAGAAAAAGAAAATAAAAAGCATAAAAAAAAGAAGAAGAAAACGTAAAAAAAAAAAAAAAAACAAAACTGAAAAAAGAGGAGAGGAAAATTTGAAATAGAGTTGGAGATTGACACTTGTTCCTTTTCAAAAATTAATAAAAAGAAAAAAAGAAAAATAGTAAAATAAATGATGTGTAAAAATAAATAGTTAGGGTTAGTTTGATAGTTTTCTTAACCTAAAAAATTCTTAAACAGAAAGTAGAAAAATAAATTCTTAAATAGAAAGTAGAAAGTAAAAGTAGATGCATTGCAAAAAAAAAAAAAAAAGTAAAAGTAGATTCTTAAATAGAAAGTAGAGTAGATAGATAATGTATTCTTTTAAAATTTGAATCTTTTTTTAGTATATTATTTTATAAGCACTTTTTTAGTATATAAAACTTGAGAGACTTTTTTTTTTTAGTATATAAAGTTTGGGAGAATAAAATAATATTGTCGAGTAAAAAAAAAAAATCAACAGGGTAGTTTAACATGGTGTGAGTGTGAGTATTAAAAAATTGTTGGTAGAACTATCAAAACAGGTCAGATTGGTCCATTGAATTTGGCCATAATCAGTATTGTTACTAAATTAACTTAATTCAACTCACCTCTTAATAAATCTTAAAAAATTAATTATGATTGATCCATCACAAATTGGTGAGTTAAACAAGTCAATCTATCAAAAATTAAAATTTATTTTTTTAATTAAAAAAAATTTCAACCTAATCAATATTTTAAGAAAAACAAATTTACAAAATAGACAAATATTCTAAGTATTATTGAACAAGCCAAACAAATAAAAATTTCAACAATTTTTTTGCAAGTTCATGGGTTAGTTCAACCAACTACAAGTTAGTCAGTTATAGACCAAGTCATAAGTTGGTTGGGTGGATTAGACGGGCTCGCGATTTCAATCTATTTTGAGAGTTTTCCTTTATGGTATCATATTCGATTTCACGAATTAAAAAAAAAACATGATTAAATTTAAATCTTATATAATTTTTATATTAAAAATATTATTTTATTATAAAAAATAAATATTTCTCATTTGAAAAAATAGGAAAATTCTCATCAAAATAATGTTTGTTTGGTTTAACACAAACACTGGGCGAGCATGAGCATTAGCATCAAGCAAAGCAGAAGCAGCGATTCAGTTTCCCTCCTTCGTTGAGCTTAGAATCGAAAGCTTTCCCGCCATCCCCAAAATTTCATCAAAAAAAGAATCCCTAATGCGTTTCACTTTCCCCACAAATACAAATGCGCACGACGAAGAAAACCAAAAACAATAGGAGACAATAATAATGTGTACATGGCAAATTCTCCCCAACAACAACAACAATTTCCACTGGCAACGCATCGCTCAACCACACGCTCCCACCACTTCCAATGCCTCTTCACCTCCCCTTCCCCTTCCCCTTCCTTCCATGGCCGATCTTCTTCGCCAAGGTACCTTCCAATTCCATAAATTTATATATGTATATATATATTTTTTTAATTTTATTCTACCAATCTTTTTTCGCGCAGGCACTCCAACCCTTCTTCCCCTCCACGACGACGCCGTTGCTGCTGCTCGAGGTACTGCTAGGCTCGAATTGAATAATTTAAATTAGTTATTTTTTATTTTTTAATATGTGTGTTCGTGAATAATACTACTGAAAATTGCAGGTGAAGAAGAACAGCGTGTGATAGGTGGTGGTGATGGTTTCAGCTTCTCGAATTCTCTTTTCACGACAGGCTCTGGGAAAAAAGTTACCATATCTTCCAGCGGTCTCGATAGAGCAAAGACACTGCTAGACACTATCGACGCTAATGTAATCCAAAATCCTCCTCACCGTACAAATCAATTGCATGCAATTCGTGACGATAAACGTGGAAAGCATAAGCAACAACAGCAACATTCGCCTCAATTGAACCTGCATAGAGATGTCAACAGTCCTTCTTCGGCCGGTGGTGGTTGTCGCGAATTGAAGAATGGTTTTGGTTTTGAGGAAAATGATACATACAACAACATGCAAGCTCCTATTAAGTTCCACACTGCCGGTGGAAGGTCTATATCCATTTCCAAGGGCGCGCTGCTGCGTGCTCGGAACCTTCTCGGTGATCCCGACGTGGGAGATTTGTTTGATGGAGGGGAGACCGGCAATTCGATGCTTTCGTTTCCATTTAAGAGACTAACGGACACGGCTGCCTCTAATGAAAGAGCTGATTGTAACACTCCTTTGGTTCCTTTTAAGAGGCACACGACTGACACAGCCGGCTCTAGTGAAAGAGCTGATTGTAACACTCCTTTGGTTCCCTTTAAGAGGCAAACGGCCATGGTCGCCTTTAGTGAAAGAGCTGATGGTAACACTCCTTTAGTTCGTGGGGTGACAGCGGGGAGAAATTATAAGACAAAGAGTTACACTTTCCCCTTGCAGTCTTCTAGACAAAGAGAATTACCACCCAAGTTTCCTTGTGAAGGTGATGAGGGGAATAACTTAATGGCTAAATTTGATGCTGTTGGGGAAGAGAGTGGTTATGGCTTGAAAAGTACCAATGCTTGTGGACAGAAGCCTCTGTATGGCTGGAACCAGACACCACATTCAGCAGTATATGATCCTTCATTGAATGGTTTTTCTTCAAAAATAGATACACGTGGCGTGTTGATACGCAGGCCATTGGTTGATGTTTCCAATTCCATTAACACAGATCAAACAAACAATAGACAACCTGCTAGTGGAAAACGGAGATTAGGATTGCGTGTAACTGTTTCTCCCTTTAAAAAGCCTCGATGTTCCCAAATTTCTGTTCCTTTAGAGCAGAATGTTGGAAAATCTCCTCATGGTAAGCATAGGTTAAGAATCTTTACTACATTCCTTTTCCTTCCATTTTTATTAGTTGCAATAGTTATTTGAGGTATTTCATCCTCAGATTTGTCTCAATTGTCCTCTGGTGTTTCTGGCTGCAAACAAGTAGTTTCTACCCGATATCCATTTCAGTATCCAAGGATGCACATCAAGGATTTTTTTGTTGCGCCTCCACTACAGAAGAAAGCGGTGAGTGTAATCTGTATATTTCTGCTTGGACCTGATAATCTTGACACTGGCAGCACTTTGTACACTGAAATGAAATGAATTTTGTTTCAGCATTTTCCCAACCTGAGCAGGCAGGTGACATCAACTAATGCAGAAAAGTATGTGTTTCATGAAGGGTCTGGAAATAATGGTATTGGAGCAGAAGCTTTTGTCCATCTACTGGCTCACCATGGAGCTTCCATGCATTTTGCTACTAAAGAGTAAATTGCTTCTACCGTAAACTTTTGCTTCCAGTATCTGTGAAACCTGTTAAGGAGTGACTTTGCCATGTGGTTTTTGAGTTTTATTGAAGTGCATCAGAAAGTCATTGCAACTTGGTATATTCAATTGTTATCTAGATGACATGGAAATACATTAATATTGAGTTTAAGCTCTTTTGTGGTTAAATTTTATAATTTGGGGGAGTTTGATACTTACAGGGCTCTTTGGTGTTTTTCATGTGTATTACTAGTTGCACTCAAACAATGCTTTTATCTTATTGGCTTAGTTTTACAGTTACATTGAACATTGCTAGGTGGGTCACGAATCATTACAAGTGGATTGTTTGGAAATTGGCATGCTATGAGAGATACTATCCGGCTAGTTCTGCTGGAAATTTTTTGACTATATCAAATGTGCTTGAGGAACTGAAGTACAGGTATGTGACTAAGACAACATACTTTGTGTCTATAAAAATGATAAAACTTATGACGACATTTGGTGTGTAGATATGAAAGAGAAGTGAATCATGGCCACCGGTCTACCATCAAGAAAATTCTTGAAGGGGATGCATCGCCTTCTTCAATGATGATTCTATGCATTTCAAGCATTTACTCTAGTCATGTAACAGAAAGTGGGACTTGTTTTGAAACACAAATTGGGACTCAGAAAGCAGAAGCAGTAAAAGTTGAACTAACTGATGGATGGTAAGAATTTCAACTTTCATGCTGTCTGTTTGCAAGATATATGAGGGTCCCTGACATAAAGAATGATTTTCCCTTGCAGGTATTCGATGAGTGCTATTTTAGATGTTCCATTGTCAAAGCAACATGCTGCTGGAAGATTGTTTGTGGGACAGAAGCTTCGAGTAATGTGTCATCTGTATTTGTTTTTTATCTTACTTTCCTTGACTATACTACTTTTATAAAGTTGAATTCTGTTTACATATGCCTCATGCAGATCTCAGGAGTAGGATTATGTGGCTGGAATGGGCCAGTTTCACCCCTTGAGGTTTTCTACAGCTTAGGATTTTGATTGAGTAATATATATATATATATATATATATATCCTGTCAGATGGTTTCTTCACATTCTGTTCTAATTTCAGGTGTCATCAACAGTTAATTTATTGCTTCACATAAATGGAACATATAGAGCTCATTGGGCAGAACGGTTGGGATTTTGTAAGCATCTTTTATCATGTCAATGCCAATGTTGTCAATTTTACAGAAAAAGTAGCATTTTGTTCCTTGAGCTTACGCTTTTGAGCTAATCGGCAGGTAAGATTGCCGGTCCTCCTTTGGCTTTCAAATGCATAAAGAGCAATGGTGGTCTAATACCACAAACTTTGGCTGGAATTACCCGCATATATCCCACTCTTTACAAGGAAAGGTAACTTCTAATAAAGCATGTCATACAATTTCACTTGAAATATGTACAGTAAATTACTTTTCAGAAATATACTCTAATTATGCAATGAAAGATGTTGATAATTGTTTCACTCATTAGGTTGAGTAGTGGACGGTCTTTTGTCATGTCAGAGAGGATGGAGAATAACATGATGGAGCTGTACAATCAGAGGTGACTTCTTAGACTATCCATCTATCTATCTTGTTATTCATAAGAAACAGAGTAGCAGCTCCTCAGAGGGAGAATACTCACAATCACAATAACAGAAAATACTCATTCCCCCGAAGTTCCTAACAGAAAAATCCCCTCACATAAAATCCCTTCTCATAACTAACTTGCTGACATTGCCCCCAGACTCCAATTCACTCTTTTTTCTTCTGTAGTATTCTTTTTCTTCCTCCTCTCAGAACAATTCAGCTCCTTTGGTCTACTGTCAATTGGGCTTGTGTGTCAGTTTAATATCTTAAATTCTTAATATACATGTATTCATGAGTGGGCCTAGTAGAGATATATTTCAAGGTAAAATCTATACGAGAGGACAAGAAGCTTGACACAGTAGTGATTGCATTGGAGGATCAGGCCTTGAACTTGTACTAATAGTGGGAGGAACAGCCGAACTGGGAGGAGTACAAGAGCCCAGTGAGTTGGCAGATTCAACCAACGATGGCTAGAATCCATGAACCCTTTGTTGAGCATAAAACAAACTGGGTCAGTGATGGAGTACACAGAAATTTGAGCTGTTCATAGCTCTGCTAAAGAAGAGCGAGTCATGCTGCAGAGCATTTTCTTGAATTGGCTGAAGGAGGAGATACAGGCAGAAATCCAGAATTGAAGATGCATGGCTCAATCTTTATTCAAGTCAATGGACAGTGCCTTGTTATTGGAGAAGAACTTTTCTTTTTTCAGAGGTGGGCTAGCAGCAGAAGAGGAAGAAGAAAAGAAAGGGCGGAAAGATAAGGGGAAGCTCCATGGGAAATTATTTTTTGGGAGCCCAACAAAAGCAAAGTAGTAATTTCCAGGCTAGAGCAAGGAGAAAGAGTAGCTCTGGAACCCAAACCATTGGAAGGAGGAAATGGTGAGAAGAAACACCCGTAAGGGGCTTAGGAGGCAAGCCTCTCAATTCTCAGAAAGCATCATCAAAGTCAGATAATATATTTTCTATAACAGGAAAATTGCTTTTGCTCCTCGTTCTGCAGCACATTGACCACAGTGTTGCAAGAAGCTTGTGCCTTGTAAAGGGAAGGATCCCCTCTCAACACTTACTCCCTTTATCTCCCCACTTAATGGCCAAATTTCTGAAATTATAGCTCCTATGCTCCCCAAGCATGCCAACCAATGCATCCCCAAAATTACCTCTACCTCCCAGCTGCAAAATAAAGAATTTTTGTTCAATTCCCACTTCAAGTCTACTTGCTTGAAAATTCCACAATTCCTTTCCTTAGCTCCTTTTCTCACTTTAACAACATATTTAGGGGTATCTTCTATCTTCAGATTCTATTCCTCCACTAGATGTTTGGATATAAAATTTGCTAGTAGCTCCACAATCCACTAGCACCAACACCCTCCTTTCTCCAATACGTCCCCATGTCTTGAGGAATTGATCAGAGTTAATCCCTCCATACTTTTCAAAGAGAACACGTCTCAACAACCTCCTCCTAGCATTCCACCAGTACTAACTGGTACTTTAACTTACAAATGTGCTCTAGCACTACTTTTCTCCACACTTAAAACACAGGGATTGGGATCATGCAATCATTTTGAAAAGGAGCGCTCATTCCTAATATTTGCCCCTACATGTATATGTGTATATGCATTATAAAAAAAATGAGATTGAGAAGATTGTGAAGGGGATTCTTCATGCTGTAAGGCCCAACACTAGTCCTTTCAGCAGGCCTGTTATACTTGTTAAGAGAAGGATGGTGCATGGAGGTTTTGTACCTACAGACCATCAGGCCATAGCAAGTAAACACTGGATAAATTTCCAATTCCCATACTAGATGAGCTACTAGATGTATTGGGCGATGCAGTGATTCCTTTTGGGTCCTAACAATTTCCAGAAACTCCTCTAAGATGCCCTTAATTCTTAGGAATTTAACGATTCTGCTGTGGGAGGACATTCTGACTACTTCAAAACTTTCAAAAGAATTACGAGGCTGTTTTTCTGGGTGGGGATGAAAAAATATGCACAAGGGTGTGAAGTGTGTTAGCAGAATAAGTATCAAGATTTTAATTCAGTAGGGCTGTTGAAACCCCTCCTAGTTCCCACTCACACATGGTCAGATATTTTCATGGACAAGTTAACTAAGTATGCTCATTTTCTAGCTTTAGCTCATTCTGGAGAGCGTATTGAAATAAACTTGAAATAGTTTATGGACATATCATAAACTCTCCTTAATACTTGTATAAGTGCTTGAGTTATGACATAAGATAAGTCCAAATAAGTGGTAAATAAGCTCTTCCAAATGGACCTTTAATGGAAGATGAAATTTGTTGCTTCTGCTTTCTGTGTAATGTGAGAATTGGCCGTTTGTGGTGGAAAAACTATTAAACAACTGGGCTACTAATAACAAGAATAGGAGAAAAGGGTTTCATTAACTTTGTTATTGTACTGTTCATCTGTACTGATTCATAAATATTGAACCTGGATTATAATATAATTTGATGGCTATAGATGGCACTGTGTGGTCATCGGGACCCAACTTAATGGTCTTAATATGTCTAAGAAATAAAATATTTGTTGCCACAGTAAATTCCAATTTGTTTTGCTTCATAATGGAGTGCATAAGAAATAAATAAGTCAGGTGCTTACCATGCTGATGCAATTGTTAATTTTACAGCCATAATGTGAATTTTGTTTTGTGCTTTGATTGATCATCTATATGGACACAGACGCTCTGCTGTTGTAGATGACATCATTTCGGAGTATCAGAAGGAAAAATCACATATTTATTACGACAGTGATAGTGAAGGTGCTAAGATTTATAACATGCTGGAGACTGCTGAAGAACCTGAATTCCTAATGGCAGATATGAGTCCAGAGCAGCTTAATTCTTTTGCTGCTTATAAGGCAAAATTAAATGTAAGGTTATGTTACCTGCTTACTAGGAGTCTATATGCAGAAAGATATTTATGATTTCACATCCATCTCCAGGCAATCAGACAGTCAGAAATGGAAAAATCAATAGAAAAAGCTTTGAAAGATGCTGGCTTGGAAAATAGAGAAGTCACACCTTTTATGAGGTTACGGGTAGTTGGATTAACTTATAAAAATCAACAAGACAAACCTAAAGAAGGCATAGTAACAATCTGGAATCCAACTGAGAAGCAGGTGAGGTTGGAAAGACAATTGCAAGAATTAGCCGTATTTCCTTGTGTTCATAATTATTCTATAATTCTGTGGTTGTAGCTTTGTATGCAAATGTTTCTCTAATGCACGCCTGGCTAATTATGATACTCTTTGCTTCCTTTATTTCATTACTTTGTAAATGTTTATTGTAGAGATCATGAGATTTCTTGCAATTTCTTTGTGTAACTAATGTGCAGCGTCAGGAATTGGTGGAAGGAGGAGCATATGCCATTTCAGGACTCATGCCATCAAATTCTGATTTTGATATCCTTCACTTGCATACTAAAGGATCTTCTACCAAGTGGTTGCCTTTAGCTTCTAACGCAAGGGGACAGTTTAAGTCAGTATCTAACAATCATAATAAGATTGAAAAAAATGATTTTTTACTTGGCTCTATCCTGGGTATGACATTCTGATTCAGCTTATTATTGTCATTTGTAGGCCATTTTTCTGCAGTAGAAAATCGACCCCATTGTCTAGTTTGGGTGACATCCCTCTTTCCAAGTATGTTGATGCTCTAGTCTGTTCATATGTATCTTTCTGTTATTCAGATAAAAAAGGATGACAAGAAAATATTTGACATTTTTCCTTTTCATTATTTTTACACAGCGAGTTTGACATTGCTGCCTATGTGGTGCATGTGGGAGAAGTTTATACATCGAATCAGCAAAAGAAGCAATGGGTTTTTGTGACTGATGGATCCATCAAGAATGGTTTACAGTCAGAAAAGTTAATCAACTCCTTGCTTGCTATCTGCTTTTGCTCTCCATTGATTGATCATGATTCACTTCCACCAATCAACCATAACCTCGCAGGATCTACGGTAATTACAATGCATTATCTTATTATTGCCATTTTGATTATATCCATAATGCATACGAATTTTGATTTATTTCTACCAATTAACTTTAAACTTGTTACTAACATCATTTACATTTTGAGATTAATATATTCAGGTGGAGTGGCTGTTTAGTCATCTTAAATGGGGGTGCCAACATAGTTGAGATGTCTATCTAAGCCGTCTTGGCTACCTTCCACATCTTTTGCTTAAAAAAACAGCTTAAATATGTTTTAGATCCCTAATACATGTCACAGTTTTGTGTTTGTTCCCTAATAAATTTTTCCTTTGCGGTTGGTCTCTCATAATTTTTTTTGTTTTAGGTCCCTACCGTCAGTTAAATGATGGCGTGTCTGTTAAATATTTCAAAAAATGATTTGTGGGGGTTTGTAAACCATCAGTATTCGATTAAAAACCACCAGAATCAATTAAAAAAAAATAATTTGTGACGGTTTCGATCATTTAACTGACAGCAAGGATTTATAAGAAAACTTTCCAAATATTAGGGAGCAACCAAGAGGAAAAAAATTATTAGGATGCAAATGCAAAATTGGAGTATATATTAGGGACCTAAAACATATTTAAGCAAAAAAAAACACATCATTTAGCTTTTACCAGCAGTATTTACTGCTTGATCCTTCATACCTTAGGTGTAGATACTTCAGATTAGGTTTCACTGGAACAATTGTTACAACAAATAGAATGTAGTGTCACGTCTTTAAGTATAGAGAAAATGCTAGGAACACACTTTCTACCACTCTTTTGAACATACTTCCTCTAATTGGTTGAAATGTATTGAAAATCACAAAATTTTGTGGATCATACATCCTATTTAATGACTCTTGATTTTATAGTTTTCAATCAATTTTAATCAATGAAAAGAGTGTGTTGCCAGCACACCTCAAAGATTAGAAAGTTGCATTACTTCATAAGTTGGTTGAAACTTGTATGTTCATTATATGCAGGTTGGTTTCTGTAATCTTATAAAAAAAGAAAAGGATCTTACAAACCATATATGGGCTGCTGATGCTAACGAAAACTCTGCTTATTACTTGAATTTTGATTCCCGGAACTGTTCCCACCTCAGAAGTGCTGCCAGCTACGTCAGAGGATGGGCCAACAATTGTAGTTCGGTATGAATCAATCATGAAACTCTTACCACATCCAAGCATGTGCTGCATCAGCATGCTGCAATTTTCTATAATGACACTTTGTTTCATCTTTTCTGCAGATAATAGAGAAGCTCAAGGCAAAGGTGTTGTATGCAGTTGATGGTTGATGATTGTAAAACATAGGGAAACAAAAAGTGGAACTATAGATGTACCTATTTTGCTCTATTGTCTATTATGACATTGACATCAGTTAAAGGTTAACTGGTCTTTAGCCATCACCTTAGTTCACACATTTTGCTTTTTTTTCCCTAGTTCTGAATTTGGTTTCCTTTGAAAATTAAAATAATCCTAGAATAGAAAGTAAATGATGGAAATTTTAGAAAAAGGATGTTTCTATGCACTTTTAGTGTAGGATGGACTAAATAAAGGTAAGTGGAAAAATACTATCGATCAGGAGAAAATTGAGGGAGAATTTGAATTTTAATGTAGGATGGACTAAATAAAGACAATCTTTGATTCTTTACATAATGTGAAACAATATTGGATAAAAAATTAAGTTGTTCAAAGCGAAGGAAAAACATTCTTAAATAAAACAAAATGAAGAGGAAAAGCAAATGAAAAATGTTGTCCAGAAATAATAATGTATAGAGGAGAGGGTGGCAAAAATTTCGTGAAGTTATGAAAAAAAAAAAGAGGTTAATATATGTTATTTGTTATTATAAATATTGAAAAGTTCAATTTTAGTTACAAAAAATTGTCTATTTTTCATCCATGTGTTCTTGTAATTGGTTACTTTTTGATTTTGCGCTTAATTCGGATAGTCGAATGTGTTTGTATTTGATACATTTTTCTTCAAATATCTCACATTTTATTTTTTGCACTCTCACTTTGATTAATGCATCACCCACTTTGTTTATTTCATCTCAATGTTTTAAATTTTTACTTTTAAATTTTTATTTTGTCCCAATTGATAAGTTAATATTATTTTATCTTAAAATAATGTTAATATTGATGCTGGGACAAAAATTTTTGTAAGTAATAAAATTGAACTTTTCAATATATATATTATAAAAAAAAATGATAAATAGAGACGTTTAGGCCTAGTTTTAAAAATCAAATATGTCAAGGTATTAGGTTAATAGTCGAACTAGTAGGTCATTGATGAACTTATATGACTCGATCTCGATCTGTATTTTAAAAATAATAATGTCTCCCTCAGAAAAAACTAAAAAATAATCACATTATAAGTTAATATAATTCCACAAATTTATTTTCTAACTTCAAATTCATTGACATAATGAAATTTTAAACAAAAAAAATAGATACAATTTTTTTTATATAGAAAGATAGAAATTAGTCATTAGCATTTAGTAATAGCAAATATGAATAATAAAATTATATTTACTTATATTTATGGTTTACATATTTATTTCAATGCTTCGTGCAAACAAAATTTTATTTTTAATACTATTTTTATTATGATTAAGAAACTAAATTAATATTACATATTACATATTTATCAAGCTAAAATAATATTAACGTTATTTTAAGATAAAATAATATTTACTTATCAATTGGGACAAAATAAATAATTTTTCTATGTTTATAAAGATTTTTTTTTAGGGATATATGATTATAAAGATATTCATACAAACATAATATAGATTATACATTATATATATAATTTGTAATAGAAAGAAATAGTGATGCACTGTGAGTGTAAATTATTTCAAAAATCATTAAAACAGTAAATTATAAATGATTAACGGTGCATGAACATTAAACTCTTTGTAATATAACTACTAACTAAATATTCTAATCCAGTGGTTAGTCTATTGTTGTTGGGCATTGAAGACTCAAGTTTGATTCTTTCTTTATGCATTATTGTATTTCTTTTAAATAAAGTGAAACATTTTCTTAAATCTATAGTCGGGTTGATGGATATCAGTTTAACTGCTAAAATGGCCGAATTATACCGATTTGATCGGGTCAATTGCACAACCGGTCAAACATGCAACCTAACCCGAGCCGACCTCCAGTTCACAGTCCGACCAATCGAGTCGATTCGGGTTTTAAAACAGTGTGTTTAGGGCCTTTTTTTTAAATGCTTTTTAGTTTTTGTTTTTAAAACAATGTTTTAGAACAATTTTTAAAAAGAGAAAACTTGTTTGATATTTAAAAATTATTTCTAACAACATGTGTGAGAAAGATAAAATAGAAGATATGGGATTTGCATTGTTGTGAAACCTGGTTCGGCCTAGTACCCGGACTCCTACCTGGGCCAAATAGGTTATTGGATCGGTTATGCATGGGAATCGATTTTGCCCTATGCGACCTGGCTAGAAACCGATGACCCAGGTGACTTGGTCCAAGTAGAATGTGTTCCATTTTTTTTTTTAAATGGCACCATTTTGGGACTAATGTTCTTAAATTTGGTGTATGGATAGACTATTCCACATTTCTTGTTATGAATTGTATTTGTTATGTGAAATATTATGCACTTTAACTTTGGAAATGTAAAATTATAAACATTTTGAAATAAAAGATGTGAGACTATATGAAAAGAAAAAATAAAAAAATAAAACACTTAAAAGTTGTTATAGTTTTTTAGTTTTAAAAACTAAAATTAAAAAATAATTTTTAAGAACTTTTTTTATAAATTGATTAACCACATGTATTTTAGTTTTATAAATTTTCAAAAAATAAAAATTGTTTTCATAAACCGAAAACAAAGAGGCCTAGTCTCTAATTTTTAAAATAATAGTAATTTTGATCTAATATTCAATTTTACATATGTTTTATTTCTTTTATTTTGGTCTTATTAAAGCTAGTCTTAACATATTCATTTAAGGTACCATTAAGAAATGATTTAATTAATTGAAATGTAAGAAATAAAAAATGAATGTAGGTAAAATTGAGAATTAAATCAAAATTGCACATTTTTAAAAATTGTGAGATTGAATGTTTTTATTTAAAATTAAAGGACCAAAATTGTGGATGTGGCAAAATAGAGATACCAAAGTTGTACTTTAGCCTACATTTGAAATCGATAAAAAATTTAGATGTAAAAAGACTCTAAACAAATATATAACAAGGTTCGAAGAAAAGAAATTGAAATTATTAGAGTAACTCCCTACGGTTGTGAAAACAAAACCCATATCATGATTTGGGTATATAGATCACCTGAGTTTTACTTCTCCAAACTTAAGTTTACTTAAGTTTTCTTCATATGACATTGAGGAGTTGGGCTCCTATTAACATGCTTAAGAAACTCAAATATTTACCAAAGCATTACTTACTGCACCTTTCACTTTTATGGTATGGACAAAATTACCCTCAACTGTAAATCTCATTTCCCTTTCCCCTTCCCCTAGCCTCCATGCCGCCACCCCTTTCGCTCGCCTTTGCACCATCACCTTCGCCCTCATGCTTGCCACCCCTGTAACACCCCAATTTTCAAAATATTAGGAATATACCATGAGAATGACCTTTATTAGAATCTTATATTAATTGTGTTATGTAAGTTGTTATCGCTATTATTATAATAAGTTACTAGTTGTGTCTTGTACGTGTGCGTAAGTTGTAAGAGCATGTGCATCTCTATGCATTAGATATATTTATTGTTATTATTATCATTATTATTATATCCAATATTGGTTTATTATATTATAGTTGTTATTATCAATATTGTTAATAATGTTGTTATGTCATTATTATTAGTGTTATTTATGTAAGTATGATATTATTGTTGAGATACTCTAGTATTAGAAATTAGTGAGAATAGAATGGTAGGGTCTATGAGGGTGTCAAGGCCCAATAAGGAAATCAGCCCACCTAAACCTTACCCATCTAAGTGTCATAAGGTAGGGAGAGTAAGAAACTAGGTTAAACTTTAAAGAAATAGAAGGAAGAGAGAAGTGACAACGGAAGGAAAAGAGAGAAAGAATAATGAACTTGGAGGCTTAGGATGGAGCTCTCCTTTGTGCCTCGGTCTAGGTGAGTGTTCCTTTCCTTTGTATTCTCCAACCCCTCTTGGTAGTGAGTTCACCCACTCCTATTCTCCTCTTTTTGCAATCCTAAGTATAAACCGGGGGTTTTCTTTGGGTGATTAAGAGAAATTGAGGCTTGGGTGTGTTAATTAGTTGATTAGGTTGTAATAGTTGATGTGTCATTTCGTTTTATTCCTCTTTGGTGTTATTGAGAATTAGGGGTTGACCTTTTAGGATTTGAGGATCTTGTTAATGAGTAATGCCGATGAAGTTGTATGAATTTGTGATTGTAGTGCGTTGTCTTTACCATATGAGAGTCTTATAAGTGTTAGATATTGTTCTTAAGCTTTTGGGGCTTGATTATAGTATAAGGAATCCCTTGGGAGGCTTTGGATTCTACAGAAAAGTCATTTTCGATGCTCTGCAGAGTATCAGTTTGCTAGGGCAGACTGATAAGAGTTTCAATTTGTTGGGATAGACTGATATGAGTTTCAGTTTGCTGGGACCAAACTGAGTTTGCTGGGAGTAGACTGATGAGAGTTGACTATTTACTCAAGAGTTGATCGTCTGCTCGAGGGTTGACCGTCCGTTGACTTTGATCAACTTTGGTCAATTTTGATGTTTTTCCCAGAAAATGTCTAAAACCTATATTTTGATGCAAATGTTTAATAGTCATTTCTTATGCGAATGCTTACTTTAGATGCATGATTTACATATTGTGAGATGCTTTATATGAATGCTAAGATGTGAATATATAGTGCTTGAGTGTATATATATATATATATATATATATATATATATATATATATATATATATATTTTATAAGCAAATGTTAGTAGTTAATTGTTAGTTGTCAATAAGGGGACTTGAACCTACGACCTATCCCATCCTTCCTTCCCTTCTTACCACCAAACCACCCTTATAGTGCCTAAGTATGTTATATGAGGTGTCGTTGGATGCCATTGAGACAGGTGACCTAACATATGAGTTGGCAAGGATGGGCCTAGGTGGTATTCTAATCGTGAGTAACCTAGTCTGTGAGAGGCAAGGATGGACTCACTGGTGCATGAAGTCAGGTTCATTAGAACTATTGTTCGTTTGAATGTTTAGACATGCATCATAACATTTGAGAGTTGTTGAATAGCCATGAACCAAGAAGGTAGGGGTCATGACAAGTTTAGCTTGGACCTTGGGGGTTACCTAGTGTGGAAACTCTGCGAGCTCATGTTGATCCTATGAGTTAAGTGTACTTGCAAAGCTAGGTAGCCCTGATAGTCACATGCGGATTATTCTAGGTGTTGTAATCTATGTCGAAGGCATCGACGTCGATGATGCTTCTGGTAGACCACACTCCTAGACTATTCTCCTAAGCTAGATATGGTACCACATGAGCATTGAACATAGAGTTAGGGCATGTCATGCACGAGCATAAAGTTATGGTGTTGTGCATTGAATTGTGCTGCTTGAGATTGTGTGGAACATGCTTGTATTTTCCATTTGATGTCATTGTATTGAATGAGAATTGTAATGGTGAGTGGTGATATAAATAATGGAATGCTATATGTCTTGAGTGCGTTGTCATATTATAAAATATTAACATGTCACGCTCAAATTACACGGGAATAGGATAGGTGGTAGCCGTTATATAATGGTTGAGTGGACTGATACGATAATAGTAATAAGACCATGTGAGTTAAAGTGTTTGCGTAGAACATTCGAGAACATTGATGACATCAGGTTGACTTGACACAAGGTTATCAAGACTAGAGTGAGGAGATTGGTATAGTTTCAGGAGTGTTAAGTACATTAGATAAGAGGGGGATAAGAGGTATCGTCGTTGAGGATGAAATCCAATAGGGTGATAACTGCCTATATAAGAGAGAGAGAGAGAGAGGGTATTGAGTGGAGTCCTTGAATGACATCCATATTGGAAAGCATAGACCCTAAGATAGTAATGGAAGAATCGATAGAGGCCCAATAAGGATATATCCTTGTAAGACTAATGAAATTGTTGTTTAGGTAGAAAAGTCTAACCTGAACTGCAGAGTCCTTAGAGCACTCACTAAGACATTATGTCTCACCCCTTTAAGTTCCCTGCTTTTCAGGAAACAGGTCTTGACAGAAACTAGTGGGGCATGAAACTTCATCTTGGAAGACGTAACTTAGTTAGGTTTCATATTTCTTTTGTGTTTCGTATGATGCATGTAATGTTGGAATAAAATGTACTTAATTGTATCAGATGTGGTGTGTATGTTATACTTTGTAAATTATCATCTTCCACATGAGATTTTGCGTGGACCTATTTAATTATCGTGCCTCATTTGTAAATAGTAAGTATAGTTACGGTAACACCCCCAAGGGTGTTATAACCCCACCCTCGCCCTTGCGTTTGTTTCACCTCCTCCACCCTCAAGCGATAAGGTGAGATGCATAAGAAGGTCTCTGTGGAGTGAGAAGTAGAAGAAGGTTGGAGGTTGGGGTGGTGTGCTACCCTATTTCAAAGTATACATTTTGTGTTGCTTTACTTATTACTTGTCTAACCAATTTGTGAATGAGAGATTTTGAAATAGGTAGATGACCTTCAAGTTTTTATCATAGAACCCTAGCACAAGAGCAAAGGAGTGGTTGGACTATGTAGTTGCTTTCTCTGCTCTGCTATTGTGTACTTCTCTAACAAATGTTTGCTTTATAGTTGTCACTATTCAAACCTTAAACAACAAAGGTCAAACAAAGAGAATGAGAGGGAAAATGAAATATGTTCTCTAGGGATTACCCTTCTCAGTACACGTGACCCAACAAATTTGACACCTAGTAGAAATGCATTAAGTGTTCTTATCATCTCATCAGAGTAAGTGAACCATCCAAAAGATGAAATGCTAATGTGTTGGACAGCTAGTTTATAACAACGCGTTGGACGCAAAGTTTTTCATTAAAGCATATGTGTTAGACAATAATGAATAGGAGTAAGAGAGAAATTATATTACCAATCGTCCATGTAGACATTAATTCCCTGAAATTATATTTAAATATTTTTTTTTTTAAAATTACTAATATAATTAACATTTTGAATGTTTTAAAAAATAAAATTCTACATATATTTTTATATGAAATTACTCCCCTGACAACAAAGTATGGATCCGCTCCTACTCACGATTGTGGCCTCAATTGAGAGGGAGAAACTATTGTTGAAGAAGACTAAGGGTATAGCCCAACTTTTTTTTTTTTACTTAAAAGCTACTTTTAAGTTAAAGCTAAAAAAAAACTTAAAAATATAAGTAGAAGTTGTTTATCAAATTTCATTTGTTTTAGCTTAAAAGAAACTTTTAAGTTAAAAGTTGTTTGGTAAATATTTTAAAAACTTTATTTAAAATTAGTAATTTTGTCAAGTTAAAAAACATATCCATAAAAAAATATATTATGCAAAATAATTTAATTTTCAAAAATTATTTTAATAATAAATACAAATACTTCAAAATTGTTAGAACCAAGACATTTGATGATGTCTGACCCCTAATACCTTAATAGGTTTTGATGATAACAAATGTAATAATATTTAATCAACTGATGATTTCAGACTAAGTGATTTCAGGAAATCAAAGTAAGAACAGACAATGGTAAATTCTCTCAACTTAAAACCTATTCTCTAACTGTCTAATAACTTATAATGGTTAAATCTAGCACTGGAATTGCTTATAAACAGACTAAAATAAGCTCTTAATGGATCATGCAAAGTCTCCAGGCCAAACGATGTCTGATGTCAAGCCAGATGATGTCTGATGCTAGGCCAAACGATGTCTGATGCTAAGCCAGACGATGCCTAAGGCTAGAACAAATCCTATTCCTCATTCCAAACCATAGTAAGTTAGACCAGACTATGTCTGTTAAGCCAGACACTATCTGTGCACGAACAAACCATAGTAAGTCAAATTAGACTATGTCTATTAAGCCAAACACTGTCTGTGTAGAAACAGAATGAAGTCTGTCATTATGTTGAGGAATACATGCCTTTATAATTAATTCTATACACAAATAAAGGAACTTCTGTAACTGAAAGAAAGGGAGATACTCTTTGACATTACTTTCTTTGATTCCTCATATTACTTGTACGTCTCGTATTATGTGAAGTGTGTAGGTACAGCCAAAAGAACCAATCAGCATTGGGATGCACACTTTTAGCTAAAAGACAACTATAACAGAGAGACAGAAACCTACTCCTGTCATATCAAGCACAATCAAAGCTACTTCAACACTCTATTGTGTGAGACAACGGAAAGAAGTCTTCTCCAACGTTCAAATTCATGAAGCTCACTATATTAAGATGCTTCCATGCAACAAAAAAAGGTGGTGGAAAATAGAACGAAGTAATTCAAATCAATCTAGACAGCAAGCAAAAGTACTCTAAAAAAATAGCCTTGAACACGAGCTGAGAGAAAAAGAGAAAACCATCATCTACAAGCTCATAAAGATTCAACAATTGTTTACATCCTCTCTTTGAGAGTTATCTGAATCTTATACATAAATTGTATAGAAAGCCAGGAGTGGCTTAGTGATAAAAGAATACTTGGGAAGTATAATCTAAGGGGGAGATTCATACTTGTAACTAGCAGTAGCATAGAGAATACTTGTAGCCAGAAGTGGCAGTGAAGAATACTTGTTTTGTAATCAGTTGATTATAGTGGAACCCTTTAACAGTTGTTAAAGGAGAATTGGACGTTGTTAGGATCAGCCGGGTAATCAATCAAGAGGGGGGGTGAATTGATTTAACGTAAAGTGACAGATTCTTTTCCTTAAAAAAGATTTTTCACCACCGCTCTTGAGGTTTTAATAAAAGCATTTTTAGAGAATGTTATATTGATTGAATAAACCAGAAAAATAACCTCAGCTTAAGATAGAAATGATTTAGAACAAATTATCTTGATAAAGATCAAATGCTAAATTGAAATAGATCAAGGAATAGAGAGATTGAGCCTGTTGATTTATACTGGTTCAATCAACCACCAATCTACATCTAGTTCTCCCTTTCACCAAAGGGTTCCACTATGAATTTGATTACATATACCATGCACACACAATTCACAACAAATCCTAATTTCACAACCTAAAACAGGAACCTAGAAGATTGAATGTGAAAACACCATTCACCATCTAATTTCTAAACACAATACTACAAACAGAATTAGAAATACCATCTAATTTCAACACAACATTTAGGAACGAAATTCCCACAATGCTAATCAAACAAGATCAATGAAAAAGATTAAAGAACGAAAACACCTTGATGTGCTGATATAGCAGATATGAGATCAGTTCAAGAAACTCCAATATGAACAAATTTAGCAGTCAAGAACAAATGTTGAATCACCTCAATTCATGAAAGAACAAGAAAGGGATATAGTTGTATAGGTTCAGAGGTTTAATCTCAAATGGGTATAGCAGTAAAAGCAATATTGAGTTTTTCTGAAACTCAAGAGATTAGAGAATGTGCAGAAGAAAGAAGAGAATGTTCAAAGCAATATCAAATCTAAAAATCAAATCAAGGATTTGGATTTTGACAATTGAAGGAATGAAAAGATATTGTGACTGTTGGTTATTCTGCATAGAATGATATGGATTTAAATATATGACATGGGTCAAAAAGATTCAGAGTTAGTTAGACAAAGAATGAGTCTTGGAGATCTTTAAAATGACCGTTATACCAGATATAATCGATTGCAACAAGGTGTAATCGATTATCTCGTGTATCAGAATATGATTTACACTTGTTGTCAGCTATTGTAATCGATTGCAGTAGACTTGTAATCGATTGCAAACAAGACAAAGCCAATTCTAAATATCAGAGATCATCTGGTAATCGATTGCCACAAGATGGTAATTGATTGCAAATGAAACAAAGCAATTTCTAAACCTCATAGATTGTCTTATAATCGATTGCAGCTTGATGGTAATCGATTGCAATGGATACAAGGCAATATCTGAACTCTGAAATTAACATTGTAATCGATTACAATGATTGGTAATCGATTAACCCGATACCAGAGATGGTTTCAAAATTGATTAGGCCATCTGGTAATCAATTCCTACAACTTGTAATCGATTGCAATCACTCAGAATTAGTTCCTAAGAAGTAAATCATCTAGTGATGCTAGAGATAATAGAAAACAGGGCAAATCAAAACATCAAGCAAGAATGATATGACTTAGTCTATAACAAACAATACAATGCCATCATCCATACATGTTATGGCATAAAATAGAAAACTTTAGACTAAGAGAACAAAGAAGACTTAAGGTATGAAGATACCAAAAATTTAAATGAAGAGGCGAGGCGTCAATCTTTAGACGTAGCTCAGGATTGAGTGAACCAGTATAAAAACAAGTTCTCATTTACGTCCTATGATTACACTTATTTATCTTGCGTACTGTGCTCTTTTGGAAAGTCTTTTTAAGCATTTTCTTGCAAGGATATATTTGCTGATTTAAACTAACATATATCCAAGAAGGCAACTTGTGAACTAATAGTACTTGTTAAAAGTTTTAACCCACTATTCCAATCCATCCCTTCTAGTGTGTTCTTGTGTATTTTGAAAATTAATTTTAAAAAGGGTAAAGTATGAAATTGGTCCCTCAACTTTTTAAAGACCGGTCTTGGTCCCTCAACTTTCATTGCGTTTGTGGAATTGGTCCTTCTGTCCATATGATCTGTTAAGTGTATATTTTTGAATTTTATTTTAGGGTAATGTATGTTTTTGGTCCCTAAACTTTTGTAAATTTTTTCTTTTGATCCCTACACTTTTTGAAGACCAATCTTAGTCCTCAAAAACACAACACATGAGATTTTTGTTTGGGATCTTTTCCAAATCTGAACATGGTGTTTTGTCATTGCTATAAAAGAGAGAGTCGTTGTGCTTGGATGTTGCCATCGTTGGCTTCCTTTAAAGTCCCTGGTGGTTGTAGTGGTGTCGCCGCCATTAGCACTCTTGGTGACAATGATGTGATGTAATTGGTTGTGGGTGGAATTGAGGAAAGAGAAAAGCATGAAAAAGAAGAAGGGTAAATTAAAAAAAATGAAAAAGTGGAAAAATGAATCAACCATTGATTAAAAAAAATAAAATATTCAACGATTATATTTGTGTACTCATTCTAAAACAACACATCAACAAAAAAAAAAAGGAAATTAAAAAGTTATGAATTAAAAAAATTGTACGTGTGGCAAGCAAAATAATTAAAACGTACAAGAAAAGAATATAGTTAACATAGCACAAACAGAGAGCACTAAAAACAGTAACGGAATAAAAGTTTGAAGACTAAGACCGATCTTCAAAGTGTAAGGACCAAAAGCACAAATTTACAGAAATTTAGGGACCAAAAACATACTATACCTAAAAATTAAAAAAAAAATCCAAAAATATACACTTAGCAAAACATATGGACAGAAGGACCAACTTTACAAACGGAATAAAAGTTGAGGGATTAAGACTGATCTTTAAAAGGTTGAGGGACCAAAACTAGAAATTTGAAAAAATTGATGGACCAAGTTCATACTTTACCCTTTTTAAAATGTCATAAATTAACTAATAAAATTATTTTTTAATGATAATAATTTGAAAATAGGATATAATAAATGAAGATAATGGCATTCAGAAAAAAAAATTATAGATAATATATAAGAAAAAATAATTCAGCAAAACAATCTCATATGAAAAAAAATAATTTCCATAGAGAGAGAGGTTCAAACCTAAGATCTTGATAAATAGAAAAAAAATAATGACAAGATTAGAAAACAAAAGCATTAGAGCTTGGTAGAGCAAAATAAATTAAAATATATGCAAATAGCACTATCGGGCAAGATTAATGCTTATGCACCGTCAATGTAAAATAATTTTACGTAGTCGGGCAATCATAACCCACTGTTTTAATGATTTTTGAAATAATTTTATAAAAGTTAACTGTCTAACCATATATGGAGGGTTGTGATTGACTAGTGGTGTAAAATTTGTTTTACACCACCGATACATCACCCTTTTTGCTTATCTTTATGGCCAAAATAACTACTAAGTCAATGCTATGATTAATAATAATAATTGTGGAAATATTTATATTTATATATATATATATATCACATAAATTTTATTTATTATCATATATTTATTTATTTATTGTAATAAGAATTTAATAATTTGAATAAAAGTAAAATAAAGGGAATGATTTATAAAATAAAAAGTGAAATATATATATATATATATAAAAAAAGTTACAACTAATAGTAGGAGATGTTAAAAAATAAATGAAGAATAAATTTAAATAACTTTTAATAATATTAAAGATTAATAAAATAAACTTTTATAAATTTAAAATTTGTATATAATAAATATTTTTAATTTTTGTTAATATAGACCGAGTCATGTGGATCAACTAGTGACCCATTGGTTCAACCAATGACTCAGTGACCCAGTGCCTTGACCAATTCGATTACCAGACCGATTTTAAAACTATAACAGAGAGACGATGTGAGAGAACCCAGACAAGCGGCGAGACCACCTAGGCGAGGCGGCATGACCTAGGCAACGAGATCAACGCGACCCACCTAGGCAACAAGCAATCGAGGCGAGGCAATGAGACGCAAGACTGATGAAAAAGTTTGGTTTTTTATGCAAAAGGAAAATACATGATATTTCATTTTTTATTTTATAAATCATTCTCTTTATTTTACTTTTATTCAAATTATTAAAATTTTGTTGAGAACACAAGAAACAATAAATAAATATATGATAATAAACCAAATTTATGTGAAATTATATATATATAGACGGTGTATCAAGTGAGAGGACATATTTATTATGAGATATGAAAAGTTTAAATAACAGCCATTGATTAAATCTTAATGGTTCAGATGTAATTTTGAATTAAAATTAAATGTGGTCTTCATCCTATACAATCATATCTCTCCTAATTATTGCACATTTACACATAGTTGTCCCTATCACCATAACCACTGCCGCCACCACCAACGGGCCACCATCATGACGGTGGTGGTGGCGACAACAACGGGGACGACGACCATGATGGTGGCCCTAACAGTGGTCTTGTTGGTGGTGGCAGTGGTTATGATGGTGGCGGTGACGGTGGCCCTGTTGGTGGTGGTCGTGGTGATGGCGGCGCCACCATCACCACTACCACCACCAACAGGGCCACCGTCACCGTCACCATCATAACCACTGCCACCACCAATAGGACCACCATCATAGTTGTCGTTTTCGTTGTTGTCGTCACTACCACCACCACCACCAACAGGGCCACCATCACCGCCACCATCATAACCACCACTACCACCAACAAGATCACCATCATGATTGTTGTCGCCACCACTACTACCACATGGTGGTGGCGGCAACAATGGAGACAACAGCCATGATGGTGGTGGTGGTGGTGGCCCTGTTAGTGGTAGCGGCACTGGTCATGATGATGAGGCAATAAATGCACAATAATTAAGAAAGATATGATTGTATAAGGTTAAGATCACATTTAATTTTAATTCAAAATTATATCTAAACCATTTAAATTTCTCATCTCTCATAATAAACATGTCATCTCACTTGAAATGTCGTGTGTGTGTGTGTGTATATATATATATATATATATGTATGTATATATATATATATATATATATTTTTTTTTTCACAATTATTATCAATTAGACCTTTCGCTTATTGGTTATTTTGGCAGTTGAAAATCAAAGAGGGTTGGGTTTGAATTCCAGCTTTGCCAAAATTCATTTACCTTTTTAATCTATAAAAGTCAATGTTAAAGATAAGTCATAAAGATTAGGGAATCAAATGTCATGATTTAAAACCAGGGGATCAAAATTGTGGATCTGAAAAAGTAGGAGACTAAAATTGTAATTAAGGCATAAAGATAAGCATAAGAGAAAAATGGTGATCCAACAATGATGTAAAACTATGTAAAAATTCACCTAAAATGATTTTAAAGTAGGGGATCAAAATTGCAGATTTGAAAAAGTAGGAGGATTAAAATTGCAATTATGCCTATCTTTATATTTTTTTATTTTAAATAAAAAATAAAAACTTAAATAAGTTTTGAATGCCTATAAACTTTTTACTATGTTTTGGATCCTATAATATTTTTATTTTGTTTTGGATCCCTACTGATGGCGTGAGATCATTTCAACTGTTGATATATGTTGAGATAATGTCACATCATCACTTCTTGACTAACGATTGAGATGATGATGACATCATCAGTAGGGATCTAAAACAAAAAAAAAATTATAGCAACCCAAAATATAGCAAAAAATTTATAAACACTCAAAAGTAAAAAAAATAAAATTTAAGGACCCAAAATTATTTAAGCAAAAAATAAATAACAATAATTAAAAGAGGAATTTGTAGCTAGTTTTATTACACGATAAAAAAAAAACAAAATTTACTAACGAATTATAAGAGTAAAATTTAGAAAAGAATAGAAAATTAAACAAATAATTGGGGTTTAATTAGAATAGAAAAATAGGGGGAATGTAAAGATAGGTTCGAATTCGCAATCATATGTCTTTTAATCTGTTAAAACCTTCATTATTCTCAAGTGCTTTTTGCTTTATTTCTTTTTTTACAATTAAATTACAACTTAAACCAACCTTTCGATCGCTTGTCCTTTATAGATTTATTATTTAGGAACCACTTCTAATATCTAGGTATAATATTCGGACTTAAGTTCACTATTACTACTGCGAAAGGAACGTTTGCCCTTAAGCGTTCATATTTTACGCATCAATGGTGTCATGTCATCACTTAACTAACGGTTGAAATGATACCACATTATTAGTAGGATCCAAAATAAAAAATATATATATATATTATAGGAACCCAAAATATAGCAAAAATTTTACAAGGACTCAAAATAAAAAAAATAAAAGTATTTTATAGGAACCCAAAACTTATTTAAGCAAAAAATAAATAACAATAGTTAAAAGAGGAATTTGTAACTAGTTTATTTAGAAAGATATAGATAGTTGGTTCTATAAAAAGATGTAGATAGTTATAATAATTATTGAGGTAGTTATTATAAGATAAAAAAACAAAATTTATGAACGAATTATAAGTGTAAAATTTAGAAAAGAATATAAGATTTTATCTTTATTTTTTATTTTAAAGAAAAAAAAAAAAATAGTGAAGTGAAGCACTGTGTCTCTTTTTCCGTTAAGAATAAAAGAAAAAGAGAAAAAAAAAAAACTCTACGTAGACAATATTCAACCAAAATCTGGTTGATTTTGATTTGGCCAAGTTACTAATTTGGTTGGCTTCTCTTCTATACAGCAGCGAGGAAAGAAAAGCGGGAAAAGAAAGTGGTTTCAATTTCCCCCAATTTCTTTACGCGCTCGTTTTTTTGGTTCTCAAGTTTCAACAGCCAACACTCAACAGTCAACATCACTACTTCTTCATAAGACTGATTTTGACCGGGAAGAATACGAATCTGTTCACTTTCTTCTTCCTTTCACAGCTTAGCGGGTAAGTTACATGCTCTTTCACTGTTTCTATTTTATTTGTTCCTTACATTTCCCACTTCACTTGAGTTTTTTTATTTACCGTTGTGAATGAATGGTATAGGTGGAAACAGACAGAGACCTTGTTCACATTATTTATATTCTCCAGGTCTTTCTAGCCAGGTTGGTACAAATTTTCAAAACCTCTCTATAAAAGGTATTTCAGTGTTTGATACTATTTAATGCTCCATTTGTCATCCTTCTAAGTTTACACTGGGTAGTTCGTTGTGTTTAGCATGAATGAACCATGGTATTATATACAACTTGCTAAGTAACAACTAACAACAACAATATTCCATTTTTCTGTTGATTCCCTCATTGCCATTTCTATATCCTTGCATATAATAATGTATACTATTGAGTGAGAGTGGGATCAATGCACCATTTTTCACCACTCATAAAGTGCCTCGCAGCATCACTTGACATGAAGTTTTACTGTAGAAAAACTGTCAACTACAAATTTTGTTATTTGTTTATTATTATTATTATTATTATTATTGCTAGTGCTGTATCTGTAGGAGAATGGAGTTCAATTCAGCGCTGCCTTCCCAGAAAGAAGGAAACATGACTGATGTAAAGAAGTCGGTGGAGGGGAAGAATGAAGAAACTCATAAAAACAGAAAGAGTTTCTTTGACCATTTTTTCCAAATAAGTGACAATGAAATTAAAATTGGAAACACCAAAACCAAGAATGGGAAGAATGAGAAAATTCCAAAGGTTTCTCCCAACTTTCAAAATGAGAAGAATGGAGTAAGTGACCTGAATAGCAGCATGTTTGGTAATGCCTAACTGTGAAGAAACATTTTTATTCATTTGAAAACAGCTGTGGAGAAGAAACTAGAGAAAATAATGTTTTTTCTTCTTTCAAATAAGGAAAATGTTTTTTTTCTCATTTGTGAGTGCTTGTGGAAAATTCATGCAGGACAACGGTGGTGTGAATCGAGGTAAAATTGCAGCTAGAAATTTTGTTTTAGCAATTCCTGCCTACTGTGTCCAGAAATTAGGAACTGCGGTTGATGTAAAGGAGCCGGTGAAGAAGAATGAAGAAGAAGCTTATAACAACATAAAGATTGAAGATGATTTGCAAAGGAGTGGCAATGAAATTGGAACTGGAAACAACACAACCAATAATGAGAAGAGAACATCTGAAAAGCATGAGGAAGTTCCAAAGGTTTCTCCATACTTTCAGAATGACAATGGGAAGAAGGAAGTAAGTGACCTTAATTATCTGTTTGGTAATGCCTATAAATGAAATTTCTGTTTATCTGTTTGGTAATGCCTTGGGAAAATTTGGTTTTTGTTTCTTTAAAATAAGCTACGAAATGAAAAAAAATGTTTTTTCCCTTTTCTGTTACTTATACAAGTGCTTTTGGATAATTCATGCAGGTCAATGGAAAAGAAAATGGAGATGAAATTGCAATTGAAACAACCAAATCCAAAAGGAAGAGAAGGTTGAAGAAGCATGAGCATCATGGTGACAATGAGAAGAAGGTTGGTTCTGAATCGTGTGATGGCAGTCAAGAGAATGGAGAAGGAATTCCAATTGAAAAGATCAAATCCAAAAGGAAGAAAAGGTCCAAGAAGCGTAAGAATCGAAGGGAAAACAAGGAGAACATTGATCCTGAGCTGAGTTGTTTATGCTGTGACATTGGATTCATTGAAGATAAGCTGCTGGCACATGGAAAGACTAAGTCCAAGGAAAAGAAGAAGAAAGTGTTCGAGGATAAGAATGGTGATGATGATGCTGACACCAGTAAATGCATACTCAAGGAGTACAAGTGTCAAGGTGACAACAAGGAGAAGGTTGATCCTGAATTCTTTTGTCATGGCCGTGGCATTGGATTTGTTAAAGATAAGCAGCTGGCAGATGAAAATATTAAATCCAAGGAAAAGAAGAAGAAAAAAGCAGTTAAGGATGATGATGCTGAAACTAGTAAATTGGAAATCAAGAAAATGGGACCTGAAGTTTATGAAAATAGAGTTCATAATGGTACAGCAAAGATGATAAATATCGAACCATTGGAAAAGGAAACCAAGTCTGAACCAATTGCTTTACCTACCTTTGTAGACTTGACAAGGGATGAACTGGAGGAAGATGGTAGTGAGGTACAGATTAATCGTCGACCTGGACTTGAAAGTTATGTTGTTTCTGTTGTTTTAACATCTGCTTCTGGAGACTTATATGAGAATAAGCTGAAAGAAAATGGAAATGGATTTCAATCCATTAACATTGAATTCAAGAAGAGTAAATTCGATAGCCAGAAAACTGTTGAGGAGAGTGTCAAAGTTAGAAAGGTTTTTCCTTACTTTCAGAGTGACAGTGTGAAGAACAAAGCCTTTGCAAATAAGCTGCAAGAGAACAGAAATGATGTTGAAACTAGTAATGTTAAAAAACCCTTGAAGATGAAATCTGTGGTTCAGATTAAACAACAGGGGCAAGATAGTCATGTGGATTCTGTTGTGGTTTCAGTTGCTTCTGGAGAATCTGAGGAAGTGCAAGAAATTGGAAATGAAACTGAAACCATTAAAGTTGAATTCAAGAAAATGAGAAAACAGTTAATGTGAAAGCACTTGATGTAGGGTGTATCTTATCTTATATGTCTAGTTAAGGGGTGTGTTTTGTATTAGTTCCCCCACTTTCCTATGTTGATGTATATTCCTCATTTGGGCATGTTATCTTTTGTCATGTTCATCCATCTTTTTTTGAGATGCTTTGATCTTATTTTGTATATGGGGGTGTTGTAGAGCACATGACACTATTGTACTTATTTATCGCTTGATGTTTAAACTAAGGTAGAATTTATCTGATGAGTGCTATTTTTGGGGAAATATTGTCCTGAACGTGATGTTTAGAATGTTGGGGTGATCATCTATATTTTACGGGTTTGTGTGGGCTTAGGTGTGGTGTGGGTTAAGTGAAATGGTCTTGATTGATAGTTCTCAACCTTTGGCAAAATCTTGATTGATAGGTTCGATACAATGCTAAATTCCAATGTGTCTTTCTTCATTTTGTTTGTGTTTTCTTTAAGCAACTTGCATGTTTGCTTATTTATTTTTTATTGTCCGTGTTAGAAGAACTAATCACGAAACCAATTTAAATGGTCCATGTAGCAGTTTATTTGATTGTTAGTTTAATTGCAGCTCATTTTTTTTCTTTATGAGAATATTTTTTTTCAGGGAGGAAAGCCATAATTACTTTCAGTGTTTTAAGATGGATTCTACTTCATTTTATGAGTGGTCTCAATTTCTAAATTTGGTGATTTTCAAGTAGCCTTCTTGTTTGTGATGCTGTCTTATTTCCTTGTATTATCATCACTGGTTTCCTATTCTATTGGCTGGGGTTGGTGGAGGCATAGTGGTTTTCTGTCACATTGGGGTGTGCTTATTCGGCCAGGGTGTTACTGTTATGGAGGTGGAGGGCTGCTACAGTATTAATAGGGACATTTCATCAAACAATTGGGGGGCATGTCACTCAAGTTAGCAGTTGGAGTTGATGGCTTTGTTAGAGGATATATCACAGAAATCACAAAAGAATTCACAGTAAAATTAAGAAAATCAGATCGCAGCACATAATGTCTTTGGCTTCTGTGGGTGGCTGTTATTTTGTCTTGGCTCTGTGTGAGTGGTGTGTGCTGTGTATGCATTGAGGAGTACTTGTGAATTGTTTAGATCTATTTATGAAACACCGTAATTTTTAGTTGTTGGAGTACTTGTACGGTTGGATATTGGTTCATTAACTGGCATTAATCTCATTAGATTAGCATTCTTAATTAACTACCAATTAGCATCTATTTTGTAAAGCTGAGTTAGTTGAGAGTTATTCAGTAGTTCCTTTCTCTTGTATTTTGAGATTCAATTTCTGTGAACATGTCCATGATAGATTGTTGGGAATAAGTTCGGGATGCACTCTAACTATGATAAACCTCTACGAGTTTATTATATAAAAGGAAGAAAGGGTCAAATATAGGATATAAAGGAGGTAATTTGGCTGGGTCCTTTTTTGTAATTGATTAGGAGTTGGTTATGTCGGTTATTAGTTTGTTACAATTTGTTTTTAGGTTGGTTAGGAAGAATGTATTCCCTTATATAGTCCCCTCTGTTGTATTGTAGATGGGAGGAAAATTTTTTGGATTATCAATTTAACTGGGAATTCCAGTGAGAAAAGGAGAGTGCTCCTTTTGGAAGTAAACTTGTTTATCTTGGTTCTTTTGTGTTTCGGGTTCTTTGTTCAATAAAAAAGCAATTTTCAGTATTCTATTCTTTTGTGAGAGAGAGTTTTCTTTGTTAGGAGTTTAGTCTTCCAATCTCAGAAAGAGATTCCTAACATAGATTCACATATTGTAATCTCTAAGAGAGAATTTGAGTAATAATAGAGAAGTTCTAGAGTGAGGAAAATTGAGTACATTGCTCAATTTCAAATCACTATTTATCTGATTTTCTTTCTTTTGCATTGCTTTTGTTCATCTTTCGATTTCTTGGTCTGTGAATTTGATTCTTGGCACAACATGTACCATTTATTTCATTGCAAGTTTAATTATTCAATGAAGGATTTCTTCTTGCAAATTCTAATATCTAAGTTGTTATATTTATATCCTCATCTTTCCACCAAGTAATAGAAAACTAGTGGTTTTGTATATTTTGTTTAATCGTACCTTTGTTCTCCAATTATAATTAAATATTTGATTTGGTATTCAAGTTTTTTTAAAAAGTTTCAACCATATTTTGCTATTTACACTCTTATTTTATTAACACATCTATTTTTTATTTTTTTTTTTTATTTTTAGGAAAGTATATTTAGTAAAGGGAGGTGTAAATAGTAAAATTTGTCAAAAAAATGGACAAATTAATTTATTTTAAATAATTTAGATCAAATTGAATTTTTTTTTTTTAAATTTGGGACCAAATTTTATGATTAATTGTAATTTGGGATCAAAATTACCATTAAACTTAAATAAAGTGCTTTGAGGTTGTTTGTGTAATTAAAAAAAAAAAAGATAAATTAAACCAACGGCTTAGATAAACTTGTTTTTTTTTTTTTTTTTTTGCCAATCCTCTAAAATTCGTAACTTTAATATATACAAAAAGTTAAATTAAAATATCATTTACTATTTTTAATCATTGATACTCAACGACAACACAAACCAATTACTCAATTTTATTAATTAGTCATTAAATAATATATTTAAATTTAATTTCTATTATATCTTAAATCAAATATTTAGATTATGTTTGGGAAGCTATTTGAGTTAGCTCCTAGTTTATTTGAGTAGATTTTCAATTTGTTTAAATGTTTGGAAAACAATTTTTTTCAATAGCTTCTGGCATTTTTTGAAATGTTAATTTTTAAGTGTGTTTTTTAAAACGCTAACTTCTAATTTTTTGCATTTATTTAATTTTTTATTCTTAAAATATTTATTAACTTTTTTTATTATATTTTTTAAATAAAACAAGATTTATTATTTATTTATTTTTGTTTTCCACCATTTTTTTATTTTACACCATATATTTTAATCGTTGTAATATTTAATTTATTATTTTAAAATTATATTTCAAAAAATTAAAAATGATTATTATTAACACCGAATGACATTGGCTGGGGTGAAGAGAGAAAGTTGGAGGAATACGAATCTCCTCTTCTTTCTCTCATTTTCACTTTCTCCTTCATTTCTTTCACATGTTCTTTCATTGTTTCTATTATTATTTTTTGTTGTTTTTTTCCTTCTTTTTGTTCATTTTCTTTCTAGGATGACCTTTCTATCTACAACTTGGCTACATCAAAGCAGGACATGTCAAAGGTCTTAACTGAATTATGAGATCAACCTCGCAACACAACTTTGGTTAATTATTGGTTTAAATATGTTTTTAATCTTTTAAATATGAGTCATATTTTTTTTTATCCTCCAAATGAAAATTTATTTTTTGTAGTCCTTCAAAATTGAAAAATATTTTTTTAGTCCTTCTAACAAAAGACAGCAAACAAAGAATAAGAGATTTGTAATTTGTGACGATTTTTTAACCACCACAATTTAATTTGTGACATTTTTGTATATTTGTGACAATTAAAAAATCGTTACAAATTATAAATCTCTTATTTTTAATATCTTTTGTGAGAAAGACTAAAAAAGATATTTTTCGATTTTGAAGGACTAAAAAATTCGAATTTTTAATTTGGAGGACTAAAAAAAATATGAATCATATTTAAAGTTAAGTTTAATTATTTCTTTTTGTAATCCATTACGAGCCTTTGACCTCCATTACGAGCTTTTGACTTAAAAAACCCATGATTCACCCCTTTCCTTAAGGATTTGAGGAACTTTGGAATTATTTTGAAAATGGTTCATAATAAGTGTGGGAGGGTGTCTCAAGTTTTTGTGTCTAAAGAAGTACCGAGTGAGAGTGAGATGAATGCACCATTTTTCACCACTCATGAAGTGCCTTGCAAGTCACAACATCAGTCCAAAGTCATTCAGTTGTAAGTTATAAAAATGTCATTTCAGATTTTCATAGCTCAAACCTATTGAAAATCTAAAACTCACTCAGAATTTTACTGCAGAAAAACTGTCAATTGTAAATTTTTATATATATTATCTCTAGTAGTTATTTGCTTTCTTTTTTATATATAAGTAGGAAGTTAGACCTCAAATCAGCACTGTCGGCCCAAAAATAAGAAAATGTGACTGACGTAAAGAAGCCAAATGGGAAGAATGAAGAAACTCGTAACAATAGAAAGAGTTTCTTCAATAGTTAAAGAATTCATGCAGGACAACGGTGGCGTGAGTTGAGATAAAATGATAAACAACTATGGAGAAACTAGAGAAAAAATAGTTTTTCTTCTTTAAAATAAGAAAAATGTTTTTTTTTTCTCATTTATGAGTGCTTGTGGGAAATTCATGCAAGACAATGGTGGTGTGAGTTGAGATGAAATTGCAACTAGAAAGATGTTTTAGCAATTGAAAACGACAAAGCCAATACCTCCACCCCCTGCTGCATACCCAAATAGAGGGAATAGCCCAACCGGAGCAAAGCACTCATTCTTAACATCATACAAGGAGGTCACTCCCTCCACAAATCCCTCGCTCAACCCACCGCTTCAATGCGACAGAATCCTTTCGTCCAACTTGAGATCATGGAGGTTCCACTTCCTGTCAGTTGGAAACCTCCAACAATCGATAGATATAGTGCCATGACCAACCCAGATGAGCACATCGAAGTTTGTGTGACTCAGGTCAACCTCTACACCAACTATGATGCAATCATGTGTAGAGACTTTCCAATGACTCTAAAATGAGCAGCACTCGATGGACAGGTCTCCCCCCAAAAACCATAGACTCCTTTGATATGCTGGTGACTAGATTTGGAGCACACTATACCACCAACTGCCTCATTATATGACCTTGGTGGCACTAATCAACATATGCCAAGGTGAGAAGGAGTCATTGAGGTCATTCATGGAAATATTTTCACAAATCATTGTGAAAATAAAAAACCTAGACCTTGGAGTAACCTTACATGCCATGATAGTGACGCTAAAACCTGAAGCCTTCGCAAACAACCTCTGTAGGAAGAGACCCACCAATATAGATGACCTGAGAGCTCGAGCTGCTGGTTACATTCAAATGGTAGAATTTTCAGAGAGCTATTAGCTCGGGTGTTAGAAGAAGCATACAACTTAAAGCTATTAGTTCCATCCTCCCTCCAACTCACCCAAAGATGTTGATTGGTCAAAACAATGTCAATACCACCAAAAATACAGGCACATCATCGAAGACTATGTTTCCCTAAAAGATCGCATTGAAGAACTTATTCAAAGAGGATGCTTGACAAATTTGATCCCCGTAACTATGGCGAATGAGGTGGCTTTCGGGGAGGATATAGAGGAATAGGTGGTCATGGAGGTTGCCACTGAGGAGGACACAATGGAAGAGGAGGTTACTGGTCGAGGCCGTACCCGAACCAAATAAAAACAATTAAATGCAGTAACTAGGAAGTGATCCTAGGTCGTCTCCCAGTGAGCAATGATCAAACAAACGTTCATAACACTTAACAACAACAAAATAGTAACAAATGTGGGGGGGGTTCTTTGTTTTAATAATTTAAACAAAGAAGCAACTTGAATTAAAAATAATAGAACTAAACCGTGTTGTTTCCCCTTGATTCAAAAGCAAGCCTCTTATCCTAGGTTACGAGAATCTATCCCTAATCAATTCAGCCACTTAATCCAACCCGGAATTAATTTACTAAGCGAAAATTAATACAAGGTTTTCATTATGTGATTAAGCAACACATACACCAATTAATTCCTCTCACTGGTCCATTACAAGAATAATTGGTGAAGGGGAAAAACTGATAAGAAATTAACATTAATAATAAAACCTCAAAGAGAGCTAGTGCTTAGTCCTCAAGAGAAAACAACACTGGGGATTTAACCCTCCATTCAAATTAAACAGCAACTGGAAACGTAAATAGCAAACTGAAAACGAAACAGGGGACAAAATGTAGAACAAAAACGAAACTGGAAATGGAAACTGAAAACGAACCAACAATGAAGAACGAAAATGGAAATAGAAGCAGAAAAATGAAATTGCAATTGAAAACGAAGCTGGAAAAACAGAAAATGAAGAAAACTCTCTCTACATGAACAGAAGCATGCTGGGGACGTGAACCCCTTTTCTCCACGTAAAAATGAAACTAAACCTAGCAGCCTCCTCTCAATCACGGCTGGGCCTTAAATTTGTCTCACTAAAAGTCACTTACACAAAACCCTAGGCTACTAATCTGATTTGGGTCCATAAAAATCTGATGCGGCCCAATTACAAAATACAACAATAAAATGAAATAAAATAAAACTGGACGACAAATAAAACTAAAACAATCTCCTCTCTTCAAGCCCAAGCTGGTTCAGCCCAATTCCAGATCCAAGCCCAATTGCTTATAATTCTCTTGAAATCAAATTAAAATACAGAATTAGTCAAAAAGGCCCAAATGATAAAACTGCATAATTAATTTGACAATTAAGGCTAATCAATAATTAAAATGATAACAGAAAGGGGTAAGAAATAGGAGAAAATAATGACACATCAAATTCCCCCACACTTAGCCTTTTGCACTCTTGGGCAAAATCATGAAACAGAGCAAGGAACAAATCCAGAGACATCAAAGAGAGAGAAACACAAAAACATTTACATACTTTTCAATGAATCCAAAGGAATGAAAGGAATAGGCAACATCCAACACAACAAGAGTTAAAGAGTCAAGACAGTCAAGAAAGTTATCCAAACATTTCAAACATGGCAAGCAAGTTAATCCGCCCAAGAGGTAAATCAAAAGTGATAAAGCCTCACAAGATATATGCACTCAATCTCTCAAGTGTCTAAGCTACTGTTTACTCTCAGAGCACCCATGAAAAACAAACACCACATAGACTTGGCAAGCCTCTAGAATTAACAATCAATACACATGCACAAAAAGATCAAAAGGTCTTTTAAGGTTGTAATGGGGCCAAGGACAAGGTGGGAAAAATATATGGGATAAGTGACTAAAACCCAAAGGAATAGAGGAGCAATGGGGAATAAGTCAAAATTAAGCATAAAAAGCAAACTCAAAACCTCTAATATCAACAATATCCACCAAATCCTCAAACAAGTCCACTATTATTCAACTTCAATCTTTTCCTTTTCTTTTTTTTTTTTTTTTTTTTTTTTTTTTGAAAGTGGCTTTAGCTTCCACCCACTTTGAAACATCATCAAACATTAAGCATGGCCAAAAATACATCATCCAATGAAACATACCCCCCACACACACACACACACACACACACTTATTCCCAAAACAATTCCAAAGCTCCAAAATTCCTCAAGGGTAGGGTGATCATGGTTTTTAACTTAAGGCTTGTACTAAGCTTCAAAACAAAGAAAGGGGAACATAGGCTCAAAGGGGCTATCAAAGGAATTAATTCAAGGTAGGCTTATTTGGCTAGAGGCTTATAAGAACAAGAATGCCTAAATCATCTCCAAACATGCATGTGCAAGAAGTACCAAAAAGAGCCAAGCCAAGGCCACTGTGCAAGCAATCAATGGAGCAAAACACACAAAATAAAATAGATGCTGATGGCTCAAAATCTCACCAAGGGTAAATCTATCACTCAATTCAACCTCAAACTTCAGAACTAGCTTGACATGCACAAAAAAAAACAAGGATCAACTTCAAAACTAACTTGACATCTACAGAAAAACAAAGATTTCAATCCATAAAATGTGAAGAATGTGCCCATAACCTATACAAAACCTAGAAATCAAAGAAAAACATGCAATGTTGTACACAAAACATAAAACAGACAAACCTAAAAATCCTAAACAAAGAACAGTCTCCCCCCACACTTAAATCACACATTGTCCTCAATGTAGCGCAATCATAAGATCAAGAAATCAAAGCAACCAATGGAATTGGACACGTGAAACAAAAGTAGAGAAGGAAGGAGAAAAAGAAAACTCCCTAAGTCATGATGGGAGAGAAGCGGGGTCAAGCAAGGAAGCCTCCTCCACCACTACATCCACCAAAGAAGGATTTGTGAGGAATGGCTTCAGCCGGTGGCCATTAACTTTGAAAGTCTTATCTGTGGATTCACTTTTGATCTCAACTGCACCATAAGGAAAAACATTAGTCACAACAAAAGGACCAATCCACTTAGACCTAAGCTTACCACCCATGAGACCGAGTCTAGAGTTATACAACAACACTTTTTGCCCAACCACGAAGTCCTTCCTAGCTATCAAGCTATCATTGAACTTCTTGGTTTTCTCCTTGTAGAACTTTGAGTTCTCATAGGCCTCAAGACGGATCTCATCAAGTTCATTCAGTTGCAACTTTCTTTCCTCTCCAGCGCCTGATCAATAGAGAAGTTGCAAGTCTTCACAGCCAATAGGCACGATGCTCTATCTCCACAGGAAGATGACATGCCTTGCCAAAGACAACTCGATAAGGAGACATCCCTATGGGTGCTTTGTAAGCAGTCCTATGTGCCCAAAGAGCATCATCCAGCCTGGTGCTCCAATCTTTTCTGTTCGACTGCACAATCTTCTCCAAGATCCTCTTGATCTCCCTGTTTGAAATTTCAGCCTGCCCATTAGTTTGGGGGTGGTAGGGTGTAGAAACCCTATGAATAACCCCATATTTCTTGAGCAAAGCCTGCATGGATTTGTTACAAAAATGGGTGCCTTGATCACTAACAATGACTCTGGGTACTCCAAACCTGCAAAATAGATTAGACCTAACAAAATCCACAACGACCCTAGCATCATTAGTTCTGGTGGCTTTAGCTTCCACCCACTTTGAAACATAATCAACAGCAAGGAGAATATAGGAAAAACCAAAAGAAACAGGAAAGGGACCCATAAAATCAATACCCCAGACATCAAACACCTCACAGAATAGCATGGGCTGCTGAGGCATCTGCTGTCTCCAAGAAAGGGATCCTCCTGCTCTCTGACAAGGCTCACACGTGCTACAAATCCTCCATGCATCCTTAAAGATGGTGGGCCAGTAAAATCCACAATCAAGCACCTTGCGAGCTGTCCTCTGAATACCAAGATGGCCACCAAAGCGGAAGAATGACAGAACTGCAGGACCGAGTCAATCTCATGGTCGGGAATACATCTCTTGATAACCTGGTCACTGCACAACTTCCACAGATAGGGGTCATCCCAAATATAATGCTTAGCATCACTCTTAATTTTATCAATCTGAGCTCTAGATGCTAAGGGAGGAAAAACAGAAGCAACTAAATAGTTAACAATGTTTGCAAACCAAGGGGTGGGGGAAGAAATAGAAACAAATAACAAATTTTCATCAGAAAAACAATCCCGGATAGGCAAAGCATCTGCTTCCTTAGCTCTCTCAATCCCGCCGAGATGGTCTCGCCACCAAATTCCGAGCTCCACTCCGTCACGGATGTCCAAATCAAACTCTTGGAGCCAGAGCATCCACCTCCGATCAATCTAGGCTTTGACTCAGCCTTCTTTAACAGATACTTTAGAGCTGCATGGTCAAGTATAGACAATAACACGAGTGCCAAGCAAATATGATCTAAATTTATCAAGAGCAAAAACAATAGCCAGAAGCTCTTTCTCTGTGGTGGTGTAGTTTGCTTGGGCAGCATCTAAAGTCCTGGAAGCATAGTAAATCACTCTAGGAAGTTTGTCAATCCTCTGAGCAAGGACAGCCCCCAATGCATAGTTAGATGCATCACACATCAACTCAAATGGAGCTGTCCAGTCGGGTGCCTAAATAATGGGGGTGGTGGTTAGGGCTTGCTTAAGGCAATCAAAAGCCTTCTTGCACCTGTCATCAAAGTTAAAGTCCACATCCTTTTGCAGCAAGTTGGATAGTGGAAGGGCCACCTTACTAAAATCTTTGATAAAGCGCCTGTAAAACCCTGCATGGCCAAGAAAAGAATGAACCTCTCACACGCAAGAGGGGTAAGGCAATTGTGAAATAACAGCTATCTTGGCAGGGTCTACCTCTATGCCCTTACTGGAAATGATATGCCCTAAAACTATACCTTGTTCAACCATGAAGTGACATTTTTCAAAATTCAGAACAAAGTTAGTTTCAATGCATCTATTAAGAACTCTATCCAGACTATCCAAACATGCATCAAAAGAGGATCCATAAATAGTAAAATCATCCATAAACACCTCTATGCAACTCTCTAAAAAGTCACTGAAAATGCTAAGCATACACCGCTGGAAGGTACTAGGGGCGTTGCATAGGCCGAAAGGCATCCTCCTATAGGCAAAAGTGCCAAAGGGGCAGGTGAATGTGGTTTTTTCTTGATCCTCAGGGGCAATGTGAATTTGAAAATATCCAGAAAATCCATCAAGAAAGCAATAATGGGATTTACTTGCCACCGCTCAAGCATCCGATCAATGAATGGGAGTGGGAAGTGATCTTTTCTTGTGGCCTCGATTCAGCCTCCCGTAGTCAATGCAGCCCTCCAACTATTCAAAGCACTGGGTGGGAATCAGCTCATCCCTCTCATTCTTTACAACAAATGAGGCCTGTCTTCTTTGGAACCACTTGGACCGGACTCACCCACCGATCTGTCGAAATGGGGTAGATGATCCCAGCTTGCGAAGCTTGGTCACCTCTTTCTTTACTACATCTAGAATGACTGGGTTGAGTCTCCTCTGTGGCTGTCTCACCGGGTTTGGCTCCATCCTCTAAAAGTATCCTATGCATGCAGGTGGATGGGCTAATACCAGGAATGTCTCGCCAAGGTCCAATCGATGGCTTTCTTATGCTTTCTAAGCACTTGCAACAACTTCTCCTCTTGAACAACATCAAGGGAGGTAGAAATAATCACAGGCAATTTCTCCTCATCCTCCAAGTAAGCATACTTGAGGTTTTCTGGTAATGGTTTCAACTCTAGTGTGGGTGGTGGCTGTATATCAGAAGGAACCAGAGAAGGGGAAAGAATGGGTTCCACACTGTACCTCAACCTCGTAAGTCGATGTATATGTACTTCCCGCAACATGGTTAGTGCATTCCCGACTCTATAAAATCCAAATCAAGAGGTAACACCCCCAAAGTACCGTGACCGAAATTCAAATTTACTCTCAAAGACAAAAATCAAATACAGGATCAAATTCAAACTCAGATTCAGATTCAGATTCAATGCATGAGGAATGACAAGTATGCATATCAGATGAAAATGGGTGCTTCCTAACATGAAGAGAATCAGAATCAAACATATAGTCATCAACAATCTGATCAAGTATCTCAGCATGAAAGACAGAATGATCCTTAGATGGATGTTTCATGGCATCAAGAATGTTAAAATGGACAACAATATCACCAAATTCCATAGACAATGTGCCAGCATAAACATCTATCTTGGTTCAGGCTGTTTTCAAAAATGGCCTGCCTAAAATAATTGGGACAGATCCATGGGAGAATCCCTCTTCCATATCAAGAACATAAAAATCAGCAGGAAAAATAATTTCGCCAACCCGAACCAACACATCCTCTATGAAACTTGTAGGGTGAGCAACACTTCTATTTGCCAATTGAATCACCACACCCGTAGGTTGCAAAGGTCCAAGAGATAAAGATTTGAAAATGGACAGAGGCATAACATTAATTGATGCTCCTAAATCTAGCATGGCATTTTCAAATTTGCTATTCCCAATAATGCAAGGTATACAGAAAGTACCTGGGTCCTTACATTTCTCAGGAATGTGAGGAACAGATTTACCTGTGAGTGCAGACACGTTTCTGCCCATGCTAATTCTCTCATTACCCTTCCTCTTCCTCTTGTGGGTGCACAGCTCCTTCAGGAATTTTGCATATCTGGGAATTTGTTTGACGGCATCAAGTAGAGGTATGTTTACCTCCACTTTCCTGAAGGTGTCCAGGATTTCCCTATCCACTTCTTCCATCTTTTTGTTTGGAATTGCTCTAGGTGGGAATGGAAGGGGGATAGGTTGCTGCAAATCAGTGCTGCTGGAAGAAGGTCCACCTACATGGAATTTTCTGCTACCAAGTGGCTGCTCCTCCTCTTGGTCAGGTGTTGGTGCAGGCACAGGTGCAGGTGCAGGTACAGTGTGTGCAGGTGCATCAATTTTCTTGCTTGACCTCAAAGTGATGGCACTCACATTTTTTGGATTTTGGACAGTCTGAGAGGGTAATTTATCAGAATTTTGGGACTGTGCCTGGTTCAACTGAGTAGCCATCTGCCCCATCTGATTTGTCAGACTCTGAATGGAGGCTCTGGTCTCCTGCTGGAACTGCATATTTTGAAGAGTCATCTGCCTCACTAGCTCCTCTAAGGAGGGTTGAGAAGGAGCCTCAGATGCTTGCTGTCTTTGTTGTTGCTGTTGCATTGGAGGAGGAACATATGACTTGCTTGGACCAAAGCAAAGATTCGGAATGGAGGAGGGGCAGGTGTTTGTTGCTTTGGTATTGTGGAGGATTTGTCCATCTCGCATTTGGATGATTCCTCCAACCCGGATTGTATCTCGTTGCTTGAAAGATCATAATTATTCTGTAGTTGCTGGTTTTGCTGCTGAGGTAGTCTATTATAAATGTTTGCAAAGATAGGCTTCAGAGTTGCTCATTGACTCCAGATTGTCTGCAGAGAAGGACAGAGATCTCGTATGGTGATCGGTAGAAGAGCATAGGCCACGACTCTTGCAACAAAGAATAAAACAGATGCAGATTTCTAATTTATGGCAAGCTGAGTTACTAGGTTGACCAAGGCATCAAGTTTTCCCTCAAGCTTCCTATTTTCAGCAGATGGAGATGAATCCATGGCCACATCATGGACTCCCCTAATGACAATAGCATCATTTCTTGCACTGAATTGTTGGGAGTTGGAGGCCATCTTCTCAATCAGGTTTCTAGCCTCAACAGGGGTCATATCACCAAGAGCTCCACCACTAGCAGCATCAATCATGCTCCTTTCAATGCTATTTAGACCTTCATAAAAATACTGGAGCAACAGTTGTTCAGAAATCTGGGTGGTGAGGGCAGCTTGCACACAATTTCTTAAACCTCTCCCAATACTCATACAAGCTCTCTCCACTAAGTTGCTTGATGCCTGAAATGTCTTTTCTGATTGCAGTGGTTCTGGATGCAGGAAAGAATTTCTCCAAGAACATCCTCTTGAGGTCATTCCAACCAGTGATAGACCTGGGAGCAAGGTAGTACAGCCAATCCTTTGCCACTCCCTCCAGAGAGTGAGGAAAAGCCTTCAGAAAGATATGATCTTCTTGGACATCAGGAGGCTTCATGGTTGAACATACTATGTGAAATTCCTTCAGATGTTTATGCGGATCCTCACCTGCATGGCCATGAAACTTAGGAAGCAAATGTATCACCCAGTCTTGAGAACATATGGGACATCCTCATCGTGGTATTCAATGCACAAGCTTTCATAAGTGAAATCAGGTGCAGCCATCTCCTTAAGTGTCCTCTCACGAGGTGGAGGTTGAGCCATGCTCTCAGTATGAATATCAGCAGCAGAATGCTCAGAATCAGAACGCTAAGAATTTGCAACAGAATGTTCAGAGTTGTTTACACTAAGACTATCAAAACTAAGACTATCTATATGCTCACTATGCCTAACTAATCTATGAAAGGTCCTATCTATTTCAGGATCAAAAGGTAGTAAATTATCCGGATTTCCCCTAGTCATGCACTATATGCAACAAATCATGTATTTTCCAGACAAGCACAAGTAGGGGTAAAACTGGAACTGTACTCAAACAATATCCAAATGAGCTGAAAATTTGTGAGTAACTCCCTAAAATCATAAAAAGATAGCACAAAAAAAATCAGACAAAAATTCAAAGTCTAACTATATAAACTAAAAATTCAAAGTTTGAAAAAATAGGGCAATAATACTTAAAAATAAAAAAAACCTTAGTAAACAGCCTCTTTTTGGAATTCTGAGAACCTGCAAAGTCGTTGGGCTGCATGAGAAATTCAATTCTACCCCAAATTCATATATAATAATACTCATTCTGATACCCGGAGCAAAAGTTATGACCGTTTTGAGTTTTGCTTAACACAAATTCCCAAAATTTTTGTATCTCTCAAATTCAGCCACACCAAGTGCTTCTGGTATTTTTCACACAAAATATGGATCAAAATAAACTACCACAAAAAAAATCAGCCAAAAAGGACAACTCTAGCTACCAAAACAAAAATCGGCAATTAATTAGAAAAGTCCGACACTATTCACAGCAAAAATAGAGGACTAGTAGAAATAAATCCTCACAACAGCAGCAAATTGAAGTTCAAACACAGAACATAAACAGAGCAATACAATGCATAGTTACTGTTCCATTGGATTGAAGTTTCATTTGCTGAACTTGCTGCAGGGAAACACACAACAACAGAAACACATAATTTAACAGACAGAAGACAAACAAACACAACACTACACACCTGAACACAATAACACTAAGCAATAGAAATGAACTACACACAACCACAAAAACACAAACACAAACACAATTATGAACCTTTGATTGGAACCACTGCTCCCCGGCAACGGCGCCAAATTTTGGTCGAGGCCGTACCCGAACCAAATAAAAACAATTAAATGTAGTAACTAGGAAGTGATCCTAGGTCGTCTCCCAGTGAGCAGTGATCAAACAAACGTTCATAACACTTAACAACAATAAAATAGTAACAAATGGGGGGGGTTTCTTTGTTTTAATAATTTAAACAACAAGCAACTTGAATTAAAAATAACAGAACTAAACCGTGTTGTTTCCCCTTGATTCAAAAGCAAGCCTCTTATCCTAGGTTACGAGAATCTATCCCTAATCAATTCAGCCACTTAATCCAACCCGGAATTAATTTACTAAGCGAAAATTAATACAAGGTTTTCATTATGTGATTAAGCAACACATACACCAATTAATTCCTCTCACTGGTCCATTACAGAATAATTGGTGAAGGGGAAAAACTGATAAGAAATTAACATTAATAACAAAACCTCAAAGAGAGCTAGTGCTTAGTCCTCAAGAGAAAACAACACTGGGGATTTAACCCTCCATTCAAATTAAACAGCAACTGGAAACGTAAATAGCAAACTGAAAACGAAACAGGGGACAAAATGTAGAACAAAAACGAAACTGGAAATGGAAACTGAAAACGAACCAACAATGAAGAACGAAAATGGAAATAGAAGCAGAAAAATGAAATTGCAATTGAAAACGAAGCTGGAAAAAACAGAAAAATGAAGAAAACTCTCTCTACATGAACGAAGCATCTCTGGGACGTGAACCCCTTTTCTCCACAAAGAAAAAATGAAACTAAACCTAGCAGCCTCCTCTCAATCACGGCTGGGCCTTAAATTTGTCTCACTAAAAGTCACTTACACAAAACCCTAGGCTACTAATTTGATTTGGGCCCATAAAAATCTGATGCGGCCCAATTACAAAATACAACAATAAAATGAAATAAAATAAAACTGGACGACAAATAAAACTAAAACAGTCTCCTCTCTTCAAGCCCAAGCTGGTTCAGCCCAATTCCAGATCCAAGCCCAATTGCTTATAATTCTCCTGAAATCAAATTAAAATACAGAATTAGTCAAAAAGGCCCAAATGATAAAACTGCATAATTAATTTGACAATTAAGGTTAATCAATAATTAAAATGATAATAGAAAGGGGTAAGAAATAGGAGAAAATAATGACACATCAGTTACAACAACCAACAACAACAATCCCAACTAGACTAAGCAGAACAACCTCGGCAAGACAAAAATCAAGTGCAAAACTAGAATGATAATCTGGCTGGCCTCTGAGGAGTCATTAATGTTATCGCTGGAGGCTTCGCATGCGGTGGACCGACCAGCTCAGCATGCCAACGACATTTACGTGCACTACAAGACATCAACTCGTTCAACAAAGCAACCAACTCAACCCCTCCTTGGTCCTTACCAACAAGCACCTTCATAGATGAAGACTTTGTAGGAACCAACCACTGGCAAAATGACCCCATGGTAATCACAGTCGTAATAGCACAATGGGTTATGAGGAAAGTCCTCCTCGATCAAGGAAGCTCAGTCGACGTAATATTTTGGAAGACTTTCCAAGCTTTAGTAATCCCCCACAACCAAATCAAGCCCTATTTGGAGCCACTCATAGGATTCTTGGGAGAGCAGGTCAATCCTAGAGGATACATCGAGCTTCTCACCACATTTGGAGAAGAAGAGCTCTCCCAATTTGTCATAGTGGAATATGTAAGGACTTGCCAAGTTGAAGCTAGAACTAACTTTGGAAAAAGTAGATTAATAATTTTGAACCAACTCAAGAAATGTTAAAGAGATACTGAGAAAATTTTTTGTGTTTGGAAGCAAAGGTGTTTAGCTTTAAAACTTGAAATGATGTTCCCGTAAATGAATTTCATAACTAAAATAATAAAACCACTCTAAAACATGTTATAAAACTTATGCAGTGTAAAATATGAAGCGGAAGGGGGTCAACAGGCACTTGTTAAATACTATATAGTTAGGTATACAAAAGTTCATATGATTTTAAATTTTGATAATCAACTGGTTTAGCAACTCACTAAAATAAAATTTTTATTATGGCATAAAATATTTAGTGGCTTTCAAGTACCTGATGAATCAATTATAACTGAGAAGTTATAGTTTAAAATTCATAATAGAGGCATATAAGAAAGTAATTTAGTGTGTATTAGTTAAACTTAAGTTCAAACTTCTGAGTTGTACAACTCCAAAACATAGAGTAAGTTGTTCAAAATTCTTGTTACTACAAGTTGATGAAGATTTTTATCGCATAAACAAAGACAACTTAAAATCACAAGCTTCCAACAAGGCTTGACCCCCTAAAGTAGCATATATACAAAACACGGCAGGTACAAAATCAAACAAATAAAAGGGAGATTCCTAGGCTACTAGATTCGCTTCTAGTATCCTCTTGTTGTTCTAGATTGTGGCTCCTTCATCTTGTCTACTCCTCCTACTGACCAGCAAGTAGTGACTTCAAACAACATAGAGAAGGAGGGTGAGGTTGTGGTAACATATAGAAATAAGCAAGAGAGAATAATAACAACAACATAACTTATGCGTATATACTCCTATATCTTGTTGGGCCAATATCCCAAATCAAAGCTCAAGACAGTAGTGTACTTTAATATAGATCAACTACAATATTTCAAGTTTATACCATATACGCATCAATCACAAGATATCCATACTTAAGCACATGGAAATAGAAATTCTCAATCTCAATCACATGGAGTTAGTCACACATTCTTAAAGTATGCCATGCATGCATGTATGCAGGTTAATATCTTTCTTTCAGTTACATGCAATGTGTATGAATATCCGGATTTATATGGCGCCAAGCTGTTACAGGCCCAAAAGTTGGCACTTAACCAATGGTTGCACCTAGTTGGGATCTAGCGCTAAGCATAGAATCCACTAGAAGCATGAATCACACAAATTCAGCCTTAAATGGTGTAACAACTTTACAAGGATCCGCACCTAGCCTAGATCCACAAATGAGTAGGAAGGACACTAAACCTAGGATGCCATGATGCATGAATCACTTTTCACTTTTTTGTCTTTTCATTATAAAGATGAGATGGATTGGACAAATAAATGGTATTTCTCCAAGATTTGTACACTAAGTACCCATGTCATAAATACAAGACTTTTCCCATAGTTCAAAACTGATTTCTTAGCAGCCTAATCCATCTCCAATCTCATCTTACATTATTCATGGGGAATTCTTTAAAAATACAAGTGGAGTAATTCCAACTTTCAAAGTTCAACAAACATGTCCAGTTTAAGGTGAAAAAATGAATCAATCACAATCACCATCACAAAAATACAAAAATCATTAGTTGTAGCCACTGCCCATAGGAAAGTGCAAACGGAACAACTTCCATAAGAAAAATCATTATAAATCATGCAAAACTCGAAATGTTATGCCGTCAATTGCATCATAAACTAGACATATAGGACTATTACATAGCAAGATATCTTAGCAAGCCACTCATAATAAGGTAATCAATCAATATGACACAAGTAAAACAGGGCAATTACAATAATATAGTTTCAGTAGTATGTTTAAACTCCCAAGTAAAATACTAAGGCACAAATATAAGACTAAGGCTTGTAACCTATTTTAAGGTAATTTAAGAACCTTTAGATATATCACAAAACATGTCACATGTTACTGGATCAATACACATGAGTTACATGCTCTACAAGTTCACTGTTTACACATTATGCACACCAAACTCCAACAAAACTAGTTTGAACTTGTTAGGATCAGCCGGTTACATCAAGAGGGTGAATTGATGTTCCAAAATTTCAAATTCTTTTTCAAAGATAAAAGGTTTTCACCACTTCTCTTGAAGTTTTCAGAAAGAGTTTTTAGAGATATGTTGTTGAAGGAATAACATAAGACAAACTCAACGAAAAATAGAGTTTTGTTAGAACGATTTCAACCAATTGATAAAGTAAAAAAACTATAATAAAAAGATGAAAGGAAAGAGAATATAGCCTAAAGATTTATACTGGTTAGATCATAAATCAATCTACATCCAGTTCTTCCTCACACTGAGGAGTTCCATTATGAATTGAGTTACAAACACCATGCACACACAAATCACAGTAATCATGATTCACAACCTGAACAAGAACCTAAATGAGAATGTGAAACACCTTCACCATTCACGCACTACCTCTAGGAAACACCCTTGCTAGAAACAAAAGTTTAGGAAACCCTTTTCCTAACACATTATAGCACTTAGGAAACCCTTTCCTACAATGCGAAAAAAAAGAATAAAAAAGAAAAGATTTAAAGAACAATAACACTTGGAATGTACAGATTTTCTTGATATAGAGATCAATTTGAAAACACCAATGTGTGCAAATGTAACAGGTAAAGAACAAATCTTAATGCACCTAAATGTGTAGATGAAGAAGAAAGAAAACTTTCTCTATAGAAAAAAATGATTTAGTTGTGTAGAAGAGAATGGTTTTCTGTAACTGAGTTGATATGAAAATTCTATCTATTTTGGAAAAATCAAATCAAAGATTTGGATATGACTTGTAGAAGTATATGAGAAAAGATACCGAGATAAAAGTCACACTGTTAAATATATGACTTAAAAATAAAGATTGGGTCAGAAAGATTCGAGGGTTGTTAGATAAAGATCAGTTCTTGGAAATCTTTCAAAATGACTGTTATACCAGATGTAATCGATTGTTCACAGGTGTAATCAATTATCTTGTGTATTAGAAGATGATTTATACTAGCTGTCATCTACTGTAATCGATTGCAAGAAAATGGTAATCGATTGCAATTGAGACAGAGCCAATTCTAAGAATTAGAAATTGAATTGTAATTGATTGTAGGAAAATGGTAATCGATTAAAATTGAAATAGAGCAATTTCTGAGATTTGAAAACTTACATTTTAATCAATTGGAACTTCTTGTAATTGATTAATACGATGCCAAGAGATAGTTCTAAAACGTGTTTGGCCATCTAGTAATCGATTCCAAGATTGTGTAATCAATTGCAAAGCTCAGAATTTGTTCTCTAAGATAGCAAATCATCTTTTGATGCTAGAACAAAAGTTTTTTAAAAAGATTTGCAAGCATCTTAGCAGATATGTCTAACTCAGTCTAAAACACACAATACAAAGCCATCATCCATACATGTTATGGCTTAAGAAAAGAAAAACTAAAACAAACGAACAAAAAGACTTAAGGTATGAAAATACCAAAAATCTAGATGGAGAGGCATCAATCTTCAGTCTCCCCCTTTTTGGTTTTGAATACCTAAAAATATTTAGCTTTAAGTCTTTAATGTGTACCTATCTTAAAAAACAGTTTGCTTGATGTTGAAATTGGTTAGAGTAACAGTAATATATCAATTTTAAGTAGGACAGATATAAATCAATACATTCTCCCCCTTTTGGTTTTCAAATCACAAAAAGGTTAAGAATAAAATGCAGATATAACGAGGAGAAATAGGCAAGTATATAAAACAAACTTAGAGCATTGTTCAGAATATAAAGCATAAAGTGCATAAAAATGTAGAAATGCAACAAAATATGGATGCTAAAATAGAAAATTGAGACATCCTAGGCATCAATCTTCATTGTCATCAGATTCTGCAGGATGAATTGTCTAGACGAGCTGATATCTCATTGAGACTATAGCGAAGTTCCAAGTAATGCTCATTTTCTACTCTTGAAAGCTCTTGTTATTACCTTGTAAGTGTTTGTTGAGATTGTATGATTTGGTTTAACTTGTCCAAGACCGCGACCTCGAATGTAGATGTATGAGGAGGTTGCTTAGCTTGAGCATTTGGTGGTGCAACAGGTTGGTCATCATCTTCAGCAACTATGTGATCTTCCTTGTGTTCCCATCCTTCATCTGTTTCTACTAAACCCATTTGCTTCAAGTGTTTAGCTGTCAGTTCACCTTCTAGGCGAGCGAAATCAGTGACTACATCATCAGTTTGGACACCAAAATGATCAAGAATGCATGACACTAGAACAGGATAGGCAATCTTGATGTCATTGGGCTTGTTGATCTTCTGCATATGATCAGTGATGACAAATATCCAATCTACCTGATAGTTGTTCTTCATTAGAAAAAGTAGCAGAAGATCATCTCCGGAGAGGACTCCGTGATTACTCCCCCCGTGGTAAGATAATCCATGAGAGAATGTCAGCAAGTAGACGGTCCTCAATCTTCATTTGGCCAATAGGGAACCTGTTGCAAATGGGGTTATCAGGATCACGAATCATAGCCCTGTAGACATCGGTTTTGCTATATTCGAAGTCTTCTAATTCCTTGATAGTCCTCATGGTAGGTTCAATTTCCTCATCTACCCTTTCAATACCAACAATAGAGAACCAAAGGTCTTGGTTCATCTGAATATCATTGCCGTAGACATGGGATTGAAGATACCTTGTTTTCCCATTGATGCTCAAATTATAGTAGAAGACTTTCATGAGGTCAGGGTAGTAGGTACCTTTCATTTTAGCCAAATCAACCAGTCCTTGGTCATTAAGGATGTTGTGAAAAGTGAAGCCTTGTTGAACTAGCCATTCTTCAGACAGATAGCGTGGTTTTAGAATCTCCTTTCTTAAGCAATCTCGTGCAAAGCTCGTTTCTTCACCTCTGGTGTGGAACCAGTCACAAATTGGAGGAGGTAGCTGTCGAGGAGGAGGAGAAGGAGATCTAGCAATTGGGCGTCGTGGGCGTTTGGAGGTTGCCTTTCGTGGATTGGATGGCCCTTCTGTTGTAGCTTTTCCCTTTTCCAGCGATAGCTTCTTCTCAATGCGCTATTGAATCCGAGCGGAGGTTGGGCGATTAGCACATGATTTAGTACAAGGTTGATGTGGAGAAGAAGAGTCAGCCATTGGAGGTTAAATGGAGTGAGTGGGGCACGTTTTGGAAGATGAAGCTATTTGCTGATAGTGGGCTTTCTAAAGTTGGAGGGAATGAATTGCTTTTGCCTTTTAATATTCCCAAATTGTGTCGTGGTAATCGATTGGTGCAGTTTGTAATCAATTGCTTCAAAGATAGAGAGTTTTGGCTTGAAAAGTCTGAGTGAAGTAATCGATTGCCAAGCTCTATAATCGATTAACCCAATGGTCTGAGCAAAAGTATTTGTGCATTCTGAAGCTGGTAATTGATTGGTAGCATCTGTAATCGATTGGATTTTTGACAGAGAGAATCTTGAGGCTTTAGATGTCTCATGGTAATCGATTGGCTTACCTTGCAATCGCTTAACTTGTGTTTTTGATGAAATTTTTTTGAATGCAGAATAGGATGTAATCAATTGGAATCCATGACAAAAAGAAAATTATGCAGAAAAATAGAGAGTTAAGTTCAAAAAGATTTTACACAAACAATCAACAATTAAGCAGAAATATTTCACACTCACACAAGGCTGGGTTGGTTGATGTATTTCCTATGGCTAGGTGAGTGAAGACTCACTTATAATGCCAAGCTCATTCCTAAGAAAATACATCCTCTCTCTAGGTAGAGGTTTAGTAAAGATATCAGCTAGTTGAAGGTTGGTTTCTACAAACTCTATACAATAATCACCCCTCTATATATGGTCTCTAATGAAGTGATGTATAATCTCAATGTGTTTGGTTTGGGAATGCATGACAGGATTTTTGGTAAGGTTAATGGCATTGGTGTTGTCACACATCAAAGGGATGCCTTCTAACTTCAGCCCAAAATCTAAGAGTTGTTGTTTGAGCCAAAGTGATTGAGCACAACAGCTCCCAGCAGCTATGTACTCAGCCTCAATTGTAGATAAGGCTACACAGGCTTGTTTCTTGCTATGCCAAGACACAAGGTTGTTCCCAAAGAGATGACAAGTACCACTTGTGCTTTTTCTATCCATTTTACAACTAGCAAAGTCTGAATTAGAATAACCTATGAGTGTTTGTTGGACACCCTTGGGATACCACAATCCTACATCTATGATGCCTCGAAGGTACTTAAGGGATACGTTTTACGGCTATGAGATGGGATTCCTTAGGGTTGGATTGGTACTTAGCACACATGCAAACACTGAACATAATATTAGGACGACTAGACGTTAAGTAGAGAAGGGACCCTATCATACCACGATAGAGTGTTTGGTCAACACTTTTACCTTTCTCATCAACATCAAAATAACAATTGGTTGCCATTGGAGTTGATGCTATTTTGCAATTGTCCATCTTAAATTTGTTGAGCAAGTCTTTGCAATACTTTCTTTGATGAAGAAAAATTCCTTGAGTCATGTCTTTGACTTCAAGTTCGAGAAAATATTTCAGTTCACCCATCATGGACATCTCAAATTCTCCCTGCATACCTTCCACAAATTTCTTACAAAGAGTTTCATTAGTGGATCCGAATATAATATCATCAACATAAACTTGAACTAAGAGTATATCGGATTTAGTATGCTTTATAAAGAGAGTTTTGTCTACTTGACCTCTTACGAAGTTATCTTCAATTAAGAAATTACTTAGCCTCTCATACCATTGTCTTGGTGCTTGTTTAAGGCCATAGAGTGCTTTCTTGAGTCGGTAAACATGATTTGGATTAATGGGATCAATGAAGCCAGGAGGTTGTGATACATACACCTCTTCTTCTATTAAGCCATTTAGAAAGGCGCTCTTCACATCCATTTGGAAAAGTTGAAATTCCTTATGGCATGCAAAGGCGAGAAGGAGATGAACAACTTCTAATCTAGTCGTAGTCAATTCCTTCTTGTTGATTGTAGCCCTTAGCTACAAGTCTAGCTTTGTTCCGAGTAATGATGCTTGAAGTATCGCTCTTGTTGCGGAACACCAATTTAAACTGATTACATTCATATTTTCAGAATAGGGGACAAGTTCCCAAACTTGATTCCTTTTGAATTGGTTCAACTCTTCATGCATTGCCATCATCCATAACTCATTAAGGACAGCTTCCTCAATGGTATTGGGCTCAATTTGAGAGATGAATGTTGTTGCATTACAGATCAAGTTCATGGAGGATCTAGTTGAGACTCCTCTCTGAATATCTCCCAATATATTGTCAAGTGAGAGATTTCTAGGTTGCTTCCACTCCTTTGGTAGTTCTTGATCAGTTGGAGGGACAGCTGATGCATTTAAGTCTTCAACGGAGGCAGATGGAGATGGCTCTTGTGTTTGAGGTTTAGTTAAGTCATTATATATGGAACTTGCATAATCATCACAAAGCATATCTTCTTCCAACTTGGAGTCAGACTCATCAAAAGCAATATGCATAAATTCTTCAACTACTAAAGTTCTCTTGTTATAGACTCTATAAGCTTTACTAGATAAATAGTAGCCTAAGAAGATAGCTTCATCAGCTTTTGCATCAAGTTTGCCAAGAGATTCTTTCCCATTATTTAAAACAAAGCATTTACAGCCAAATACACGTAAGTGGCTAATGTTTGGTTTTCTATCATTAAAGAGTTCATATGTAGTTTTCTTTAAAATGGGCCTTATCAAGACACAATTTAAAATGTAACAAGCAGTAGACACAACATTTGCCCAAAAATATTTAGGAAGACTAGCTTCATTTAAAATAGTTCTAGCTAGTTCTTTAAGAGAACAATTTTTCCTCTCAACCACACCATTTTGCTGTGGCATCCTTGGGGCTGAAAAATTATGTTTGATGCCATGATTTTCGCAAAAGTCAAAAAAGGCTTCATTTTGAAATCCTCCCCCATGATCACTTCTTAATGAAATTATAGAAATTTTTTTCTCATTCTAAATTTGCTTGGCAAATTTAACAAAAGATTTGACAACTTCATTCTTATGCTTCAAAAAGAAAGTCCAAGAGAATCTAGAATAATCATCAACTATAACAAGCGCATAGAGATTTCTGCCTATACTCATTGTCCTAGAGGGACCAAAGAGATCCATATGTAATAGCTCAAGAGGCTTGAAAGTGGAAACAATGTTTTTAAATTTAAAAGATGTTTTGGTTTGCTTTCCTCTTTGACAAGCTTTACATAGACCCTCTTTTGAGTACTTTTGTTTTGAGAGACCAATCACTAAGTCTTTTGAAATAAGCTTGTTGAGATGATTCATATGTATGTGTGCCATTCTTTTGTGCCAAAGCCATGAGGTGTCAACCTTGCTTAAAAGGCAGTTTTCAAAAGAAATATATTTTTTAAAGTCAAACACATATACATTCTAAATTCTCTTGCCAACTAGTTTAGCACTACCTTGCTTATCACTAATCAAACACTTCGAATGATCAAAAGATACTCCATACCCTTTGTCACAAAGCTGACTAATGCTAAGAAGGTTGTGCTTTAACCCGTCAACAAACAAGACTTTTTCAATTATAGTTGAGGAAGAATTACCTGTTACCTTTACCCATGATTCTCCCTTTATTGTTGTCTCCATAGGTGACCCATCCACCTTGTTTTTCAGTGAGAGTGACAAACTTCTCTTTGTCACCCGTCATATGCCTTGAACAACCACTGTTAAGATACCATTGTGATTCCATGGCTTTAAGGCATACCTGCAAAACAGATTAGGTGCTGGTCTTAGGTACCCAAACTTTCTTGGGTCCTTTCTTGTTAGTGCTGTCATGAATAACCTTGGGAATCCACTCAAATTTCCCCTTAGGTACTCCATGTTTCTTAATAATGCAATTATTTGAAGTATGTCCCTTATGCATGCAATAATTTCAAATAACAAATGAAACTTGGGATGATTTCACAAAATTTCTAAAAGGTTTTTCATTAAGGCCACTTGTAAATCCAATCCCAGTTTTGTTAAGAGCTCTCTTTTGCAATCTAAGCAAAGCATCAAGATTATCTCTTCCAGCTGTGAACTTTGCTAAGGTTTTCAAAATATATTCATTTTTCATTTTTAAATCTTTGTAAAGCTCACATGATATTGAATGACTAGTAGAAGCAACATTGGCTTTGCAAAAGGAATGTTCAAACTCAAGTTTTTCTTTTTCATATTTTATTTCTAAAAGGTCCTTTTGCATTTGAGCCATTTTGTCTACATGCCATTTGATTTTGCCTTTTAGAAGTCTATTTGCTTTGGTTAGACAATGGGACTCTTCAACTAGAGCAAGCTGAAATCCTAAAAAAACTCATCAGAATTCAAAGCTGAGTGTAATATATTCATGGCTCTTGGATCATAGTTAGCTTTTCTAATTTCTAACTTAGTCCATTCATCAGTTGGTTTCGTAATGGTTTTTCCATCAATAACAACGGTTGGAAGCATAGGTCCGTTAATCACTACTTGCTAGACACCTTGACCAATCAACTCTATGAGAATTTTATACGGACCTTCTAAAACGGATATTTTTCTCCTTAGAAAAGAGGAGGCCAATTGATTGAGCCACCCTCAGCAAATGGCAATCGGTTTTTGGTCATTTTTTGAATCTTTGATTAAAAGACAAGAACCAACTCTTGATACCAATTGTTAGGATCAGCTGGTTGCATCAAGGGGGGGGGGGGGGGGGGTGAATTGATGTTTCATAAAATTTCAAATTCTTTTTTCATCGATAAAATGTTTTCACCACCTCTCTTGAAGTTTTAACAAAAGAGTTTTCAGAGATATGTTGTTGAAGGAATAATCCAATAAAAACTCAACAAAAATAGATTTTTGTTAGAACAATTTCAATCAATGATAAAGTTCAAGACTGTAATAAAGAGATGAAAGGAAAGAGAATATAGCTTGAAGATTTATACTGGTTTGATCATACCACGATCCACATCCAGTTCTTCCTCACACCGAGGAGTTCCACTATGAATTGAGTTACAAATACCATGCACACACAAATCATAGAAATCTTGATTCACAATCTTAATAGGAACCTAAACGAGAATGTGAAAACACCTTCACCATTCATGTACTACCTCTAGGAAACACCCTTCCTAGAATCAAATGTTTAGGAAACCCTTTTCATAACACAGTACAACACTTAGGAAACCCTTTCCTACAATTCCAAAAAATCATAATAAAAAAGAAAAGATTTAAAGAACGATAACACTTGAAATGTGTAGATTATCATTGATATAGAGATCAATTGAAAACACCAATGTGTGCATATGTAGCAGGTAAAGATCAAATTTGAAACACCTCAATGTGTAGATGAAAATGAAAGAAACTTTCTCTACAAAAAAAGATTTAGCTGTATAGGCTAAAAAATTTGAACTTAGAAGAATATAGCTCGTGTAGAGAGAATGAGTTTTTTGTAACTGGGTGAATCTCAAAAGTGAAGAACCAAAAAACTGTTTGGATATAACAAGTAGAGGAATGTGAGAAAAGATATTGAGAATAAGGTAAAATTCTGATTGTCAGAAATTGAATTGTAATCGATTGTAGAAGAATGGTAATTGATTGCAACTGAAATAGAGCAATTTTTGAGATTTGAAAACATGCATTGTAATCGATTGGCACTTATGGTAATCGATTAATACGATTGAAATACACAAGAACACACTAGAAGAGGGGGGTTGAATAGTGGGTTTAAAACTTTTCGCAAATACTATTAGTTCACAAATTGCCCTCTTGGATGTATGTTAGTTTAAAACAGCAAATATATCCTTGCAAGGCAAAGCTTAGAAAATCTTTTCAAAAGAGCATAGTGAGCAAGATAGATATTTGTAAACATAAGACAATAGATAAGAGCTTGTTTTTATACTGGTTCACTCAACCTGAGCTATGTACAGTTCTCCTCTAACAACTGTTAAAGGGTTCCACTATAATCAACTGATTACAAAACAAGTATTCTTCATTGCCACTTCTGGCTACAAGTATTCTCTATGCCACTATTGGCTACAAGTATTCTAAACCACTTTTGGTTACAAGTATGAATCTCCCCTTGAGATTATACTTCCCAAGCATTCTTTTATCACTAAGCCACTCTTGGCTTTCTATAGAAAAAATGTATAAGATTCAGATAAATCTCAAGGAGAGGATATAGTCAAATGTTGAATCTGTGTGAGCTTGTAGAGGATGGGTGTTCTATTTCTCTCAACTCGCGTTCAAGACTTGCTCTTAGAATGTTTTCTCTTACTTTCTAGATTTTTTTCGTTATTTAGTTCACGTTCAATCGTTCATCTCTTTCTAGCTCCTTCCCCCCTTTTTTTTCATTTCATAGAGGCTTCCTTATAAAGTGAGCTTCATGAATTTGAACGTTGGAGAAGACTTTTTTCCGTTGTCTCACATAGTAGAGTGTTGAAGTAGCTTTGACTGTGCTTAATGTGACAGGAGCAGGTCTCTGTCTTTGTTGCAGTTTGTCTTTTAGCTAAAAGTGTGCATCCCAATGTTGATTGGTTCTTTTAGCTGTACCTACACACTTTACATAGTACAAGACATGCAAGTAGGAACTTATTTAAATCTATTTATAGCCAATTTCAATGCTAAATTTAACCATTATAAGTTCTCAGACAGTTAGAGCGTAGGATTTGAGTTGAGAGATTTTACCATTGTCTGTTCTTACTTTGATTTCCTGAAATCACTTAGTCTCAAATTATCAATTGATCAAATATTATTACATTTGTTATCATCAAAACCTATCAAGGTATTAGGGGTCAAACATCATCAAATGTCTTAGTTCTAACAACGATGCTAGAGATAGTTCTAAAAAGAGTTTGGCTATCTGGTAATCGATTCCAAGTTTGTGTAATCGATTGCAAAGCTCAGAATATGTTCCCTAAGATAGAAAATCATCTTTTGATGCTAGAGATAGAAGATATAAAAAGAATGGAAACATCCTAGCATAAATGTCTAACTCAGTCTAAAACACAATACAAAGCCATCATCCATACATGTTATGGCTTAAAAAAAAAAGAATAGACTAAGACAAATGAACAGAAAAGACTTAAGGTATGAAAATACCAAAAATCTAGATGGAGAGGCGTCCATCTTCATAAAAGGCTAATCATCTTTGAGAAGCGCACCTAAAGCTAAAAGCAAGCTATGACAAGACAGGAACCTACTCCTATCAAATCAAGCTTAGCTAAAGCAACTTCAACACTCTTTTGTGAGACAACGGAAACCTCTCTTCTCCAACGTACTATATAAAGATGCTTCCATGCAACGAGAAGTAAAAGGATTCCAAGCCAATCTAATCTAAACAATCTAGCATAAGCAGAAAAGCACTTTGAGAAAAAGCTAGTACCAAGTGAGAATAAGAGTTGAGAGAAAAGAGAAACCTCATCTTCTACAAGCTCATAGAGATTCTACACATATCCATATCCTCTCATTGAGAGTTATTTGAATCTTATTCATATTTGAATAGAAAGCCAGGAGTGGCTTAGTGATTAAAGAATACTTGGGAAGTATAATCTCAGGGGGAGATTTATACTTGTAACCAGTAGTGGTTTAGAATACTAGTTGCCAGTAGTGGCATAGAGAATACTTATAGCCAGGAGTGCTAATGAAGAATACTTGTTTTGTCATCAGTTGATTATAGTGGAACCTTTTAACAATTGTTAAAGGAGAATTGGACGTAACTTAGTTTGAGTGAACTAGTATAAAACAAGCATTCTACTTTTGTTGACTTGTGTTTGCATTTGTTCATCTAACATGCTATGCACTTTTGAAAGGTTTCTAAAAGCTTTGCCTTGAAAGGATATATTTTCTTGTTTAAACCTTCGTATATCTCTAAAGGCATCTTGCAAACTAATACTCTTTGGGAAAAGTTTTCTAACCCACTATTCAACCCCCCCTCCCCCCCTCCCCTTCTAGTGTATTTTTGTGTATTTCAATTGGTATCAGAGCTCAGTCTCTGGTAGCTATCTTCATAGATATAGAGCTAAAGATCCTACACAAGAATGGAGAAGGGAAGTCAATCCATCCACAAGCCTCCAGTCTTCAAAGGAGAAAACTTCACCTACTGTAGACAAAGGATGGAAACATTCTGAGTCATGCCATATAGATATGTTAGATGTCATAGAAAATGAAAACTACATTCCAATTGATGATGGAGAAAACGAGATTCCAAGAGAACACTGGACAGAAGAACAAAAGCAAAGATTTGTTCTCAACTCCAGTGTAAGAAATGCCATTCATGCATGCATCTTAGAAACTGAACACAAAAAGATCAGTCAGTTCAAATCTGCCAAAGAGATATGGGATACATTCATAATGACTTATGAAGGGTCCACTTAGGTAAAAAGAAATAAAGTAAGTGTTCTCACCAGAGAATACGAACTTTTTACTATGGAGGAAGATGAAAGCATTGCTGCTATGATGTCTAGATTTCAAACTATTTTAAATGAGCTTCGAAACCTTGGTAAAAGTTTCGAGAACTTCGAGCATATTGACAAAATTCTACGCAGCTTGCCTAGACAGTGGAGACCTTAGGTCCCAACTATAAGGGCATAGAAAAACCTAGACTTTCTACCCCTTGAAGAGCTCGTGGGCATACTAACGTTGCATGAGCAAGAGCTACAAGGAGATGCCAAACTAAAAAAGGGCAAGTCTCTAGCTCTGAAGGCTCAAAAGCCCAAGCAGACCACACAAGTGGAATCATCATCATCCAAGAGCAAAACGTCCAGACCACCCAAGGGATAGGAAGAAAGGGGGTTTGAGGTGGAAGAACTTCAACAAAAATTCCAAACAGACCGTGAGAAGAAGGAAAAGAACCCTATCATCTACTACAAATGCAAGAAGCCAAGACATTTCAAATATGAATGTCCAAAGCTCAACAAAGGAAAAGAAAGATTCAAGAAAATATTACCTAGAAAGAAAGGCCTAATGTCCACATGGGAAGATTTAGAGAACTCGACAGACGAGGAAGGGTCAGAAGCATCAAATGAGGAAGCCAATTTTTGTCTGATGGCAAATGCAACTAGCTCATTGTCTACATCTGGTGAAGAAGATGCATCAAACAATGAACAAGGTCTGATGACAGACAACAACACCTCAGTGTTTGCATCTGAAGCTTTAGATAAAGAAGAAAATGAGGTACATCTCAATGACCTTTTCTCTCTTCAAGAAAATTTATCAAGAACTTCTTTCTAACCCATCTATTATTTCAAAAGCCTATCTATCTATGAAAAAGAAATTTAAAAAACTTTCCAAAGAGCATGAAGAACTTGAGCCTTCTTTTACTAAGCTAAGGGCGTAAGGTCTATGTTCCTAAGCCTAACACCAATGCATGGTGGTACAGTCACTTTTGGAGGGAATAAAAAAGGGAAGATAAGGGGTACATGTAAAGTAGGCTTAGTCTCTCTATAGAGAATTTTTTATTTGTTGATGGATTTAAACACAATCTACTGAGCATAAGTCAATTTTGCGACAGTGGATATGATGTCTCCTTCAACAAAGAATCATGCATAGTCAAAGACTCTGTTGGCTCACATCTTTTCTCTACTAAGAGATATGGAAATCTTTATAAGATTAATTTTGGTGAGCTGAAGGATCAAAATGTATCATGCTTACTGTCTGTCAAAGAACGTCATTAGTTATGGCCTAAAAAGCTTGGCCATGCAAGTTTGAGATTAATCTCAAAACTACAAAAATATAACCTCATAAGAGGATTACCAACTATGTCATATAAATATGACTTGCTTTGTGAGGCATGTCAGAAAGCGAAACAAGTGAAAACCTCTTTTAAAAGTAAAAATATTGTTTCCACCTCTAGACCATTAGAGTTGTTACATATTGATCTATTTGGTCGGAGCAAGCGAAACAAGCAGGAAGGCTGAAAATTGAAGCCCAGAAGCGAGCAAACCAGCAGGTTTGCTCGGAGCAGATGCCCAGAAGCAAGCAGGAAGGCTGAAAATTGAAGCCCGATGCAGCAAACAAACAGCAGTTTGCTCTGAGCGGATGCCCGAGCATGCAGAAGGCTGAAAATTGAAGTTTAGCAAACCAAAGAGCAAGTTTGCTCGAGCATGCTCCGAAGCAAGCGAACGCTGAAAAATTGAAGCCGGTGAGCAAACCAAAAGAGGTTTGCTCGGAGCGGATGCCCGTAGCTAAGCGAAGGCTGAAAATGGAAGCCTTGAAGCGAGCAAACCAAAGAGTTTGCTCTGAGCAGATGCCTGCATAGCTGGAAGAAGGCCAAAATGGAAGCCCGTATGAGCAAACCAAAGAGGTTTGCTCTGAGCAGATGCCCGAGCAAGCAAGGGAAGGCTGAAAATGGAAGTCGGCGATGAAACCAAAGAGGTTTGCTCTGAGCAGATGCCCGTATACAGAAGGCTGAAAATTGAAGCCTCGGCGAGCAAACCAAACAGGTTTGCTCGGCGATGCCCGTATGCAAGCAGAAGGCTGAAAATGGAAGCCCGTTAGCAAAGCAAACAGGGTTTGCTCTGAGCAGATGCCCGATGCATGAAGAAGCTGAAAATGGAAGCCCGTGCGAGCAAAGCAAGAGGTTTGCTCTGAGCGAGATGCCCGTATGCAAGCGAAAGGCTGAAAATTGAAGCCCGTGGCGAGGTTTGCTCTGAGCAATGCCCGAAGCAGATGAGGGCTGAAAATTGAAGCCCGGTGATGAAGAGGTTTGCTCGGGCAGATGCCCGTATGCAAGCGAAGGCTGAAAATTGAAGCCCGAGCGAGGTTTGCTCGGCGAAGCGCCGAAGCAGAGGCTGAAAATTGAAGCCTGTGAGCGAGGTTTGCTCGAAGCAGATGCCCGGATGCAGGTGAAGGCTGAAAATTGAAGCCCGGAAGCGAGGTTTGCTCTGAGCAGATGCCCGAAGCAAGCAGAAGGCTGAAAATCAAGCCCGAAGCGAGGTTTGCTCTGGAGCATGCCCGTATGCAGGAAGGCTGAAAATTGAAGCCCAGAAAGCGAGGTTTGCTCGGAGCAGATGCCCAGAAGCAAGCAGGAAGGCTGAAAATTGAAGCCCAGAAAGCGAGGTTTGCTCGGAGCAGATGCCCAGAAGCAAGCAGGAAGGCTGAAAATTGAAGCCCGTGGCGAGGTTTGCTCTGAGCAGATGCCCGTAAGCTAGAAGGCTGAAAATTGAAGCCCGAAGCGAGGTTTGCTCGAGCAGATGCCTGTCAAGCAGAAGGCTGAAAATTGAAGCCCGAAGCGAGGTTTGCTCGGAGCAGATGCCCAGAAGCAAGCAGGAAGGCTGAAAATTGAAGCCCAGGAAGCGAGGTTTGCTCGGAGCAGATGCCCAGAAGCAAGCAGAAGGCTGAAAATTGAAGCCCGTAAAGCGAGGTTTGCTCTTGAGCGGATGCCCGTATGCGGAGAAGGCTGAAAATTGAAGCCCGTGGCGAGGTTTGCTCTGAGCGGATGCCCGTATGCAAGCGAAGGCTGAAAAATTGAAGCCCGAAGCGAGGTTTGCTCGGAGCAGATGCCCGAAACAAGCGTGAAGGCTGAAAATTGAAGCCCGTAAAGCGAGGTTTGCTCGGAGCGCATGCCCGTATGCAAGCGGGAAGGCTGAAAAATTGAAGCCCGTGGCTTAGGTTTGCTCTGAGCAGATGCCCGTAAGCAAAGAAGGCTGAAAATTGAAGCCCGGAAGCGAGGTTTGCTCTTGAGCGGATGCCCGTATGCAGGCGGGAAGGCTGAAAATTGAAGCCCGAGCGAGGTTTGCTCTGAGCGTGCGAAGCGAGATGCGAGTGAAAGCAGAAGGCTGAAAATTGAAGCCGAATTGAAGCCCGTGCAGAAGGCTGAAAATTGAAGCCCGCGTTGCTCGGAGCAGATGCCCGTATGCAAGCAGAAGGCTGAAAATTGAAGCCCGAAGCGAGGTTTGCTCTGAGCAGATGCCCGCATGCAGGAAGGCTGAAAATTGAAGCCTGAAAGAGCGAGGTTTGCTCGGAGCAGATGCCCGTATAAAGCAGAAAGGCTGAAATTGAAGCCCGAGCAAAAAAAGGTTTGCCGGAAGGGATGCCCGTATGCTGAGGCGAGGTTTGCCGAAGGAGCAAAAGCCCGGTTTTGCAGAGGTTTGCTCTGAGCAGATGCCCGTATGCAGCGAAGGCTGAAAATTGAAGCCCGTGGCGAGGGTTTGCTCTGAGCGGATGCCCGTATAGCTGGAGAGGCTGAAAATTGAAGCCCGAGAGCGAGGTTTGCTCGGAGCAGATGCCCGAAGCAAGCGGGAAGGTGATTGAAGCCGGGGCGAGGTTTGCTCGTGGAGCGGATGCCCGTATAGCGGTGAAGGCTGAAAATTGAAGCCCGAAGCGAGGTTTGCTCGAGCAGATGCCCGTAAGCAAGCGGAAGGCTGAAAAAATGAAGCCCGAAGCGAGGTTTGCTCTTGAGCGAGATGCCCGTATGCAAGCGAAGGCTGAAAATTGAAGCCCGTGGCCCAGGTTTGCTCGGAGCGGTGCCCGTATGCAAGCAGAAGGCTGAAAATTGAAGCCCGTAGGTTTGCTCTGAAGGAAGGCTAAATTGAAGCCCGTGAAGCAGATGCCTGGCAAGCAGAAGGCTGAAAATTGAAGCCCGAGGCGAGGTTTGCTCGGAGCAGATGCCCGAATGCAGGAAGGCTGAAAATTGAAGCCCGAGCGAGGTTTGAGCCCGTGTGCAAGCAGAAGGCTGAAAATTGAAGCCCGGTTTTGCTCGGAGCGGATGCCCGTATAAAGGTGAAGGCTGAAAATTGAAGCCCGAAGCGAGGTTTGCTCTGAGCGGATGCCCGTAGGCGCGGGAAGGCTGAAAATTGAAGCCCGAGCGAGGTTTGCTCGAAGCCCTGTAAGCAAGCGAAGGCTGAAAATTGAAGCCCGAAGCGAGGTTTGCTCTGGAGCGGATGCCCCAAGCGGAAGGCTGAAAATTGAAGCCCGAAGCGAGGTTTGCTCTGAGCGGATGCCCGAAGCAAGCGAGAAGGCTGAAAATGAAGCCCGAAAGCGATGCCCGTAGCAAAGCGGGAAGGCTGAAAATTGAAGCCCGAGAGGTTTGCCGGAGGGATGCCCGGGAAGGCTGAAAATTGAAGCCCAGAAAGCGAGGTTTGCTCGGAGCAGATGCCCAGAAGCAAGCAGGAAGGCTGAAAATTGAAGCCCAGAAAGCGAGGTTTGCTCGGAGCAGATGCCCAGAAGCAAGCAGGAAGGCTGAAAATTGAAGCCCAGAAGGTTTGCTCGGAGCATGAGAAGGCTGAAAATTGAAGCCCGGGTTTTGCTCGGAGCGATGCCGAAAGCCTGAAAATTGAAGCCCGAAGCGAGGTTTGCTCGGAGCAGATGCCCAGAAGCAAGCAGGAAGGCTGAAAATTGAAGCCCAGAAGGTTTGCTCGAGCAGATGCCCGTGCTCAGAAGGCTGAAAATTGAAGCCCGAAGCGGAGCGATGCCCGTAAGCTGGAAGGCAAAATTGAAGCGTTTGGTTTGCCTGAAAGATGCCCGTAAAAGCAAAGGCTGAAAATCAAGCCCGGAAGCCTCGTGGAAGCATGCCCGTAAGCAGAAGGTTTGAAGCCTGGAGCGAGGTTTGCCCGAGCATGCCCGATGGAAGCAGGGAAGCCCGTGAAAATTGAAGCCCGAAGCGAGTTTGCTCTGAGCGAGATGCCCGCATAGCAGAAGGCTGGAAAATTGAAGCCCGTAGCGAGGTTTGCTCTGAGCAGATGCCCGTATACAGGAAGGCTGAAAATTGAAGCCCGAAGGTTTGGGCAGGTTGCCCGTGGCGAGGGTTTGCTCGAGCAGATGCCCAGAAGCAAGCAGGAAGGCTGAAAATTGAAGCCCAGAAAGCGAGGTTTGCTCGGAGCAGATGCCCAGAAGCAAGCAGGAAGGCTGAAAATTGAAGCCCGTAGCGAGGTTTGCTCGGAGCGAGATGCCCGTAAGCGGTGAAGGCTGAAAATTGAAGCCCGAAAAGCGAGGTTTGCTCTGAGCCGATGCCCGCTGAAACGAAGGCTGAAAATTGAAGCCCGAAGCGAGGTTTGCTCGGAGCAGATGCCTGCCCGGGAAGGCTGAAAATGAAGCCCGAAGGCTGAAAATTGAAGCCCGTGAAGCTAAATTGAAGCCCGAGGTTTGCTCGGAGCAGATGCCCGATGCAGGGGAAAGGCTGAAAATTGAAGCCCGAGAGCGAGGTTTGCTCTGAGCAGATGCCCGCAGCAGGCTGGGAAGGCTGAAAATTGCGTGAAGCCGAAACAGCGAGGTTTGCTCCTGAGCAGATGCCCGCATGCAGGAAGGCTGAAAATTGAAGCCCGAAGCGAGGTTTGCTCTGAGCAGATGCCCGTAAAGCGCAGAAGGCTGAAAATTGAAGCCCGTGAAAGCGAGGTTTGCTCCTGAAAATTGAAGCCCGAGCGAGGTTTGCTCGAGCGGATGCCCGAAGCAAGCAGAAGGCTGAAAATTGAAGCCCGTAAGCGAGGTTTGCTCTGAGCGAGATGCCCGTAGCAAGCAGAAGGCTGAAAATTGAAGCCCGAAGCGAGGTTTGCTCTGAGCGGATGCCCGCATAAGCGGAAGGCTGAAAATTGAAGCCCGAGGTTTGCTGAAGCCCGAGGCGAAGCGAAGGCTGAAAATTGAAGCCCTTTGCTTTGCTCGGAGCAGATGCCCGTATGCTGGGAAGGCTGAAAATTGAAGCCCGTAGCGAGGTTTGCTCTGAGGATGCCCGTATGCGGTGAAGGCTGAAAATTGAAGCCCGGAGCGAGGTTTGCTCGGAGCGGATGCCCGTAAGCAGAAGGCTGAAAATTGAAGCCTGGCGAGGTTTGCTCGAGCGGATGCCCGAAGCGGGAAGGCTGAAAATTGAAGCCCGTGCCGAGGTTTGCTCGGAGCAGATGCCCAGAAGCAAGCAGGAAGGCTGAAAATTGAAGCCCGAAGCGAGGTTTGCCTCGAGCGGATGCCCGTATAAGCGTGAAGGCTGAAAATTGAAGCCCGTGGTTCGAGGCTTTGCTCTGAGAAGGCTGAAAATAAGCAGAGGAGCGAAGAAAATTGAAGCCGAGGTTTGCTCGGAGCGGATGCCCGCAAGCGGTGAAGGTGAAAATTGAAGCCCTTGAGCGGATGCCCGCAAGCAGAAGGCTGAAAATTGAAGCCCGTGAAGCGAGGTTTGCTCTGAGCAGATGCCCGAAGCAAGCGGGAAGGCTGAAAATTGAAGCCGCTCGGAGCGATGCAGGGGTTGCGAAATGAAGCCCGAAGACAGAGCTGAGCAGAAGGCTGAAAATTGAAGCCCGGAAAGCGAGGTTTGCTCGGAGCAGATGCCCAGAAGCAAGCAGGAAGGCTGAAAATTGAAGCCCAGAAAGCGAGGTTTGCTCGGAGCAGATGCCCAGAAGCAAGCAGGAAGGCTGAAAATTGAAGCCCAGAGGTTTGCCGAGGTTTGCCGAAGGCTGAATGCCCGAGAGGCTGAAGGCTCAAAATTGAAGCCCGTAATGAGGTTTGCTCGGAGCGGATGCCCGCAAGCGGGAAAGGCTGAAAATTGAAGCCCGTAACGAGGTTTGCTCTGAGCAGATGCCCGGATGGTGAAGGCTGAAAATTGAAGCCCGTGAAGCGAGGTTTGCTCTGAGCAGATGCCTGCATGCGGGGAAGGTCAAAATTGCCTCGGAGCAGATGCCCGTGGGGAAGGCTGCCCAAGCGAGGTTTGCTGGAGCAGATGCCCGTGCAAGCGGGAAGGTCAAAATTGAAGCCCGAAGCGAGGTTTGCTCGGAGCGAGATGCCCGAAGCAGAAGGCTGAAAATTGAAGCCCGTGAAGCGAGGTTTGCTCGAGCAGATGCCCGTATGCTGGGTGAAGGCTGAAAATTGAAGCCCGAAGCGAGGTTTGCTCTGAGCAGATGCCCGTACGCGGGTGAAGGCTGAAAATTGAAGCCCGTAAAGCGAGGTTTGCTCGAGCAGATGCCCGTATGCGTGAAGGCTGAAAATTGAAGCCCGGAAGCGTAGGTTTGCTCTGAGCGCATGCCCGGGAAGCAGGAAGGCTGAAAATTGAAGCCCGTAGCGAGGTTTGCTCTGAGCGGATGCCTGTATAAAGCAGAAGGCTGAAAATTGAAGCCCTGAAGCGAGGTTTGCCTCGGAGCAGATGCCCGTAAGCGGGAAGGCTGAAAATTGAAGCCTAGAAGGCGAGGTTTGCTCTTGAGCGGATGCCCGAAGCTGGCGGGAAGGCTAAAATTGAAGCCCGTGAAGCGAGGTTTGCTTGAGCAGATGCCCGTAGGCAAAATTGAAGCCCGCGAGGTTGCCCGTATGCCTGTGAAGGCTGAAAATTGAAGCCCGTAAGCGAGGTTTGCTCTGAGCGTATGCCCGTAAAGGCGAAGGCTGAAAATTGAAGCCCGTGAAGGGAGGTTGCTCTGAGGCTGAATGCCCGTAAAGCGAGCAGAGGCTGAAAATTGAAGCCCGAAGGCGAGGTTTGCTGAGCAGATGCCCGTATGCTAAGAAGGCTGAAAATTGAAGCCCGTAAGAGCGAGGTTTGCTCGGAGCAGATGCCCGTAAAAGCAGAAGGCTGAAAATTGAAGCCCAGAAGCGAGGTTTGCTCTTGAGCGGATGCCCGCAAGCTGGTGAAGGCTGAAAATTGAAGCCCGAAAGTGAGTGCGTTGCCGGGGAAGGTGAAGGCGAGAAGCCCAGATTTGCTGGAGGCGAGCAGAGTGCCCGTATGCGAAGCTGAAGTAAAAGCCCGAAAAGCGAGGTTTGCTCGAGCAGATGCCTCATGCAGGGAAGGCTGAAAATTGAAGCCCGTAGCGAGGTTTGCTCTGAGCGGATGCCCGTATGCTGCGTGAAGGCTGAAAATTGAAGCCCGAAGGCGAGGTTTGCTCTGAGCAGATGCCTGCAAGCTGTGAAGGTGAAAATTGAAGCCCAGAAACGAGGTTTGCGGAGCCCGTATGGCTGAAAATTGAAGCCCAGAAGCGAGGTTTGCTCTGAGCAGATGCCCGTATGAAGCAGAAGGCTGAAAATTGAAGCCCGTAGCGAGGTTTGCTCTAGGCATGCCCGTGGCGAGGAGCAGATAAGCCCGTAAAGCGAGGTTTGCTCGGAGCGTGCCCGCGAAATGAAGCCCAAGGGGGCAGAGCCGGCAAAATTGAAGCCCGTAAGCGAGGTTTGCTGAGTGCATGCCCGTAAGAAGGCTGAAAATTGAAGCCCAGAAGCGAGGTTTGCTCGGACAATGCCCGTATAAGAAGGCTGAAAATTGAAGCCCAGAGCGAGGTTTGCTCTGAGCAGATGCCCGTATGCAGCAGAAGGTCAAAATTGAAGCCCGTAATGCGAGGTTTGCTCTGAGCAGATGCCCGTATGCTGGTGAAGGCTGAAAATTGAAGCCCAGAAGCGAGGTTTGCTCTGAGCATGCCCGTATGTAAAGGCAGAAGAAAATTGAAGCCCAGAAGCGAGGTTTGCTCGGGCATGAAAAGTGAAGGCTGAAAATCAAGCCCGAGCGAGGTTTGCTCTGAGCAGATGCCCGAGCGTAAGGGAAATGAAAATTGAAGCCCGAAGCGAGGTTTGCTCTGGAAGCAGAATGCCTGCATGTGAAGGCCGAAAATTGAAGCCCGAGAAGCAGGAGGTTTGCTGAAGCCCGAGCAGGTGCCCGAGCATGCCAAGGTGAAGGCTGAAAATTGAAGCCCGTAAAGCGAGGTTTGCTCTTGAGCGATGCCCGAATGCAGGAAGGCTGAAAATTGAAGCCCAGAAGCGAGGTTTGCTCTTGAGCCTGCATGTGAAGCAGAAAGGCTGAAAATTGAAGCCTGGAAGCGAGGTTTGCTCTGAGCAGATGCCCGGCAAAAGGCGTCAAAATTGAAGCCCAGAAGCGAGGTTTGCTCTGAGCAGATGCCTGTATGCTGGGTGAAGGCTGAAAAATTGAAGCCCGTGAAGCGAGGTTTGCTCGAGCATGCCCGTATGCAAGGTGAAGGCTGAAAATTGAAGCCCAGAAGCGAGGTTTGCTCTGAGCAGATGCCCGTATGCTGGGTGAAGGCTGAAAATTGAAGCCCGTGAAGCGAGGTTTGCTCTGTGCATGCCCGTGCTGCAGAAGGCTGAAAATTGAAGCCCAGAAGCGAGGTTTGCTCTGTGCAAATGCCCAGAGCGAGGTTGCCCGAGCGCAAGCAGAAGGCTCAAAATTGAAGCCCGTAGAGCGAGGTTTGCTCTGAGCAGATGCCCGTATGCTGTGAAGGCTGAAAATTGAAGCCCAGAAGCGAGGTTTGCTCTGAGCAGATGCCCGCAAGCAGAAGGCTGAAAATTGAAGCCCGTAAAAGCGAGGTTTGCTCTGAGCAGATGCCCGTATGCAGGGTGAAGGCTGAAAATTGAAGCCCAGAAGCGAGGTTTGCTCTGAGCGATGCCTGCATGAAGGAAGGCTGAAAATTGAAGCCCAGAAGCGAGGTTTGCTCCTGAGCAGATGCCCGTGAAGCAGAAGGCTGAAAATTGAAGCCCTAGAAGCGAGGTTTGCTCCTGAGCATAGCCCGTGCAGGTGAAGGCTGAAAATTGAAGCCCGAAGCGAGGTTTGCCTTGAGCGATGCCCGTATGCATGAAGGCTGAAAATTGAAGCCCGTAAAGCGAGGTTTGTTTCTTGAAGCCCAGAAGCGAGGTTGCATGCCCGTAAGCTGGTGAAGGCTGAAAATTGAAGCCCAGAACGAGGTTTGCTCTGAGCAGATGCCCGTCAAGCAAGGTGAAGGCTGAAAATTGAAGCCCAGAGAGCGAGGTTTGCTCCTGAGCAGATGCCCGTATGCTGGTGAAGGCTGAAAATTGAAGCCCAGAAAGCGAGGTTTGCTCGGAAGGCTGAAAATTGAAGCCCGTAAAGCGAGGTTTGCCAGCAGGAAGGCTGAAAATTGAAGCCCGTGAAAGCGAGGTTTGCTCTGAGCAGATGCCCAGGTAAGCTGGTGAAGGCCAAAATTGAAGCCCGTAGCGAGGTTTGCTCTGGAAATGGCCCGAAAAGCAGGGAAGGCTGAAAATTGAAGCCCGTAGGCGAGGTTTGCTCTTAAGCAGATGCCCGTATAAGCAGAAGGCTGAAAATTGAAGCCCAGAAGCGAGGTTTGCTCTGAGCAGATGCCTGCATGCTGGTGAAGGCTCAAAATTGAAGCCCAGACGAGGTTTGCTCTGAGCAGATGCCCGTATGCTGGTGAAGGCCAAAATTGAAGCCCGTGAAGCGAGGTTTGCTCGGAGCAGATGCCCGTATGCTAGGTGAAGGCTGAAAATTGAAGCCCAGAAGCGAGGTTTGCTCTGAGCGTATGCCCGTAGGAAGGCTGAAAATTGAAGCCCAGAAGCGAGGTTTGCTCTGAGCAGATGCCCGCTGGTGAAGGCTGAAAAATGAAGCCCGGAAGCGAGGTTTGCTCTGAGCGATCCGCAAAGCAGAAGGCTGAAAATTGAAGCCCAGAAAGCGAGGTTTGCTCGGAGCAGATGCCCAGAAGCAAGTAGGAAGGCTGAAAATTGAAGCCCAGAAAGCGAGGTTTGCTCGGAGCAGATGCCCGTAAGCAGAAGGCTGAAAAATTGAAGCCTTAAGCGAGGTTTGCTCCTGAGCAGATGCCCGTATGCTGGTGAAGGCTGAAAATTGAAGCCCAGAAGCGAGGTTTGCCTGAGCAGATGCCCGTATGCTAAGGCTGAAAATTGAAGCCCAGAAGCGAGGTTTGCTCTGAGCAGATGCCCGTACGAAGGGAAGGCTGAAAATGAAGCCCGGAAGCGAGGTTTGCTCATGCCCGTATGCAGTGAAGGCTGAAAATTGAAGCCCAGGCGAGGTTTGCTCGGAGCAGAAGAAGGCTGAAAATTGAAGCCCGTAGCGAGGTTTGCTCTTGAGCAGATGCCCGTATGCTATGAAGGCTGAAAATTGAAGCCCGTGAAAGCGAGGTTTGCTCTGAGCAGTGCCCGTATGCTGAGAAGGCTGAAAATTGAAGCCCGTAGGTAGCGAGGTTTGCTCTGAGCAGATGCCCGTAAGCAGGGTGAAGGCTGAAAATTGAAGCCCAGCCGTGAAGCGAGGTTTGCTTTCTGAGCGGATGCCCGTATGCTGGAAGGCTGAAAATTGAAGCCCAGAGGCAGGTTTGCTCGAGAGCAGATGCCCGTAAGCTAAGAAGGCTGAAAATTGAAGCCCGGTAAAGCGAGGTTTGCTCTTGAGGATGCCCGTGAAGGTGAAGGCTGAAGCCCTAGAAGCGAGGTTTGCTCTGAGCAGATGCCTGGCTAAAGAAGAAGGCTGAAAAATGAAGCCCAGAGCGAGGTTTGCCTGAGCATGCGATGCCCGATAGTGAAGGCTGAAAATTGAAGCCCGTAAAGCGAGGTTTGCCTCGAGCAGATGCCCGTATGCTGGTGAAGGCTGAAAATTGAAGCCCAGAAGCTAGGTTTGCTCTGAGCGGATGCCTGTATGAAGGCTGAAAATGAAGGCTGAAAATTGAAGCCCAGAGCGTACGAAGCTGAGGTTTGCTCTGAGCAGATGCAGCCCGAAGGCCGAAAATTGAAGCCCAGAAGGAGGTTTGCTCTGAGCAGATGCCCGTATGCAGAAGGCTTGACCTGTGAAGCGAGGTTTGCTCTGAGCAGATGCCCGCAAGCAGAAGGCTGAAAATTGAAGCCCAGAAGCGAGGTTTGCTCTGAGCAGATGCCCGTAGGTAAGCTGAAAATTGAAGCCCATGCCTGCATGCCCGTGAAGGCTGAAAATTGAAGCCCGTAGAGCGAGGTTTGCTCCTGAGCAGATGCCCGTATGCAGGTGAAGGCTGAAAATTGAAGCCCGTAGAAGCGAGGTTTGCTCTGAGCAGATGCCCGCATAAAGCTGAAGGCTGAAAATTGAAGCCCAGAAGCGAGGTTTGCTCTGAGCGGATGCCCGTATGCGTGAAGGCTAGCTGAAGCCCGAAAGCGAGGTTTGCTCTGAGCAGATGCCCGTAAGCAGAAGGCTGAAAATTGAAGCCCTGAAAGCGAGGGTTTGCTCTGAGCAGATGCCCGTATAAAGGTGAAGGCTGAAAATTGAAGCCTGAAAGCGAGGTTTGCTCTGAGGCATGCCTGCATAATGAAGGCTGAAAATTGAAGCCCAGAAGAGTCGAGGTTTGCTGAAGCCCGAGCGAGGTTTGCCTGGTGATGCCCGGGTGAAGAAGGTCAAAATTGAAGCCCAGAAGCGAGGTTTGCTCTGAGCAGATGCCCGTAAGCAAGAAGGCTGAAAATTGAAGCCCGAAAGGTTTGCTGAAAATTGAAGCCCTGGAAAATCGAGGTTTGCTCCTGTGAGTGATGCCCGTATGCAGGTGAAGGCTGAAAATTGAAGCCCGTGAAAGCGAGGTTTGCTCTGAGCAGATGCCTGTAAAAGCAGAAGGCCCAAAATCGAAGCCCAGAAGCGAGGTTTGCCTCGAGCGGATGCCCGTATGCTGCAGAAGGCTGAAAATTGAAGCCCAGAAGCGAGGTTTGCTCTGAGCAGATGCCCGTAAGCAGAAGGTCAAAATTGAAGCCTGAAAGCGAGGTTTGCCTCGAGCAGATGCCCGTATGCTAGCAGGTGAAAGGCTGAAAATTGAAGCCTGAAAGCGAGGTTTGCTCTGAGCAGATGCCCGTATGCGCTGCAATGAAGCCTGCGAGGTAAGGTGAAAAAATTGAAGCCCAGAAGCGAGGTTTGCCTGAGCGGATGCCCAAGGCAGAATGAAGCCCAGAAGCAGGCTTGCTCTGAGCAGATGCCCGTTAAAGAAGGCTGAAAATTGAAGCCCAGAAGCGAGGTTTGCCTGAGCAGATGCCCGTATGCAGAAGGCATTGAGCCCGTAGCGAGGTTTGCCATGCCCGTATGTAAAGGTGAAGGCTGAAAATTGAAGCCTGAAGCGAGGTTTGCTCTGAGCAGATGCCCGTATGCTGTGAAGGCTGAAAATTGAAGCCCGTAAGCGAGGTTTGCTCTGAGCAGTGCCTGTATGCTGCAGAAGGCTCAAAATTGAAGCCCAGTGAAGCGAGGTTTGCCTGAGCAGATGCCCGTAAGCTGCAGAAGGCTGAAAATTGAAGCCCGTAAGGCGTGGTTTGCTCTGAAAACGAAGCCCAGAGCAGATGCCCGCTATAAAGTAAGCCCAGAAGGCTGAAAATTGAAGCCTGGGAAAGCGTAGGTTTGCCTTGAGCAGATGCCCGTAATAAGCTAGCAGAAGGCTGAAAATTGAAGCCTGTGAAGCGAGGTTTGCTCCTGAGCAGATGCCCGTATACAGCAGAAGGCTGAAAATTGAAGCCCGTGAAGCGAGGTTTGCCTGAAGCACTAAAGGCTGAAAATTGAAGCCCGTAAAAGCGAGGTTTGCTCTGAGTGCATGCCCGTATGCTGGTGAAGGCTCAAAATTGAAGCCCGTAGCTTGGTTTGCTCTCGAGCAGATGCCCGTATTTGCTGGAGAGGGTAAAGGCAGAAGGCCGAAAATTGAAGCCCAGAAGCGAGGTTTGCTCCTGAGATGCCCGTTTGCTCCTGAGCATGCCCGTACAAGAAGGCTGAAAATTGAAGCCCGTAACGAGGTTTGCTCGAGCAGCGTATGCCCGTAGCGCTGCTTGGGCTTGAAGGTCAAAATTGAAGCCCAGAAGCGAGGCTTGCTCATTGCCCGTGCAGGGCAGAAGGCTGAAAATCGGCGCGTGAAGCCCGAGGTTTGCCCGTGAGGCAAATGCCCGTGAAGGCTGAAAATTGAAGCCCAGAAAGGCGAGGTTTGCCTTGAGCAGATGCCCGTGAAATGCCAAGGGTGAAGGCTGGAAAATTGAAGCCCAGAAGGTGAGGTTTGCCCTGGAGCAGATGCCCGT